>CM056053.1:471240920-471533420 GCA_029574335.1 Rana kukunoris
CTTATGGTTAATTAGATTACTGGATACTGTTAGCTGTTCATTAGATGTACTGTTAGATGTACTGATATTATCGTTTAAAGTTAGCATTGTTTAGGATAATGTGATCAAGCTCTTATCTGATTTTGTGTGGTATAAATTCTGTGAGTTTTTAATAAAGAGTTCCTGTTTGCACCTAAGCTAGTGTCGTCTAGTTCTTGGGTGCAATATTTCTCTATAATGCCATGTTCCTGGTTCCAGAGTGGAGGAAACTGTATCTTGGCAGAGGCCCCCCGGCGTGGTGCCAGGTGGTCCGTCACATGGTGGCTTAAAGCAGAAGTAAACCCATCGATTTAACAATTTCAAAAAGCAGTTAAATTTCTGGCATGCCGGGATTGCCAACTGTCACATTGGTTGTGCTCTCAACCAAACTGTCAAACCATCCAATGGCTGGTGTCATAACTGATCACATGTGCACCACCACAGCAGTTGAAGATTAAACATAGGCCAAGATGGCAGCTTCCTTGGCTGAAAATGATAGAAGGGTTTACTTCCACTTTAAAAGAGTCATTCATCATGTTCCCCTTCCAAGGCTGCATTAAATATAATAAGCCAGGCCAAGCAAGTCTGCAAATACTGGCTTAGTTTAATAACTTAATACCCGGACCAATATGCAGGCTAAGGACCAGGCCCCTTTTTGCGATTCGGCACTGCGTCGCTTTAACTGACAATTGCGCGGTCGTGCGACGTGGCTCCTAAACAAAATTGGCGTCCTTTTTTCCCCACAAATAGAGCTTTCTTTTGGTGGTATTTGATCACCTCTGCGGTTTTTATTTTTTGCGCTATAAACAAAAATAAAGCGACAATTTTTTTTTTTTTTAGCTCGAACAATGTAGTATAGGATTTCAGATCATCTGTGCCCAGTCTTGCCACAAAGAGTTAATCCAACTACGAGCAATCCTCTTATCTTTTTTCAGTGGGATAAAACAGACAAAAAAAAAGCCCTGTCTGTTCTCCCCCCCCCCCCCCTGCTGCTGTGAGTGACAGATGATTTACATATCTCATGCACAAGCCTGAGACAAACATACCTCCCAACCGTCCCAGTAAATCCCACTGTCCCGAAGCACCCCCCATCCCCCCCCCCCCCCCCGCGCGATTCGCGGTAAATTCATCGATCCTGCGCCCCCTGCTCAACAACTGTGATCTGCCAAACCCCCCCCCCCCGCTCAACAACTCAGATCCCGCGGAAGGACGGAAGGAACCCTCCCCGCTCAACAACTTTGATCTGCGAACCCCCACGCTCAACAACTCCGATCTGCGGAACCCCCCGCTCAAAAAGCTGTCCCTCATTCCCATCTCAAAAAGTTGGGCAGTATGGACAAGCATTATTTATTTAATTCCCACCCCCACTCCTTTCTTCTCCAGCTCTCCCAGGATTGGCTGCTCCACACCTCAGCATGATTGGGCATGCTGAAGTCATGTGGTGACTTTTCTGGATTTTGACTGAATGTTGGTGATCATAGCAGAATTTAATGTAAGGAATACACAGGAGAAAATGCATGTTGACAAGGGGAGTGTAGAGGTGGGCAGGGAGTCTACTGACATCACGACTCCACCCACCGAGCTCCATACAACAGATCCACCCACAGAACCTGCTGTTTTTAAGGTCTTATAACGGACAGAGGGGAGACATTGGACAGGTAAGGATACAAGCAGGAGACATCTATATCCTTATAGATCAGCACTATGGCAGTAGTTTAGAAAGGATGAGAGTGGCTTTACATCCTCTTTAACCACTTAAGGACCACCTCCTGCACATATACGTCGGCAGAATGGCACAGCTGGGCACATGCACGTACAGGTACGTCCTGTGCTAGTGCCCAGCCGTAGGTCGAGGATGCGCGCCCGCGGCGCGCTCCCGTGATCTGGGCCGAAGCTCCGGGACCCGCGGACCCCGATCGCCGCTAGAGTCCCGCGATCGGTCCCCGGAGCAGAAGAACGGGGAGAGCCGTGTGTAAACACAGCTTCCCCGTTCTTCACTGTGGCATCGATCGTGTGATCCCTTTTATAGTGATACACAATCGATGACGTCACACCTACAGCCACACCCCCCTACAGTTGTAAACACACATTAAGTCACACATAAACCCTTCAGCGACCCCTTGTGGTTAACTTCCAAACTGCAATTGTCATTTTCACAATAAACAATGTATTTTAAATGCATTTTTTGCTGTGAAAATGACAATGGTCCCAAAGTGTGTCAAAATTGTCCTATGTGTCCGCCATAATGTCGCAGTCACAAAAAAAAAAATCGCTGATCGCCGCCATTAGTGGTAAAAAAAAAAAATATTAATAAAAATGCAATAAAACTATCCCCTATTTTGTAAACGCTAAAACTTTTGCGCAAACCAATAAATAAACGCTTATTGCGATTTTTTTTACCAAACGGTAGGAGAATACGTATCGGCCTAAACTGAGGGAAACGCAATGTTTTTTTTTTTTATATATATTTGGGGATATTTATTATAGCAAAAAGTAAAAAATATTGTTTTTTTTTCAAAATTGTCGCTCTATTTTTGTTTTGCGCAAACCAATCACTATACGCTTATTGCTTTTTTTTTTTTACCAAAAATATGTAGAATACATATCGGCCTAAACTGAGAAAAAAAAATGTTTTTTTTTTTAAATGGGAGATTTATTACAGCAAAAAGTAAAAAATAGTGTTTTTTTTTTCAAAATGTTTGCTCTTTTTTTGTTTATAGCGCAAAAAATAAAAACCACAGAGGTGATCAGATACCACCAAAAGAAAGCTTTATTTGTGGGGAAAAAAAGGGACACAATTTTGTTTGGGAGACACGTCGCACGACCGCGCAATTGTCAGTTAAAGCGACGCAGTGCTGGATCGCAAAAAGGGGCCAGGTCCTTAACCTGCATAATGGTCCGGGTCTTAAGTGGTTAAGGAGGTTGAGGGAGCTTGAAGAATTTGTAAACATGAGTGCGATTTCAAAACTGGGACTTCCTAAAAGCCACAAATTATTTTTGAACATTAATTTTCTATAGGTTTAAAGCTTTCTGGATGTCTTTGTAGAGCTATGTGAATGCCTACTAAAAACTGGCAAAACCCTTACAAAATTTAGATATTGTACAAAAAAGAAACAGTTCCAATTAAAAAATACCCAATATGGAGAACACTTACCAAACGTTAACAAAATCTTCCAGGAGTAGGTCCAGCTATGGCATGGCCTGAGGATATTATGGGCCGCCCAGTTACAACATGGGTCAGGTGAGGGGCATAAAAAAGGATATAATTTTCCAACGGATGTCCAGCTTGCTGTTGATCTCTTGACCTTTCGCAAATTGTCTTTCCTCTTCTAGTTCCTTTGGATTGGGGAACTGCAGACTATCTCCCACCATCTCGGAAATGTTTTCGAAGTTAAATTTATCCACCTGGATGGCCATTCTGAGAAGGCAAAAACAGAAGAGTTTAACAACATCAGATTCCTGAAACGGTCTTACCAAAACTACGGAAGTCTTACCAAAACTACGGAAGTCTTACCAAAACTACGGAAGTCTTACCAAAACTACGGAAGTCTCACCAAAACTACGGAAGTCGTATACATTGCATTCGAAAATTATTCACTTTTTCCATACTATGGCCCGGATTCACAAAGCACTTACGCCGACGTATCTCGATATACGCCGCGTAAGTGTACATATGCGCCGTCGTATCTGTGTGCCGTACCCGTAGACCGAAGATACGCCAAAAAACTGACTTTATCCAACCAACGTAACTTGCCTACGCCGGCGTATAGTGGACGCTTATGCCTCGTTTCCACTGCACGGATCGGGTCGGGTCAGATATTTTGGAGCGGTTCGGATGGGTCCGCTCTAATCGCGTGAGTGTTTCCACTGCAAATCGGACCGTGAGGGACCATTCAGAGTTTAGAAAAAATTCCTAGCGCATCCACCAATCAGTGAGATGCATTTATAGGTCCGCCCTAACCGAACCGTTCCACTCTCTCTGGTCCCTCATCTGAAGCAGGACCCTTGCTGGTGCGGTACGGTTCGCTTTTCTGGCGCGCTTTCATAATGGAAACACCCAAAATAGCGAACCGTACCGTACCGTACCGAACCGATCCGCTCAGTGGAAACGAGGCAATAGTTACGCTGGACACTTTTGGAACTCCCATTGATTTGAGATGCATATATGCAAATGAGGGCGATATGCCGATTCAGGAACGTACTTGCACCCGGAACATGTTTTAAGCGATTTTTTTTTTTTGTAATCAAAATTTTTCCTTTATTTTCTTAAATACAATTCATACAGGATTATGCATTCTTATGCTCTATCTTTTTATTAAATACACAATTGTATTAATCCCGCATGGAAAATCTAAAACTTACAATTTCCAAAAATATTTCCTATCATTCTAATCCCCACCCTCCCACCCAAAAAAAAAGAGAAGATTGTCTTCCTCTTCCTCATCCCTCCCTACTTTGAGGTATAGCTGTTTTAACCCTATACCCTCCTCCCCTCCCTTTGATGAGTCATATATACCCCTATTTGGTAAATAGAAAAAAAAAAAAGATTTGTGTAAGAGTTACGTCCGGCGTAAAGTTATTCCTCATATAGGAGGCGCAACTCATGCAAAGGTATGGACCAGGGAACAGCCGTCGTATTTTACGTAGTACGTGAATAGGGCTGGGCGTAGGTTACGTTCACGTCGTGGGCAGTGATTCGACGTATCTTAGGCAGTTATTTTCGACGTGGTTGTACGGATGCGCACGGGGATACGTCCAAGCTATGACGCATGCGCCGTTCGTTTTAAGTACTTGGATGACGCTCAGCCCATCATTTGCATGGGGTTACACTTCATTACCATTAGGGTTGTCCCGATACCACTTTTTTAAGACTGAGTACAAGTACCGATACTTTTTTTCAAGTACTCGCCGATACCGATTCCTTTTTTTTTTATGTCATGTGACAGTGATGCATTGATGGCTGGCACTAATAGATGGCACTGACTGATGGGTACTAAAAGGTGGCACTGACTGATGGTTGGGAGTCGGGACTGATGGCTGGCAGTGGCACTGATGGATGGTCACTGATAGGTGGCATGCACTGATGGCTGGCACTGATTGATGAGCACTGATAGGTGGCACTCATTATGCAGCACTGATAGGTGGCACACAATGATGGCTAACAGTGATAGGTGGCACTGATGGGTGGGCACTGATGGCTGGCACTGACTGGGCACTGACGTGGCCGAGTGCAGGGTGTACCAAGATGGGTGTCGGATGTCCAAGCACTGATGGCAACACGGAGCGTCTATTCAGCTACTGAATGTGATGGCTCCAGTCACGATGATGCGCATAGACCCTGCACCTCTGCCAGGCCAGCTTACCTGCTCGAGGACTCTATCTCCGCTCCGCCTGCTGACTCCACCCACTGACTATGCCCATACTGAACGCCGCCTTTCCCATCCCAGGTATCGGATTAGGCATCGGTAGCATTTGTGCGAGTACAAGTACTAGCACATATACTCGGTATCGGTCCCGATACCGATACTAGTATCGGTATCGGGACAACCCTAATTACCATGCATCACGCCCACTTCCACCTACTTTGACTTACGTCGGCTTACGCCAGCGACTATACCCTACGCCAGCGCAACGTTGGGTGCATTTTCCTTGTGAATACCATACTTGCCTCTCAACGTTGTGCCGGCGTAGCTTAAAGACGATGCGCTACGCCCGCATAAAGATGCGCCGATCTACGTGAATCCGGGGTTATTTTGTGTTATAGCCTTATTCCAAAATGGAGCAAATTGATAATTTTCCTGAAAATTCTACAAACACCACCCCATAATGATGTGAAAGAAGTTTATTTGAATTATTTGCAAATTTATTAGAAATAAAAAAATCACATCGCGGGGGTTAAATGTGTTTATGTGTAGTGTGTGTCAGTGTAGTGTTGTGCAGGACTTACTGTGTGGTGATCTCTTCTCAGCGGTGGTTGAAAAAAACGCCGAGGGAGAGATCACATCGCTTCCTCCTTCCTGTGTTTACACAGGAGGAGGACGTGACAGGGCGGGCGCGCGCATTGGCTGGGAGCGATCCGGAGGGGGCGGACAAAAATGAATAGCCGCCCCCTCTTGTCGGATCGCTCCTGCAGCCACGCGGACCGCCGCATGTACGGGGGGGGGGGGGAGTCGGACCCCCGATCCCCCCCAAGGCACCAACGTATATATACGTTGATGTGACTGTCGGTGCCATTCTGCCGACGTAAATGTACATGCGGCGGTCCTTAAGTGGTTAAGTGAACCCGATTGAACATCTCTGGAGAGATCTTAAAATGGCTGTGCACCGACTCTCCCCATCTAACCTGGTGGAGCTGGAGAGGTTCTGCAAAGAATGGGAGACCACTGGGTAGTCTCCCTACAAGTGAGAGAGGCAAAGGCACCTACAGTTGGTGAGGAGGTACAATAGCCAACTGGGTGCTTCAGTTTAATACAGCAACAAAAGTAAGACATGTAAGAGATGGTGGAGCTTTTAAAAACAGGGGAGAAAAGATGGGGGGAGTGGAGGGGCAGGGTCGTATGTGGAGGTCAGACCTGAAGAGGGGTCTCTACGTATGTAGCGCAACCCTGAACTCTGCACAATGTATGTAATGAACCCTTGATCTCTGCACCATGTATGCAATGAACCCCTGATCTCTGCACCATGTATGTAATAAACCCCTGATCTCTGCACCATGTATGTAATGAACCCCTGATCTCTGCACCATGTATGTAATGAACCCCTGATCTCTGCACCATGTATGTAATAAACCCCTGATCTCTGCACCATGTATGTAATGAACCCCTGATCTCTGCACCATGTATGTAATGAACCCCTGATCTCTGCACCATGTATGTAATGAACCCCTGATCTCTGCACCATGTATGTAATGAACCCCTGATTTCTGCACCATGTATGTAATGAACCCCTGATCTCTGCACCATGTATGTAATGAACCCCTGATCTTTGCACCATGTATGTAATGAACCCCTGATCTCTGCACCATGTATGTAATGAACCCCTGATCTCTGCACCATGTATGTAATGAACCCCTGATCTCTGCACCATGTACGTAATGAACCCCTGAACTCTGCACCATGTACGTAATGAACCCCTGAACTTTGCACCATGTATGTAATGAACCCCTGATCTCTGCACCATGTATGTAATGAACCCCTGATCTCTGCACCATGTATGTAATGAACCCCTGATCTCTGCACCATGTATGTAATGAACCCCTGATCTCTGCACCATGTATGTAATGAACCCCTGATCTCTGCACCATGTATGTAATGACCCCCTGATCTCTGCACCATGTACGTAATGAACCCCTGATCTCTGCACCATGTAAGCAGTACACCCCTAAACTCTGTACATAGCATACCCCTGAACACTGCACTGTATGTATGTAGCGCACCCCTGAACTCTGCACCATGTATGTAATGCACCCCTGAACATATCACATCCCTGAACTCTGCACTATGTACGTAGCGCACCCCTTAACTCTTCACTATGTACATAGCACACTCCTAAACTCTGCACTAACACCCCCCACCCCCACCCAAACTCTACACTTTGTACGTAATGCACTCCTGGTATTTAATGCTCCTCTAAGACCCTCCTACTGTTAGTGAAATTTGTCCACATTCACAATTTGATGCGGTTTGGAGGGTGTATTTGGGGGGTTTGAGGGGCTTGAGTTCTTGCACCTACAGTGCGGAAAATAAGTATTTGAACAGCCTGCTATTTTGCAAGTTCTCCCACTTGGAAATCATGGAGGGGTCTGAAATTGTCATCGTAGGTGCATGTCCACTGTGAGAGACATAATCCAAAAAAAAAAAATCCAGAAATCACAATTTATGAATTTTTAACTATTTATTTGTATGATACAGCTGCAAAGGAGTATTTGAACACCTGTCTATCAGCTAGAATTCTGACCCTCAAAGACCTATTAGTCTGCCTTTAAAATGTCCACCTCCACTCCATTTATTATCCTAAATTAGATGCACCTGTTTGAGGTCATTAGCTGCATAAAGACACCTGTCCACCCCATACAATCAGTAAGAATCCAACTACTAACATGGCCAAGACCAAAGAGCTGTCCAAAGACACTAGAGACAAAATTGTACACCTCCACAAGGCTGGAAAGGGCTATGGGAAAATTGCAAAGCAGCTTGGTGAAAAAAGGTCCACTGTTGGAGCAATCATTAGAAAATGGAAGAAGCTAAACATGACTGTCAATCTCCCTCGGACTGGGGCTCCATGCAAAATCTCACCTCGTGGGGTCTCAATGATCCTAAGAAAGGTGAGAAATCAGCCCAGGACTACACGGGAGGAGCTGGTCAATGATCTGAAAAGAGCTGGGACCACCGTTTCCAAGGTTACTGTTGGTAATACACTAAGGCCTCGTACACACGAGGGGATATGTCCGCTGAAAACGGTCCGATGGACCGTTTCAGCAGACATCTCCGCTCGTGTGTATGGGCTAGCGGACAGATTTCTCCACCCGACAGATTTCAAAGCATGCTTTGAAATCCATCCGGTGGAATCTGTCCGCCCGACATGTCTGCTGGTTAGTACACTTACCAGCAGACATGTCGTCCCCCACCGCCGCCGCCGAATGGATTCGGCGCATGCGCAAAGGGGTTTAAGTTCCTGGTGCGGTGACGTGGTGGTGACGTGGCGGCGTCAACGTCACCGCCGCGTCACCGCGCCATCCGGCGGCGGGGAATTTGATCCGATGGTGTGTACACGCCATCGGATCAAACTCCCGATCGGACATATCCGATGGAAATGGTCCGCGGACCGTTTTCATCGGATATGTCCGATCGTGTGTACGAGGCCTAAGACGTCATGGTTTGAAATCATGCATGGCACGGAAGGTTCCCCTGCTTAAACCAGCACATGTCAAGGCCCGTCTTAAGTTTGCCAATGACCATTTGGATGATCCAGAGGAGTCATGGGAGAAAGTCATGTGGTCAGATGAGACCAAAATAGAACTTTTTGGTCATAATTCCACTAACCGTGTTTGGAGGAAGAAGAATGATGAGTACCATCCCAAGAACACCATCCCTACTGTGAAGCATGGGGGTGGTAGCATCATGCTTTGGGGGTGTTTTTCTGCACATGGGACAGGGCGACTGCACTGTATTAAGGAGAGGATGACCGGGGCCATGTATTGTGAGATTTTGGGCAACAACCTCCTTCCCTCAGTTAGAGCTTTGAAGATGGGTCGAGGCTGGGTCTTCCAACATGACAATGACCCGAAGCACACAGCCAGGATAACCAAGGAGTGGCTCTGTAAGAAGCATATCAAGGTTCTGGCGTGGCCTAGCCAGTCTCCAGACCTAAACCCAATAGAGAATCTTTGGAGGGAGCTCAAACTTAGTGTTTCTCAGCGACAGCCCAGAAACCTGACTGATCTAGAGAAGATCTGTGTGGAGGAGTGGGCCAAAATCCCTCCTCCAGTGTGTGCAAACCTGGTGAAAAACTACAAGAAACGTTTGACCTCTTTAATTGCAAACAAAGGCTACTGTACCAAATATTAACATTGATTTTCTCAGGTGTTCAAATACTTCTTTGCAGCTGTATCATACAAATAAATAGTTAAAAAAATTCATAAATTGTGATTTCTGGAATTTTTTTTGATTATGTCTCTCACAGTGGACATGCACCTACGATGACAATTTCAGACCCCTCCATGATTTCCAAGTGGCAGAACTTGCAAAATAGCAGGGTGTTCAAATACTTATTTTCCGCACTGTATTTTCTGAGAAAAAAAGCCCTGTATAAAGGCATGTTTGGATTTCTAGTTACCCCGGTCCAAGCAGGTCAAAGGAGTTACATGACTATGACATTAACAGGGAAAGATAGTGCCAATGATCATTAACCACTTAAGGACCCCTTCACGTCGATATACGTCGGCAGAATGGCACAGCTGGGCACATCAACGTACCTGTACGTTGCACTTTAAGCCCAGCCATGGGGTCGCGCCGGCGCGTGCACGCGACCCGGTCCGAAGCTCCGCGGCTGCGGAAACCCGCGGACCCGATTACCGCTGGAGTCCTGCGATCGGTCTCCGGAGCTGAAGAACGGGGAGAGCTGTGTGTAAACACAGCTTCCCCGTTCTTCACCATGGCGCCGTCATTGATCGTGTTTTCCCTGATATAGGGAAGCACAATCAATGATGTCACACCTACAGCCACACCCTCCTACAGTTATAAACAGAGATGCGGTCACACTTAACCACTTCAGCGCCCCATTGTGGTTAACTCCCAAACTGCAACTGTCATTTTCACAGTAAACAATGCATTTTTAATGCATTTTTTGCTGTGAAAAGAACAATGGTCCCAAAAATGTGTCAAAATTGTCCGAAGTGTCCGCCATAATGTCGCAGTCACAAAAAAAATCGCTGATCGCCACCATTAGTAGTAAAAATGTTTTTTTTATAAAAATGCAGTAAAACTATCCCCTATTTTGTAAACGCTATCAATTTTGCGCAAAACCAATCGATAAACACTAATCGCATCGGCCTAAACTGAGGAAAACATTTTTTTATATATATTTTTGGGGATATTTATAATGGCAAAAAGTAAAAAATAATGATTTTTTTTTAAAATTGTCGCTCTATTTTGGTTTATATCGCAAGAAATAAAAACCGCAGAGACGATCAAATACCACCAAAAGAAAGCTCTACTTGTGGGGGGAAAAAAGGACGCCAATTGTGTTTGGGAGCCACGTCGCACGACCGTGCAATTGTCAGTTAAAGTGACGCAGTGCCGAATCACAAAAACTGGCCAGGTCCTTTAGCTGCCTAAATGTCCGGGTCTTAAGTGGTTAAACAGCACAAGGGGCTCGTGTACTCCGTTCACCATTCCCCATTGCTGAGGGGCTCTTATCATTGGCAAAGTTGCAAAAGGCACAAAGCAAAAATCAATGAGCCAGAGAAGAATAAATTAACTATATTAAATATAATAAAAGTCTATTTGTACTACAATTACGGGAGGAGAGGCAGAGATAGTGAACTACAGGTTTAAAGTAATGCGTTCCAGCATTGCAAAATGTTTAACAAGCAATTAAAAGCTAATTAAACAACATAAAGTGCGGCTTGTTTTTGGACTGACTTCAACGCAGAAAACAAAGCCTAATAGAAAAAACAAAAGGGAGGAAAATAATTAAAGAATTCATTTAATTTAAACCAAATTAATTCCCATCGAGTTTCCTCGCTGTACAATACATCCTCATTAATAAGAAGGTCAGTATTAGAATGTGTATATTTTATAAAGGAACCAAAAAAAAAATACAGTAAATTGGGCCATTTAACCCTTTTTACGGCTGGACCTGTGTTTTCTATTTTTCACAATCATTAACATATTTTTGAACCCGAAAATTTATTTTAATCCACTGCAAAAAAAAAAAAAATGGTTTTCTGAAAGCTGGAAACCTATAGAATTTAATAATTGTTGATGCAAATTGTTATGTTGAATACTTGTCACCCAGGCCAATTCTAATGTGGCGTACACACGGTCGTTTTTTGTGATGAAATAAAACAACGTTTTAAAAAACATCATTTAAAATGATTGTGTGTGGGCAAAACGTCGCTTTATGTCTTCTGAAAAACGACAAAAAAAAATAAAAATCGAACATGCTTCAATTTTTTATGTCGTTTTTTCGAATGTCTTTTTTTGTGTGATAAAAAAATTATCGTGTGGGGGCAAAAACGTCATTTAAAACGACGTTTCTAAACCCGCGCATGCTCAGAAGCAAGTTATGACGCGAGCTTGAATGGAACAGAGTGCCGTCGTACGTGTTGTATGTAACCGCGCTTTGCAAGAGCATTTTCAGAAAACGATGGTGTGTAGGCAACATCGTTTTTTAAAATGAAATTTGAAAAACGTCATTTTCTTTCATGAGAAAAAACAAAGTTTTTTTACAAGACAAAAAACGACCGTGCGTACACGGCATAACACTTCACTCCTACATGTAAAAATCATAATTTATTTACACAGAACCCCCAAACATTATATATGTTTTTTTTAGAAGAGACTCTAGGGAATAAAATGGTGGTAGTTGCAACTTTTTATCTTGCATGGTATTTGCGCAGTGATTTTTCAAACGCATTGAAATAAAAAAATAAAATAATGCATAAACAAAAAAAACAGTACAGTTAGCCCAATTTTTTGGCATAATGTGAGGATGTTATGCCGAGTAAATAGATACCCAACATGACACGCTTTAAAATTGCGCACATTAGTTGAATGGCGCCCAATTTTGGTACTTAAAAATCCCAATAGGCGACGCTATAAATTGTTTTTCAGGTTACTCGGCAGTGTGCATGCTCTTATTTTATCAGCGGCGGCCTGTCCATAAGGGGCGCCGTCCCCCTAATCTCTATGCGCCCGTCCCCTAATCTCTATGCAGGGTGCCAGACACATAAGAATTCTACAGGGTTTTTTTTTTTTTCTTAGCGAAGCACATGATTCAAATGGCTTGGCTTGAAAAGGGGTGGGCTCGGGCACAGAGCACTGCGCCCTGAGCCCACCCACTTGTGACAATAGCAAATCAACATTTGCTATCATCTTCCTGCTTCTCCTTCCAGCCAATCAGGACAGGAGACCAGATTGGCCGGGAGGAGAAGCTGGGGAAGCTGCCCGGGACCTTGATGAGGCAAGTGTGGGGCTGGCGAGCAGGTTTGTGAGTGGGTCTGGCAGGGGGTATAGAAGTCCAGCAACATTGTTGGCCTCCTGTGGACTTCTATACCCCAGTGTTTTTCTAACAGTCAATCTGTGTAAGTTACCCTTTCTTGTTGAGTGCTGGGTCGCACTACACCCTATATATATATATATATATATATATATATATATATATATATATATATATATATATATATATATATATATAGACTAGACTCTACAACAGGGATCCTCAGACTATGGCCATCTAGCTGTTGCAGAACTACACATCCCATGAGGCATTGTAAAACTCTGACATTCACAGACATGACTAGGCATGATGGGAATTGGAGGGCGTAGTTTGAAGACCCATGCTCTACAACAGTGGTCATCAACCCTGTCCTGCAGGGCCCACTAACAGGCCAGGTTTTATGTATTACCTTGGGGAGATGCAGACTAGAATACGGCAATCACTGAGCAGCAAATTACATCACCTGTGATGCATTTCAGTTATCTTGCAAACCTGGCCTGTTAGTGGGCCCCGCAGGACAGGGTTGATGACCACTGCTCTACAAGATACAATATACAAAAAAGCCATTGTAGGTTACATACAGTAGTGTATTTAGGTTTTGTTGTGCTGCCCTAAACTCGTGCACCCCTAATTTAAATATGACCTGTCAAGGTCACACCCCTTTCTGTTTAAGACCCGCCCTGAACATTTTGAGTGGGGACACTAGTTCTGAGGACCTGGAGGGAGGGCAATGGAGTCCCTTAATTTGCATGGATTTCCTCTCACTTCCTGTTTGGCTGTGGGGCAGGAAGTGAAGGGAAATCTCTGCAATGGGACAGGGATGGTAAAAAAATATACTGACAGGGGCTATAACCCTCCCTTACTCTATCCAAAATTAAAAAGGTGTTCCTATAGTTCTACTTTAGGCACAAATTTCTGATAATTTTATGGAGAGGACTGAGAAGATATAACCATGCCAACGGTGCAGCAGAAAATACATAGCGCAGTGATGAAGGTTTGTGGTCCAGGATGATAGGACAGTCAAAATTAGAAGCAATGGCCACCCGTTTCTTGCTGTGGAAACTGACCCGATTACTTATTGAATACACATTTGATCATACCCAGTAATGAGTTTATGGAAATTCGGGGTAAGCATTGGAAATGGCATGCATATGGCACACATGTATATAAATAATGTAAAAAAAAATCTGTTAAAAAATATAATATGCTTCACTTGTATTATCTCTACCCATTATAAAATGGATAACATTATAGCGGATAGTATCCCCTGAGGAAGCCTAATTAAAAGGCGAAACATGTCGGGATGTCCATCTATACCGCTCTTTGCAGACTAAAGACCATTACTTCTATGGGTTATTAACCACTTTAGACCCGGACCATTATGCAGGTAAAGGACCTGGCCGGTTTTTGCGATTCGGCACTGCGTCGCTTTAACTGACAATTACGCGGTCATGCGATGTGGCTCCCAAACAAAATTGGCGTACTTTTTTTCCCACAAATAGAACTTTCTTTTGGTGGTATTTAATTATCTCTGCGGTATTTATTTTTTGCGATATAAACAAAAATAGAGCGACAATTCTGAAGAAAATGCAATATTTTTAACTTTTTGCTATAACAAATATCCCCCAAAAACATATAAAAAATCATTATTTTCCCTCAGTTTAGGCAGATAAAAATCGCAATAAGCTTTTATCGATTGGTTTGCGCAAAATTTATAGCATTTACAAAATAAGGGATAGTTTTATGGCATTTTTATTAATATTTTTATAGCGTGATCTGCATTTTTTTGTGACTGCGACAATATGGCGGACACTTCGCACAAATTTAACACATTGTTGGGACCATTGTCATTTTCACAGTGAAAAGTGCTATAAAAATGTACTGATTACTGTGAAAATTACAATTGCAGTTTAGGAGTTAACCACTAGGGGGCACTGAAGGGGTTATGTGTGATCTCATTTGTGTTTCTAACTGTAGGGGGGCGGGGCTGGACGTGTGACGTCACTGATCGTCTTTCCCTATATCAGGGAACAGACGATCACTGACATTGCCAAAATGAAGAACGGGGAAGGTTTGTTTACATGCACCTCTCCCAGTTCTTTAGCTCCTGTGACCGATCGCGGGACACCGGCCGCGATCGGGTTCGAAGGTCCCGCGGCGCGGTCATGGAGCTTTGGACCGAGTCACGTGCGCGCGACCCACGGCTGGCCTCTTAAAGGCGATGTACCTGTACGTGCCTGTGCCCAGCCATGCTATGCCATTCTGGCGATGTATATCGGCGTTAGGCGGTCATTAAGTGGTTAACATGTTCTTAATGGTGACATTGTTTTAAAATGTTATTATTAACCACTTGACCACTGGGCACTTAAACCCCCTTAATAACCAGACCAATTTTCAGCTTTCGGTGCTCTCCCAGTTTGAATGACAATAACTCAGTCATACAACACTGTAACCAAATGACATTTTTGTCCTTTTTTCCCCACAAATAGAGCTTTCTTTTGGTGGTATTGATCACCTCTGCGGTTTTTATTTTTTTCGCTATAAATGAAAATAAATGAAAATTTTGTAAAAAAATTAAGTTTTCTTCATTTCAATTATAAAATTTTGCAACAAAGTAATTTTTCTTCATAAATTTGGCCTAAAATATATACTGCTACATATCTTTGGTAACAAAACAAAAAAAAATTGGATATTATTTAGTCTGGGTGAAAGTTATGGGGTCTACAAGCTATGGTACCAATTACTGAAAATTTATAAATTTGATCACATCTGATGTACTGATAGCATCTCTCATTTCTTGAGGCCCTAACATGCCAGAAAAGTACAAATACCCCCCAAATGACCCCTTTTTGGAAAGAAGACATTCTAAGGTATTTAGAAAAAGGCATTGTGAGTTTTTTGAAGTTGTCATTTCTTTCCCACAATTCTTTGCAAAATCAAGATTTTTTTATTAAAATTTTTTTCCACAAAATGTTCATATTAGCAGGTTATTTCTCACACACAGCATATGCATACCACAAATTACACCCCAAAACACATTCTGCTATTCCTCCCGAGTATGGCGATACCCCATGTGTGGGACTTTTACACAGCGTGGCCACATACAGAGGCCCAACATGCAGGGAGCACCATCAGGCGTTCTGGAACACCCAGACCAATTCTGACATTCCTCTCCTACATGGAAAAATCATAATTTATTTGCTAGAAAATTACATAGAACCCCAAAACATTATATATGCTTTTTTAGCAAAGACCCTAGAGAATACAATGGCGCATGGTATTTGCACAGCAATTTTTCGAACGCGTTTTTTTTTGGAAATAAAACAGTTTTGTGCTTTAAAAAAAGAAAACAGTAAAGTTAGCCCAATGTTTTTGCATAATATGAAAGATGAAGTTACGCCGAGTAAATAGATAACCAACATGTTACCCTTCACTATTGCACACGCTTGTGGAATGGCGCCAAACTTCGCTACTTAAAAATCCCCATAGGCGACGCTTTAAATGTTTTTACTGGTTACATCTTTTTAGTTGGAGAGGAGGTCTAGGGCCAAAATTATTGCTCTCGCTCTAAGGTTCGCAGCGATACCTCACATGTGTGGTTTGAACACCGTTTTCATATGTGGGAGGGACTTACGTGTGCGGTCGCGTCGGTATACGAGCACACGGGTACAGAGACGCTGTAATTTTTTTTTATTGTTCATTTTACTTTATTTATTTTAGTTTGACACGTTTTTCCCCAAAAATAATTGTTTTGATTACTTTTATTCCTATTACAAGGAATGTAAACATCCCTTGTAATAGGAATATAGCATGACAGGTCCTCTTTACAGTAAGATATGGGGTCAACAAGACCCCACATCTCACCTCTAGGCTGGGAAGCCTGAAAAAAAAAACGATTGCAGAGTATTGTGCAGGGAGTATTGCGCGGGGAGTATTGCAGAGTATTGTTCAGAGTATTGTGCGGGGGTATTGCAGAGTATTGCGCGGGGGTACTGCAGAGTATTGTGCGGGGGTACTGCAGGGTACTGGCCGGGGTACTGCAGAGTATTGTGCGGGGGTACTGCAGAGTATTGTGCGGGGTTACTGCAGAGTATTGTGCGGGGGTACTGCAGAGTATTGTGCGGGGGTATTGCAGAGTATTGGCAGGGGTATTGCAGAGTATTGTGTGGGGGTATGCAGAGTATTGCACAGGGGGTATTACAGAGTATTGTGCAGGGTATGCAGAGTAATGCACAGGGAAGGAAGGGGTTAATGCAGGGATGGCTGAGCAGGGATGGATGGATCTGTGACTGCAATAGTCACAGATCCATCCCGCAGTGCTGCTGCCATCCGCGCTCTCCTCTCACACTGTACCGATCGGTACAGAGAGAGGAGGGAGGAACCGGCGTCATCAAATGACGCCGGTTTGTTTACATGTGATCGCGCCGTCATTGGACGGCGCGATCACGTGGTAAGGAGCCGCTTCCATTGGCTCCTTACCGCGATCCTTGTTGCTGCGGGTCCCGTGGACCCGGCGAGCGCCGGTGAACGTGTGCGCGTGCCTGCTCGGGCGCGCGCATCTGACTCTACGGGAGGACGTCCATGGACGTCCGGTTAGAGTTAGGTAACCACCTTATGGACGTATTTCGTCTATAGGGCGGTTACTAAGTGGTTAAATACTGATATTTTAATTGGAAATTTTGGTTTGCGTTTTATATTTGCACCGTTATAATATAACCTAATTTCTTGATTCGTGAATACCAATAACGGGATGATGTGATAAAAATCATAGTAAAATATCCACACAAAACCTATATTCACTGTATTTTGTGGTTATCTATGGAGCGGACGCAGATTTCCGGATTAATGTGCCGGACGCAGCATCGTTCGCAAACATCTGTTACACAACGCTATAAAACAAGCTGTAATGACAACGATATTAACCGGTCTGCAGGCTCACAATGTAAACAGATACGTTCCGGCATGCTAATTATAACCAGCAAGATTAATCAACCTCCCCGGGGAGGCAATTGAAGATTCTAAACAATAAGACGCACGGCGACTTCAATTGAGTAAACAAATATGAACAGAGGAGCCATTACCGGGTCCAGGGAAGGGAGCGGGCAGCCCTGAGGGTAGAAGGCGAGGTTCACATCTCAGCATCAGAGGAAAGTTGCGCAAGTTCCCAAAGTGCCCAAAAACGTGTCCTTATAGTATTTGTGCTGCGGTGCCATGCATTGCGAATGCCACCCCAATGACCCTAAAGATATATGGAGGCAGATTTACTAAAACTGGAGAGAGCAAAATCTGGAGCAGCTCTGCATGGTAGCCAATCAGCTTCCAGGTTTTTTGTGTGAAAACTTAACAACTTAAGACCCGGACCTTTAGGCAGCTAAAGGACCCGGCCAGGTTTTGCGATTCGGCACTGCGTCACTTTAACAGACAATTGCGCGGTCGTGCGACGTGGCTCCCAAACAAAATTGGTGTCCTTTTTTTCTCACAAATAGATCTTTCTTTTGGTGGCATTTGATCACCTCTGCGGTTTTTTATTTTTTAAAAATAGAGTGGCAAGTTTGAAAAAAATTCAATATTTTTTGCTTTTTGCTGTAATAAATATCCCCCAAAAATATATAAAAAAAGTTTTTTTTGCTCACTTTAGGCCGATACGTATTCTTCTACATATTTTTGGTAAAAAAAAAAAAAATCGCAATAAGCGCTTTTTGATTGGTTTGCGCAAAATTTATAGCGTTTACAATATAGGGGATAGTTTTATTGCATTTTTATTCATTTTTTTTTTTTTTTTTACTACTAATGGCGACGATCAGCGATTTTTTTTTTGTGACTGCGACATTATGGCGGACACTTCGGACAATTTTGACACATTTTTGGGACAATTGTCATTTTCACAGCAAAAAATGCATTTAAATTGCATTGTTTACTGTGAAAATTACATGTCCAGTTTGGGAGTTAACCACAAGGGGGCGGTGAAGGGGTTATGTGTTCCCTAATGTGTGTTTACAACTTTAGGGGGGTGTGGCTGTAGGTGTGACATCATCGATTGTGTCCCCCTATAAAAGGGATCACACAATCGATGACACCGCCACAGTGAAGAATGGGGAAGCCGTATTTACACACAGCTTTCCCCTGTTCCCTAGCTCCGGGGACCGATCGCGGGACTTCAGCGGCGATCAGGTCCGTGGGTCCCGCGGTCCCAGAGCGCGCCGCAGGCACGCGATCACAACTCGCGGCAGGGCACTAGCACAGGACGTACCTGTAAGTGCATGTGCCCAGCCATGCCATTCTGCCGACGTACATGTGCAGGAGGCGGTCCTTAAGTGGTTAAAGGGGTTGTAAAGGAAAAGTCAGGACGCCCACTAACACACAGCTCCTTTCTCTATCTGCAATGTAGAGAGCTTCCTGACTCTCCTGTAGTCCAAGGGAGGGGTGAGCACGACACTCCACACCAGGGAGAAAGCCTCGCATTACTGTGTGGAGTTACAGACAGAAGAACAGGAAGTGAGGATTTCTCAGAAGAAATAAGGACATTTAAAAGCAAAATGGAAGGATGAGGTAAGTGAAGGAGGACTGCACTGAGGTAAAGGAAGCTATTTAGGATTTTTTTATTTTTTTTACCTCTACAGTCCCTTTAACTGAACAAGCTGAAGTTAGAAGACGATTTGTCACCATGCACAGCTGCGCCAGATTTTTGCACCCCCCCATGGTAACAAAGTAACATGTTCTGATGAAATGCATTTATATATATATAAAAAAAATAAGCGCAAGCACTTCTTTTGCGCTGAGCAGTATTTAAATAACTTAAGGCCCGCCCCCGCATATATACTGTAGCAGGGCGGCCCTATTGCATGAAACAACGTATCTGTGCGTTGTTTCATGCACATGATACTGTGGCGTGGTGTGTGCGCCCACCCACCGATGCGCGGGTCCGGTGGGCCTCGATGTCCGCCGGCCACCTGCGATCGCTCCTCAGAGAGACAGAATGGGGATCTAAATCAGGGAACTAGATGTAAACAAAGCAGATCCCTGTTCTGTTAGGGACATACAGTGTGATCGTCTGTTCCTAGTGATCAGAAATAGCGATCTCTCTCTCTGTACTCCCCCCCCCCCCCCCCCCCCCACAGTTAGAAAGCACCTCCCTAGGACACACTTAAAGCAGAGTTCCTAAAATATTAAAAGTCAGCAGCTACAAATACTGCAGCTGCTGACTTTTAATAATTGGACACTTACCTGTCCCAGGGTCCAGTGATGTGGGGGAATGAAGCCCCGCTCCTCTCCGCGGCACCGGCATCACTACAGTGAGCGCCCGGCTGTGCCCTCACAGCCGGGCACGCACTGCACATGCGCGAGCCGTGCTGCGACCGTGATTGGCCGAGCAATCATCTGGGACCTGTGACGTGTCACAGATGATTGCAGAGGGGGGAGGTGATCTTCCTTCTGGCGCCGCGGTGCCCCAGGAGGAAGTGGTAGCTGGAGGGTTTCCACTCTCTCTCCCCCCCTTCACAAAAAAAAGGGATTTTTAAATACAGCTTACCTGTAAAATCCTTTTCTTGGAGTACATCACGGGACACAGAGCGGCATATTCATTACTATGTGGGTTATATGGAGTACCTTCAGGTGTGGACACTGGCAATCTTCAAACAGGAAGTCCCCTCCCTATATAACCCCCTCCCCTAGAGGGAGTCCCTCAGTTTTGTAGCAAGCAGTATGCCTCCCAAAATGGTCACCCAAAAGAGGGGTGGGAGCTCTGTGTCCCGTGATGTACTCCAAGAAAAGGATTTTACAGGTAAGCTGTATTTAAAAATCCCTTTTTCTTTCTCGTACATCACGGGACACAGAGCGGCATATTCATTACTATGTGGGATGTCCGAAAGCAATGCTTTAATGAGGGGAGGGAGACATCTTCCAAAGAAGGATTCAATTTAGAGATAAACTCAAATCATAATAATAATTCCAAATTAGTCAAGAAAGAAGGACCTTCTTCTTTTTTTTTTTTTTTTTTTTTTTTATATAACCAAGGGTGTTTCTGATCCCGAGGATTTCAAACTGCAGCCTGTAGTACTGCCTGTCCAAAGGCAGAATCCGCATTTCTTCTCACGTCTATTTGATAAAACCTTGTAAACGTGTGGACTGATGACCACGTTGCCGCCTTGCATATCTGAGCCATAGAGATCTGATGGTGTGCTGCCCAAGAGGCGCCCATGGCCCTGGTAGAATGGGCCTTTACCGACAACGGAGGGGGCAACCTCTTCAATCCGTAGGCTTGAATGATTAATTGTCTAATCCATCTTGAGATGGTGGATTTTGCAGCTGCCTGCCCCTTCTTGGGGCCATCTGGTAGAACGAATAACACCTCTGTTTTCCGGATCTTTTCCGTAGCTTTAAGATAGGCCTTCATGGCCCGGACAATATCCAAGGTATGCAGCAACCCCTCCTTTCTAGATGTAGGTTTTGGAAAGAAGGATGGAAGTACCAAATCCTGGTTTAAGTGAAATTTGGATATAACCTTTGGTAGAAAGGAAGGATGGGGCCGGAGAACTGCCCTGTCCTTATGCAGAACAAGATATGGTTCCTTACACGATAAGGCTGCTAATTCTGACACTCTCCTGGCCGAAACTATGGCGACCAAGAAAACCAATTTTCTTGTCAGTAAGAGTAAAGGAATCTCAGCCAAAGGCTCAAAAGGCTGTTTCTGTAGAGTGGACAGGACAAGATTTAGGTCCCAAGGACAAACTGGTGACTTGACAGGAGGATTAATACGCAAGACCCCCTGTAAGAAGGTCTTTACCAGCGAGTGGGTGGCCAGCGGCCTCTGAAACCACACTGACAGAGCTGAGATCTGTCCTTTGATTGTGCTTAGTGCCAGGCCTTTATCCACTCCTAGCTGGAGAAAACTTAACACCCTATCAATAGTATATTTGCGGCAATTCCATCTTTTGGATTCACACCAGCCTATATAGTTCCTCCACACCCTGTAATAAATTACCCTGGAGACCGGCTTTCTAGCCTTAATCAGGGTAGGGATTACCTGCCTAGACAGACCCCTACCCCTGAGAATCAGGGATTCAGCCTCCAGGCCGTCAAATTTAGACGCTGTAATGTAGGGTGGAGGATCGGGCCTTGTGAGAGTAGGTCTGGTTGTAGAGGAAGAGTCCAAGGGTCTCCCACTGCCATATTCAGGACTAGTGAGTACCAAGCCCTCCGGGGCCAAGCTGGAGCTATTAGAATGACTGGCTTGTGCTCCACTCTGATCTTGCGCAACAGGCGGGGGAGTAACTGTAGTGGAGGGAATGCATATAGAAGTTTGAATTGATGCCAAGGGCAAACCAACGCATCGGTTCCGCAGGCCATAGGATCCCTCGCTCGCGACACGAACCTGTCTAGTTTCTTGTTGAACCTGGATGCCATTATATCTACGTCTGGCGTTCCCCACCTCTGGCAGATTGTCTGAAAGACCTGGGGATGCAGAGACCACTCCCCTGGCAACAGACTCTGGCGACTTAAGAAGTCTGCCTGCAGGTTGTCCACTCCGGGAATGAATATCGCTGAAATGCAGGGTACATGAACCTCTGCCCATTGAAAAATCAAGTTCACTTCCCTTTGAGCGGCCTGGCTCCTGGTTCCCCCTTGGTGGTTTATGTATGCCACCGCCGTGGCATTGTCTGACTGGATTCTCACCGGGAACCCCTTTAATCTGGAGGTCCACGCCAACAGGGCTAGGCGAGCAGCTCTGATTTCCAAGATATTGATGGGGAGCTGCCTCTCTGCTTTCACCCAAGTTCCCTGGCGGGAGAACCCCTCGAAGACCGCCCCCCAGCCTGCCAGGCTGGCGTCTGTGGTAACTACCTTCCAGACAACAGGGCTGAAGGATCTTCCCTTTAGAAGGTTCTGAGGGTTCAACCACCAGGCCAGGCTTTGTCGGACCCTTGATGATAGCGTCAAAGGGGACTCTAAGGCATGTGCCCTCTTGCCCCAGGCTGCTAGAATGGCTGCCTGTAGGACGCGAGTGTGGATCTGAGCGTATGGTACTGCCTCGAATGTGGCCACTAGCTTGCCTAGTAATCGCATACACAGGCGAATAGTTGGTCTTTTCTTGTTTACAACCAACTGAACCAACCCCTTGATCGCCTTGATCTTTACAAGGGGCAGGAACACCTTTTGATGTTCTGTGTCTAACCTCATGCCGAGGTATTCCAACTGCTTTGTAGGCTGGAATGCTGACTTTCCCTGGTTTAGGACCCAGCCGAATTCTTCGAGGTACCGAACCGTGAGGTTTACTGCCTTTTGCAGACCCGTCCGTGAGTGATCTATGATTAAAAGGTCGTCCAAGTATGCTAGGACTGTGACTCCTTGGATCCTTAAATTGGCCAGAACTGGGGCTAGAATCTTCGTGAATACCCGGGGGGCCGTGGCCAGCCCGAAAGGGAGCGCCCTGAATTGGAAGTGTCGCTGCCCCACCGCGAAGCGTAAAAACCTTTGATGCGCCTGAAAGATTGGTACATGAAGGTAAGCATCTTTTATGTCTATGGAGGCCAGAAAATCGTCTTTCTGAAGCGCGGCGGCTGCTGACCGGATGGATTCCATCCGGAAGGACCGCACCCTTAGATAAGCGTTTAACCTCTTTAGGTCCAAGATTGGCCTGACATCGCCGTTGGGCTTTGGTATGACAAAGAGATTGGAATAGAAACCTAGGCCTTGCTCTTGGGCTGGCACTTCTATAATTACGTCCTGGCAAAGCAGGTGATCCAAAGCTGCCAGCATTGAGGCCTTCCTTGCTGGATCCCTTGGTAGCCTTGATTCTTGAAAATGAGGCGGAGGATCTCTTAGAAACTCCAGTCTGTAACCTGTGGTTACAGATGCCCGGACCCAATTGTCGGGGATCTTGGCTTCCCAAACTTCTGAGAAGAGACGAAGCCTTCCCCCCACCCGTGAGAGTGGGGGCGCCCCTTCATAATGCAGACTTAGGGGCTGTCTTTGACGGCTTGCGATACCACGGCTTCTTACCCCCAGGGGTCTGTCCTTGCGATCTACTGATAACGTTGGATCGTGCAGGCGGCCGTCGATACTGCCTGGAATTAGAGGGCCCCGAGACAGGAAAAAGCTGCCTCCTAAATGTAGGAGCCCGGAATGTCTTTTTGACCGGTAAAAGGGTACTCTTGCCATTTGAAATAGTCTGAATATATTTATCCAGATCTTCTCCGAAGAGTCGTCCTCCATGGAAGGGAAATCCTGCCAGAAGCTTTTTGCAAGGGGGCTCCGCCGCCCAGTTCTTCAACCATAAGAGCCTTCTCATGTGCACCAAACATAGTGATAAACGAGAAGCCTGCTGGATGGAATCTTTTATAGCATCTACCGCGAAACACAGAGCTCTGGGAATGTCAGCAAACTCCTCTGCTTGTTGGGTAGGCATGTCCTTTAACATCTCTTTTGTCTGGTCTTTTAATGCCTGACAAACTCCAATTGCAGCTACCGCTGGCTGCACCACTGCTCCTGCCGTAGCAAAGGATGCTTTTAAAAGTGTCTCTAATCTTTTATCAACCGGATTTTTAAACATATGTATGTTTTCCACCGGGCAAGTTAGTGATTTATTCACACATGAGATGGCTGCATCCACTATTGGGAGCCTCCACTTCTTGGAGAGTTTTTCCTCCATGGGATAAATGACCGCAAATCTTTTCGGTGGCAGAAAAATCCTGTCCGGCCGTACCCAATCCCGAAAGATCAATTCCTCCAAGAGAGGATGGACCGGAAAAACTGCGTTGCTTAACGGGGCTTTCAAAGAGCCCAGAGAGGATACCGGAGGAACCTGAGGTTCTGGCAATGGTAAACTAAATGCCGAGCGGACCATGTCCGTCAAAGACTGTACCCACAGTCTCTCTGTTTGGGAGTCTGAAAATGGTTCCTCAGAGGTAGACCCCTCCATCCCTGAACCCTCTTGGTTCAGGTCCAGTTGATCCTCCTGTGATTCTAATTCCTCCGGAGAGAGAATCTCAGCATCTGAGGATACACCCCCTGGTGATGGGGATCTAACCCGTTTCTTACCAGGAATAGCTCTAGCGATCAATGCCGCTATTCTCTCTTCTAGCCCCCCTAGGGATACGGCTAGCATCTCCTCTGTGATAAACACAGGGCTGGGCTGATCTGGGCCAGCCTCCGCACCAGATCCCCCTAATGGCTCATCCAAGGCGCTTCTTAAATTAATAAGCTGCGGGGAAAGAATCGGCATATCAGAATCAGAAAGGGAACCCTTTTGTTTTTTGGTCTTTTTTGTACCCTTTGACCCCGAACCCTTGGAAGCCATAATACAAAATCGAGGGACTCCGCCCACACAACAGACTGTAGTGGGCAGGAGTACAAATTTCAGAGTTTAGGGGAGAATAGATCACTTAGTGTCCCAAAAACTGATGGGCCCGTATGTTGGTTTTTTCTTTTTTTTTTTTAAATAATTATATATTATATATTATATATTTTCCTTGACAACATACAGTGACCCTAATTTAAGTTTGCCAGCCTCCAACCACATATTTAGACAGGGGGGCCTAGTGATGGGGGGAGAAAGGGTGTCATCCTGTCTCTTTTAGACATAGTGATCACGGTTGCCCATGCAGAGCATACTTAGGCTATCCCCCCTTTTAGGTTACCCCGGGGAGCCTGCTGTCGAACCAAGTCCCGCAGGCTCCCCCTTACCTGCTCCATGCTGCAGGATGTTTGACCAGCAAACTGATCCAATCTTCTCCCATCTCCGTGGGTAGCGTAGTAGACCTTCAGGCCCTGGGGTCCTATGAAGGTACCCACTGTCCTGGACCTATATAGCACCCTGGCAAACAGGAACTTTAAGGTTTTGCAAACTCCAAGTCCTGGGCCCAGGGTCCAGCCCTCCAAAGAGGAGCATTATAGGCAAAACCCCACGGTTTGGGGCCCGGGTACTGTCCACTTTGGCACTGAGGCTCCTTGGACAGATCCGGTTAGCCCGCCCTTAATCCCAAGGATGTGGAGCAAAGCTATTCCGTGACCAACACCTAAGACACTGGCGAAAAAACTGAGGGACTCCCTCTAGGGGAGGGGGTTATATAGGGAGGGGACTTCCTGTTTGAAGATTGCCAGTGTCCACACCTGAAGGTACTCCATATAACCCACATAGTAATGAATATGCCGCTCTGTGTCCCGTGATGTACGAGAAAGAAAAGACATGCCAAATCTGGCATGTCAGGGGGTCACCTTCCCTTAGACCCCATTCATACTAAGGAGTTTTTTTAGGCGGTACATCGCTAAAAATAGCGCTGCTATACTGCCTGAAAAACTCTAGCCCAAGGGCTTTCACACTGAGGCGATGCTCTGGCGGGAGAGAAAAAAATCTCCTGCAAACAGCATCTTTGGAGCGGTGAGAGGAGTGGTGTGTATACCGCTCCTTCCCATTTAAAACAATGGGAAACCTCAGCAATAACCCCTTCCCTGACAGTGTCATTTTTACAGGGAGCAGTGGATATTTTTTAGCTATGATCACTTTAACAATGTCACTGGTCCCAAAAAAGTGTCAAGTGTCTGATTTGTCCACCGCAATCCTGCTAAAAATCGCCGATCACCACCATTACTAGTAAAAAATAAATAAATAATAATAATAATAAAAATGCCTTAAATCTATCCCTTATTTTCTAAACGCGATAACTTTTGCGCAAACCACTTACCGGTAATATGCGCTTATTGCTAATTTTTTTTATTACCAAAAATACGTAGCAGAATACATATTGGCCTAAACGGATGATTTGTATAAACAGCTGAAAAATTCAAAACTGAAAACCCAGGGTGGGAGCAATAAGCCCGCTGTCACCAAACCTTTATAAATAGATCCTTTAATATCTCTTCTCTTCATAAAAATGCTCCCTTTAGGCAAGCAGAACTTTGCAGAGTAATGAGGTTTGGAGTGTAGAGAAGTGCATGTGGATTACCAATGACTCAGCAGTCAGGGCCCCTCGTATTAAAGTTTGATTTCTGTGATTCATTTTATATTGATTTACATTAGAGAAGGTCGGTGGTGCCAAACCCTCTCTATCTTCTGAATACAGTTCTAAGATCGGCCTCACCAGTACGATGATACCTAGAGCTTGGCCACAGCTAGAGTTCTCCTCTATACAACCACCATACAGACTGGGTTCATTCTTTCCATGCCCTTTGCTATCTGACTCTTAGGCTCCATTCACACCTAGGTGTTTTAACGCCTGAAGCGCGACGCTATTGCAGCCTAAAATACGCTGGAGGGGTGATTTAACATTGTTATATTTACCTGCTGTGTAATGGTTTTGCACAGAGCAGCCATGACCCCCTCCCTCCCTGGCAGTCTTGGCTCCTCCCTCCTGCTGAGTGCCCCAATAGCAAGCCTCCTGCTATGAGGACACTCAAGCAGGCTTGCTCCAGAGCCGCGCTCCTGTGAATGGACATTGTCCATTTACACACAGAGTACATCCCTGCCCCATCCTTCCCACACTCTCCTGATTGGCTCACTAGCTGTGATTGACAGCAGCAGAGGCCAATGGCTTCTGTGTGAGCCTATGAGAAGAGAGACCTGGAGACCGCTGCTCTCATGCACATCGCTGGATCGAGATTGAGCTTAGCTGAGTATAAGAGGGGGCTGCACCCAGAACATTGTTTACCCTAATACATAGAAAGCATTAAAATCAGGGACTTATAACTATAAAATGGACTTAAAGGGGTTGTAAAGGTAAATGTTTATTCACCTTAATGCAACCTCATTGCTTGAACCCAGCGTGCTGTGTATATTTTCAATTCTTTTAAAACCTATCCAATGAAATAGTCATCATCCTTTATAATACATGAACTAATTGTCCTTCTCTACACACCCCTGAAGAAGGTTTTCCCGAAAACGCGTCTGGTGTAAAGAAGGTTCTTCTTGTATTTACCTATATGGTGACATTCATTGGAACTCTGCATTTTAATTTAAAATTTCATTTTTTTGATGAATATGTACAATTGTGAATAAAACCTTTTTTACTCTCATTATCCTGAATATTTTAAAATATTATTAGCGCCTTAAAAGTCCACCTAGGGGAACCCCCCTTTTTTCTTTTCTCATATTTACTGCAGCCCTCAAAATTTCCACTTGCCTACTAGCATTTGGCGAGTGGATTCAAGCTGGGGGCAAGTGATGACAGGGCTGCATGACCAATCTCCCTCCAATCTGTGCCTACACTTAGAGTCCCAATGAGATTGGCGGCCGAAGAGGAAAGGTGCATGCTCGGGAAAAGTAGTCTGGTGAGCCGTGCACAGGCAGAGCAGTACACAGGAGCTCTCCTTACAATTCTCATTTGGCCATGGGACCTAACAGTATGACCTCTCTGAGCCTGTCCTCTCCCCCTGGGCCCCGACCAATGTAGCTGGAGAGCAGAAAGTAATGAGTGAGGTGGAGGATTGCGAAATGTACCACTGTGGTGCAGCGCTCACTGAAAGTTGCCCTGACATGAGAGTGGCAGCCTTCCAGTTTGTGCAGTTTTCTTCTCCTCTTGCTCGAGAGAGAGAGAGAGAGTGTTCTAGTGCCCTGTCTCTCTGGTCTGCCCCCAGTGCCCTGTCCCATTTTGTTAAAGTTGTTGTTGGTAATATTTAATTTTGTAACTTGATTCTGCATAAAACATTGACATTCCAGGAGATAATCTACGAGGGTGTGTTTACAGGTGCAATTAGGCGCAGGGCAGTGTATGAATTAGGTGGGGCAACTGGTGGCGAGTAACTCTTGAGGCCTAGCTAGTAGTTCAGGACTTGAAATTTTGAGCCCTGTTTAGTGGATGTTGCACAAGCATACATTTGCCATCCACCCTCCTCTCTTTCGACTATTAGGAAGAGGGTCATCTTCTACGGCGAGTATATCCCAAAACCAACATTTTAGCTGGAAAATTAGGGGGGTCGTCTTATACACCGGCAAATACGTTATATATATATATATATATATATATAGTACAGACCAAAAGTTTGGACACACCTTCTCATTCAAAGAGTTTTCTTTATTTTCATGACTATGAAAATTGTAGATTCACACTGAAGGCATCAAAACTATGAATTAGCACATGTGGAATTATATACATAACAAAAAAGTGTGAAACTACTGAAAATATATGTCATATTCTAGGTTCTTTAAAGTAGCAACCTTTTGCTTTGATTATTGCTTTTCACACTCTTGGCATTCTCTTGATGAGCTTCAAGAGGTAGTCACCTGAAATGCTCTTCCAACAGTCTTGAAGGAGTTCCCAGAGATGCTTAGCACTTGTTGGCCCTTTTGCCTTCACTCTGCGGTCCAGCTCACCCCAAACCATCTCGATTGGGTTCAGATCCGGTGACTGTGGAGGCCAGGACATCTGGCGCAGCACCCTATCACTCTCCTTCTTGGTCAAATAGCCCTTACACAGCCTGGAGGTGTGTTTGGGGTCATTGTCCTGTTGAAAAATAAATGATGGTCCAACTAAACGCAAACCGTATGGAATAGCATGCCGCTGCAAGATGCTGTGGTAGCCATGCTGGTTCAGTATGCCTTCAATTTTGAATAAATCCCCAACATTGTCACCAGCAAAGCACCCCCACACCATCACATCTCCTCCTCCATGCTTCACGGTGGGAACCAGGCATGTAGAGTCCATCCGTTCACCTTTTCTGCGTCGCACAAAGACACGGTGGTTGGAACCAAAGATCTCAAATTTGGACTCATCAGACCAAAGCACAGATTTCCACTGGTCTGATGTCCATTCCTTGTGTTCTTTAGCCCAAACAAGTCTCTTCTGCTTGTTGCCTTTTTTTAGCAGTGGTTTCCTAGCAGATATTCTACCATGAAGGCCTGATTCACACAGTCTCCTCTTATCAGTTGTTCTAGAGATGTGTCTGCTGCAAAAGGTGGCTACTTTGAAGAACCTAGAATATGACATATTTTCAGTTGTTTCACACTTTTTTGTTATGTATATAATTCCACATGGGTTATTTCATAGTTTTGATGCCTTCAGTGTGACTCTACAATTTTCATAGTCATGAAAATAAAGAAAACTTATGGAATGAGAAGGTGTGTCTGTACTGTATATATATTTATATATATATATTTATATATATATATATATATATATATATAATCGAAAACCGTTGAAAAGTTGTAAACTAAAAAGAAAAGAAATTACCAAAAAAAAACCTTTATTAAAGGGAAAAAAAAGTCTTGCTGGTACAGAGCCATACAATTTTGAAAGATGACAGAATAACGGCTTTTAAATAAATAAATAACGTAAAAATACACTCCAGCAGCCTAAACGAAGCAGCAGCAAATTTATCAGCAGAAATTGGAGTGGAGAGAGGAGCGTTTTTGAAAACTATTACAGAAAATTACAAGTACTGGCGGTGGCGGAGCGGAGGAGAAAGGCACTGGTTTCAGATCAAAGATCTCTTTGTTGTTATTTTGGGAGATGAAATCAGCAGTGTGTACGGCTAAAAAGGAAGGTGCAGATTGAATATGTAGATGGGATTTATGAGGATCATGTCGAGTTCAGGACTTTGATGTAAATCACAAAAGCACTTGTAATGAAAAATGCACTATAGCGTTACTAAAAATAGATAAAAACTATAAAAAATTATAGAAGAGTCAGCAGACGTAATTCAGGTTATGGAAATAAGACTGAGACCGGGAACATACGTACAATATAAAGATAATATAAATGGTGCACTATTCCTGTGCAAAGTGACTTAATAGAATAAAAAAATGTTTTAAATGTTAGGACATAGCTTGGTGCATATACAACAAAAATACTGAATATAAAGTGGTATGACTCAATAACATGAACCAGTGATTTAAATTGTGACCAATGCATACAAAACAATGGTATTAAAGAAGTGATTGTGAAAATGTTGTCCAATAAATCTTTCAAAAATGAATTGGTACCCATCTCGGATCATGTCCCGGTTATGGCCAATCTGGATTTAGAGGACATACCGGATAGGCAGAGATCCTAGAGGATAGATGTTTTTGACGCTTTAGAAAGGGAGTTAAATTTATTCTTTGAAGAAAATAATCTAGAAAACATTGTACCAGCCACACTATGGGAAACCCATAAAGTATTCATGAGAGGGAGATTAACCACTTAAGACCCGGACCATTATGCAGGTTAAGGACCTTGCCCCTTTTTGCGATTCGGCACTGCGTCGCTTTAACTGACAATTGCACGGTCGTGCGACGTGGCTCCCAAACAAAATTGGCGTATTTTTTTCCCCACAAATAGAGCTTTCTTTTGGTGGTATTTGATCACTTCTGCGGTTTTTATTTTTTGCTCTATAAACAAAAATATAGTGAAAATTTTGGAAGAAAAATCTATTTTTAACTTTTTGCTATAATAAAGATTCCAAAAAAGATATATATATATATATATATATATATATATATATAAAACATATGTTTTCCTCAGTTTAGGCCAATACGTATTCTTCTACATAGTTTTGGTAAAAAAAAAAAAAAAAAACGCAGACGCGTTAATCGATTGGTTTGCGCAAAATTTATAGCGTTTACAAAATAGGGGATAGTTTTATGGCATTTTTATTGACCACTTCAGCCCCGGACCATATTGCTGCCCAATGACCAGAGCACTTTTTGTGATTCGGCAGTGCGTCGCTTTAACGGACAATTGCACGGTCGTGCGATGTGGCTCCCAAACAAAATTGGCGTCCTTTTTTCCCACAAATAGAGCTTTCTTTTGGTGGTATTTGATCACCTCTTGCGCTATAAACAAAAATAGAGCGACAATTCGGAAAAAAAGGCAATATTTTTTACTATAATAAATATCCCCCAAAAAGATATAAAAAAACGTTTTTTTCCCTCAGTTTAGGGCGATATGTATTCTTCTGCATATTTTTCGTTAAAAAAAATCGCAATAAGCGTTAATTGATTGGTTTGCGCAAAAGTTATAGCGTTTACAAAATAGGGGGTCGTTTTATGGCATTTTTATTAATATTTTTTTTTACTAGTAATGGCGGCGATCAGCGTTTTTTTTCAGTACTGCGACCTTATGGTGGACACTTCGGACACTTTTGACAAATTTTTGGGACCATTGGCATTTTTATAGCGATCAATGCTATAAAAATGCATTGTATTACTATAAAAATGCCATTGGCAGTGAAGGGGTTAACACTAGGGGGCAGGGAAGGGGTTAAGTGTGTTCCTGTTTGTGTTCTAACTGTATGGGGGGGGGAGAAAGGAGTCACCGCTCCAGGTGGGATCACTAAATGGTTACAGGTGGTGCAGGATACCGAGGGTGCTGGCGGTACACTAAGCAAAATGAAGACAAAGAAAAATGGATAGCCGCACTCCAAAACCTGATGGGTGGTCTTTTATTCAATAGACAGCATGTACAAAAATAGGGTCACAGCAGTGGAAACAAGGAACAGCCCTTGTATGTATGGGGGGGGGGTGGCCTCACTGAGGGAAATCACTGATCTTCTGTTCATACATTGTATGAACAGGAGATCAGCTTTTCCCCCGCTGACAGGAACGAGAGCTATGTGTTTACACACATAGCTCCCGTTCCCCGCTCTGTAACGAGTGATCGCGTGTGCCCGGCGGCGATCGTATCCGCCGGGCACGCGCGCGGGACTCGGGGGCGAGCGGGGACGCGCGCGCTGCCGCCGCACACGCGCCCCCTAGTGGCCGAAAATGTAGCTGAAGTAGAGCTACGGACTTTCGCCCAGGAGACCCACGGCCGGGCTCTTGAAGAAGACGTATATATACGTCCATGTGCTCAGCCGTGCCATTCTGTCGACGTATATAGTAGTGCGGCGGTCCTTAAGTGGTTAAATTAGTGCTTGTGAAAATAATGTCCAACAAATCTTTCAAAAATGAATTGGTATCTGTGTAAATGTTTATACAAAAAACAAGTTCCTGCCCATGAATGTGATACAATGTATCAGATGGAATCTGTTCAGACAATCTCCCGTGTTGATATAGAGTTTAAAGGAGCATCGCATTCGTCTAAGGCTCTCCAGTTCCTAAATGTCTTGCAGGACAATTTCATGGGTCAGATGGTAAACGCACCAACTAGAAACAAAGTGTTACTAGACCTACTGATTACCAACAATATAGACCTGGTCACGGATGTGGAAATAAGGGGCAGTTTAGGAAACAGAGATCACAGGTCAATTAGCTTCAGTATAAATCACACAAATAGGAAACATAAGGGGAATATAAAGACACTGAATTTCAAAACAGCCAACTTCCCTAAATTAGGAACCATGCTAGAAGATATAAATTGGGATAAAACCTTAGGAACAAGGAGGAGAGATGGTTTTGCTTTAAGAGCATATTAAATAAGGAGCGTTAACCAGTGCATCTCATTCAGAAATAAATTTAAAGGAGCGAACAGAAGTCCTGGGTGGCTTAACTCCAATGTAAAAATGAATATAAAAGCGAAGGCCTTAGAAAAATACAAGGCTCATCATCAGCATTCAGACTTTACAAAGAATGCAACAAGAAATGTAAGGGTGCAATTAGAGCGGCTAAGATAGATCACAAAAGACACATAGCGGAGAAAAGCATTCTTGAAGTATATAAACAGAAACAAAGGGAGGAAAGACCATATTGGCCCCATAAAGAATCAAGAAGGACATCTGGTTACAAAGGATGGGGAGATGGTGAAGGTATTAAATGTATTCTTCTCCTCAGTCTTCACGAGGAAATCGGGGGACTTCAGTAACCAAAACTGCAGTGTTTATCCTCATGACACATCACAGGAAGGACCTTCATGGCTAACAGAGGACAGAATTTGAATTAGACTTGAAAAACTTAACATTAATAACATAGGGTTGTCCCGATACCACTTTTTTAGGACCGAGTACAAGTACCGATACTTTTTTTCATGTACTCGCCGATACCGAATACCGATACTTTTTTAAAATGTCATGTGACAGTTTTCAAACCACAATACAGACTAAGCATATTTTCTTTAGAACTCTAACTCAAGACATTATAAAAGAATAAAAATTATTAAAAATGAATAAAAATGTTTTATTTTCTTGTCACGCAGTAGTAAAAAAACTCAAAGAATTTTCACAGAACATGTTGATAAATACAAAAAAAGTATTCTATTTAGGAATCGGGAGCATTTGCGCGACTACAAGTACTCCCGCAAATACTTGGTATCGGTCCCGATAACGATACTAGTATCGGTATCTGGACAACCCTATTAATAAGTCACTGGGACCAGATGGCTTGTACCTGAGGGTCCTAAAGGAACTCAGTCAAGTAATTTCCAGACCATTGTTCCTAATCTTTAGTGACTGGAATGGTACCAGCTGATTGGAGAAAAGCAAATGTAGCACCAATATGTAAAAAAAGGGCCCAAATACATCCCTGGGAATTACAGACCAGTTAGCCTAACATCAATAGTATGCAAGATCTTGGAGGGGATGATAAGGGACTATATATGTTAGTAATTAAAACGGTATCATTAGCAGTAATCAGCATGGATTCATGAAGAATCGTTCTTGCCAAACCAATCAATTAACCCTCTATGAAGAGCCGAGACGCCATCTAGATAAAGGAAGGCCCGTAGACGTGGTGTATCTGGATTTTGCAAGAGCATTTGACACAGTTCCCCATAATAAACTTTTACTGTACAAAGTAAGGTCCATTGGCATGGTCCATAGGGTGAGTCCATGGATTGAAAACTGGCTACAATGGCGAGTTCTGAGGGTGGTGATAACTGGGGAGAACTCAGAATGGTCAAAAATAGAAAGTGGGGTCCCCCAGGGTTCTGTCCTGGGACCAAGCCTATTTAATTTATTCATAACCGACCTGGAAGATGGGTTAAACAGCTCAATCTCTGTATTTCTGGACGATGGTAAGCTAATGAGGGCAATAACTTCTCGGCAGGACGTGGAAACCTTGCAAGTAGATCTGAACAAATTAATAGGGTTGGCAACTACACGGCAAATGAGGTTTAATGTGGAAAAAAATAAAATAATGCATTTGGGTTGCAAAAATATGAATGCAATCTACTCACTAGGGGGAATCAAGGATTGAAAAATTACCTGGGGGTCCTAGTAGATGATGGGCTCAGCAATGGAATACTGCTGCTAACAAAGCAAACAGAATATTGTCATGGATTAAAAAGGGCATTAACTCCAGAGAAAAAACAATAATTCTCCCTCTCTACAAGACTCTGGTCCGGCCGCACCTGGAGTATGCTATCCAGTTCTGGGCACCAATCCTCAGGAAGGATGTACTGGAATCGAAGAGAGTCCAGAGAAGAGCAACAAAACTAATAAAAGGGTCTGGAGGATATTAGTTATGAGGAAAGGTGGGGAGCACTGAACTTATTCTCTCTGGAGAAGAGACTCTTGAGAGAAGATATGATTTCAATTTACAAATACCCCACAATAGGGATAAAACTTTTCTTCGGAAGGGAGTTTAATAAGACACGTGGACACTCATAAAAATTAGAAGAAAAGAGGTTTAACCTTAACCACTTAAGACCCGGACCAATACGCTGGTAAATGACCCAAGGTGTTTTGCGATTCGGCACTGCGTCGCTTTAACAGACAATTGCGCGGTCGTGCGACGTGGCTCCCAAACAAAATTTGCGTCCTTTTCTTCCCACAAATAGAGCTTTCTTTTGGTGGTATTTGATCACCTCTGCGATTTTTATTTTTTGCGCTATATACAAAAATAGAGCGACATTTTTGAAAAAAAAACACTATTTTTTACTTTTTGTTAAAAAAAAATCAAATAAACTAAATTTTTGTCAAACATTTAGGCCAAAATTTATTTAGCCACATGTCTTTAGTAAAAAAAAAATCGCAATAAAAAAAAATAGCTACCTAGCGGGAACAGCGACACTAATACAGCGATCAGAAAAATGATCGCTTAGTGACGCTGGCAATAGGGAGTGAAAGGGTTAACTAGGGCGGTGATCAGGGGGTTAAAACTTTATTAGGGTGGGGGGGCTATCCTGAACCTAACACTAACTGTTTTTTACACTGCCTGTCACACTGACACTAAATGCAGTGATTAGATCACTGCATTCAGTAACACTGTGACGGGGGTGGGGGGGGGGCGATCACAAGGGGTTAATATGCCTATGTGAGTGTGTGTCAGTGTTGTGTTGGTGCACACTTACTTGTCATGTCTTCTCTCATCAGCAGCGCTGGGAAACAGCGCTGCGATGAGAGGTGACATCATTTCCTCCTTCCTGTGTAAACACAGGAGGAGGAACTGACACGATGGGAGCGCGCTCCCATTGGCTGGGAGCGATCGCGGGGGGGCGGGTAAGCGCCGACATCCGCCCGCTGATCCCGGATCGCTCCCGGAGCCAGGGGGACCCCCGCACGCCGCGGAGGGGGTCCCGATGGGACCCCCGAACCGCACTTAGGCGGAGACGTAAATTTACGCCCTTGTGCCTGTACGTGCCATTCTGTGGCCGTATATGTGCGTGCGGGGGTCCTTAAGTGGTTAAACTACGTAGAGCACAGGTGTCAAACACAAGGCCCGCTCCCGGAGCTCCAGCCCTCCTCTGGTCCTTCTCCAGACCCTTACTTTCTGCTTTCAAGAAATGCATCCAGCTTCTTCCCAGCAGCAGCATAAGGTAAGGGGGGTGCACTGTAATGTAAGGGAGGGTGGGGGTCTCAACTTCTGATGGTGGGGTGGCTCTTGACATCTAATGTAAGGGGAGGGGATGTGCTGGACATCTAATCTTACAGATTTTGAGGGCTGATGCGGCCCACAATGAAATTGAGTTTGACACCCCTGACGTAGAGGGTTCTTTTCAGTAAGAGCAGCAAGGGTGTGGAATTCCCTTCCACAGGCGGTGGTCTCAGCGGGGAGCATCGATGGTTTCAATAAACTTTTAGATAAGCACCTGAACGACCACAACATACAGGGATATACAATGTAATATTGACATATAATCTCACACATAGGTTGGACTTGATGGACTTGTGTCTTTTTTCAGCCTCACCTACTATGTAACTATGTATATGTAACTTTATTGAGACATTACACTTTATAGTCAGGATTTTTGCTGTATATGCACCAAGCTATGTCCTAACATTTAATCATTTTTTTATTATATTAAGTCACAGGAATAGCACACCATTTATATGATCTTTATTTGTTTTACTCAATTCCTGGTCTTGAGTAGCAGCTGTTCCATCATTCTAGACCAGCGCAGAGATGTATAAGTACAATATAAGCAAAGGCTAAAGTAAAAAAAAAAAAAAAAAAATGGGAAGGAACTCGGCAGGTAGGTTGTCCCAAACATCTTTGAGAACTAAGCACAGATCTGTAGATGTCGGCTGCCTCAAATCATTTGGTTTCTTCATGTAATCCCAGACAGACTCAATGATGCTGAGATCAGGGCTCTGTGGGGGCCAAACCATCACTTCCAGGACTCCTTGTTCTTCTTTACACTGAAGATGGTTCTAAACCACTTCAGTTCCGGAAGAATTTACCCCCTTCCTGACCAGAGCACTTTTTGCGATTCGGCACTGCGTCGCTTCAAATGACAATTGCGCGGTCGTGCGACGTGGCACCCAAACAAAATTGACGTCCTTTTTTCCCCACAAAGAGAACTTTCTTTTGGTGGTATTTGATCACCTCTGCATTTTTTTCCGCTATAAACAAAAGAATAGCGCAATTTTTTTATAAAAAAGCAATATTTTTCACTTTTTGCTATAATAAATATCCACCAAAAATATATATTTTTTTTTTTCCTCAGTTTAGGCCGATACATATTCTTCTACATATTTTTGGTTAAAAAAATCACAATAAGCGTTTATTGATTGGTTTGCGCAGAAGTTATAGCGTCTACAAAATAGGGGATAGCTTTATGTTTTTTATTGTTATTATTATTTTTTTATTATTACAATTTGTATCGTGACTGCGACATTATGGTGGACACATCGGAAACTTTTGATGCTATTTTGCGACCATTGTCATTTATACAGCGAACAGTGCTATAAAAATGCACTGATTACTGTGTAAATTACACTGGCAGGGAAGGGGTTTAACAGTAGGGGGCAATGAAGGGGTTAAGTGTGCCTTAGGGAATGATTCTAACTGTGAGGGGGCTGGGCTACAAGTGACATGACATTGATCACTGTTCCCGATAATAGGGAGCAGTAGATCACTGTCCTGTCACCAGGCAGAACAGGGAAATGCCTTGTTTACATCTCCCTGTTCTGCCTCTCAGTGACACGATCGTGGGTCGCCGGCGAATATCTAGTTCACGGAGGGTGCAGCGGGCGCCGCACGGCTTCTTAAAGGGGACGTACCTGTACGCCCATTTGCCCACCGCAGCCATTCTGCCGGCTCGATCCAGCGAATCACGGTACCGGTACAGCTGTCACTTTAACAGCTATAGCAGGCACGCACCTGCTGCACGGCGGGGGAACATAAGTCCCAGAAGACAGCAGGGACCAATTGGATCGCACAGCCGCAAGGCTTTGCTTCTTGATTACCTTACCGAAGATGTCGGCGCCTCCACGCAAGAGCCGATCGGCTTCGGGTGCCGACATCGCGGGCGCCCAGAACAGGTAAATGTCCATATATTAAAAGTCAGCTGTAGTATTTAGCAGCTGCTGACTTAAAAAAAAAAAATTGGTGGACCTCTGCTTTAATCACATAAGGGCCGCCTCCTGCACATATACGTCGGCAGAATGGCACTTAAAAGCAGGGTACATGCTTGTGCCCAGCCGTGCCATTCTGCCGACGTATATGTGCAGGAGGCGGTCCTTAAGTGGTTAAAGTGGAGGTCCGCCGGAAAAAAATATTTGTTTAAAATAGCAGCTACAAATACTGCAGCTGCTGACTTTTAATATATGGACACTTACCTGTCCTGGGCGTCCGCGACCCAGTCCGAAGCTCCGTTATCCCGCCCGCGGGACACGATTGTCGTCAACGTCCTGCGATCGGGTCACAGGAGCTGAAGAACGAGGAGAGGTGAGTGTAAACACACCGTTCCCCGTTCTTCTGTGTGGCAGTGACACTGATCGTCTGTTCCCTGATATAGGGAACGACGATCAGTGATGTCACGCCTACAGCCACGCCCCCCTACAGTAAGAATCACTCCCTTAGGGCACACTTAACCCCTTAGCGCCACCTAGTGGTTAACCCCTTCACTGCCATTGTCATTTTCACAGTAATCAGGGCATTTTTATAGCACTTTTCGCTGTGAAAATGACAATGGTCCCAAAAATGTGTCAAAAGTGTCCGATGTGTCTGCCATAATGTTGCAGTCCCGCAAAAATATCGCTGATCACCGCCATTACTACTAAAAAAAAAGATTAAGAAAAATGCCATAATACTATCCCCTACTTTGTAAACGCTATAACTTTTGCGCAAACCAATCAATAAACGCTTATTGAGATTTTTTTTTTACCAAAAATAAGTAGAAGAATACGTATCGGCCTCAACTGAGGAAACATATACATTTTTTGGCCATATTTATTATAGCAAAAAGTAAAAAAAAGGGATTTTTAAATACAGCTTACCTGTAAAATCCTTTTCTTGGAGTACATCACGGGACACAGAGCGGCATATTCATTACTATGTGGGTTATATGGAGTACCTTCAGGTGTGGACACTGGCAATCTTCAAACAGGAAGTCCCCTCCCTATATAACCCCCTCCCCTAGAGGGAGTCCCTCAGTTTTGTAGCAAGCAGTATGCCTCCCAAAATGTTCCCCAAAAGAGGGGTGGGAGCTCTGTGTCCCGTGATGTACTCCAAGAAAAGGATTTTACAGGTAAGCTGTATTTAAAAATCCCTTTTTCTTTCTCGTACATCACGGGACACAGAGCGGCATATTCATTACTATGTGGGATGTCCGAAAGCAATGCTTTAATGAGGGGAGGGAGACATCTTCCAAAGAAGGATTCAATTTTAGAGCTAAACTCAAATCATAATAATATTTCCAAATTAGTCAAGAAAGAAGAACCTTTTTCTTTTTTTTTTTTTTTTTTTTTATAACCAAGGGTGTTTCTGATCCCGAGGATTTCAAACTGCAGCCTGTAGTACTGCCTGACCAAAGGCAGTATCCGCATTTCTTCTCACGTCTAGTTGATAAAACCTTGTAAACGTGTGGACTGATGACCACGTTGCCGCCTTGCATATCTGAGCCATAGAGATCTGATGGTGTGCTGCCCAAGAGGCGCCCATGGCCCTGGTAGAATGGGCCTTTACCGACAACGGAGGGGGCAACCTCTTCAATCCGTAGGCTTGAATGATTAATTGTCTAATCCATCTCGAGATGGTGGATTTTGCAGCTGCCTGCCCCTTCTTGGGGCCATCTGGTAGAACGAATAACACATCTGTTTTCCGGATCTTTTCCGTAGCTTTAAGATAGGCCTTCATGGCCCGGACAATATCCAAGGTATGCAGCAACCCCTCCTTTCTAGATGTAGGTTTTGGAAAGAAGGATGGAAGTACCAAATCCTGGTTTAAGTGAAATTTGGATATAACCTTTGGTAGAAAGGAAGGATGGGGCCGGAGAACTGCCCTGTCCTTATGCAGAACAAGATATGGTTCCTTACACGATAAGGCTGCTAATTCTGACACTCTCCTGGCCGAAACTATGGCGACCAAGAAAACCAGTTTTCTTGTCAGTAAGAGTAAAGGAATCTCAGCCAAAGGCTCAAAAGGCTGTTTCTGTAGAGTGGACAGGACAAGATTTAGGTCCCAAGGACAAACTGGTGACTTGACAGGAGGATTAATACGCAAGACCCCCTGTAAGAAGGTCTTTACCAGCGAGTGGGTGGCCAGCGGCCTCTGAAACCACACTGACAGAGCTGAGATCTGTCCTTTGATTGTGCTTAGTGCCAGGCCTTTATCCACTCCTAGCTGGAGAAAACTTAACACCCTATCAATAGTATATTTGCGGCAATTCCATCTTTTGGATTCACACCAGCCTATATAGTTCCTCCACACCCTGTAATAAATTACCCTGGAGACCGGCTTTCTAGCCTTAATCAGGGTAGGGATTACCTGCCTAGACAGACCCCTACCCCTGAGAATCAGGGATTCAGCCTCCAGGCCGTCAAATTTAGACGCTGTAATGTAGGGTGGAGGATCGGGCCTTGTGAGAGTAGGTCTGGTTGTAGAGGAAGAGTCCAAGGGTCTCCCACTGCCATATTCAGGACTAGTGAGTACCAAGCCCTCCGGGGCCAAGCTGGAGCTATTAGAATGACTGGCTTGTGCTCCACTCTGATCTTGCGCAACAGGCGGGGGAGTAACTGTAGTGGAGGGAACGCATATAGAAGTTTGAATTGATGCCAAGGGCAAACCAACGCATCGGTTCCGCAGGCCATAGGATCCCTCGCTCGCGACACGAACCTGTCTAGTTTCTTGTTGAACCTGGATGCCATTATATCTACGTCTGGCGTTCCCCACCTCTGGCAGATTGTCTGAAAGACCTGGGGATGCAGAGACCACTCCCCTGGCAACAGACTCTGGCGACTTAAGAAGTCTGCCTGCAGGTTGTCCACTCCGGGAATGAATATCGCTGAAATGCAGGGTACATGAACCTCTGCCCATTGAAAAATCAAGTTCACTTCCCTTTGAGCGGCCTGGCTCCTGGTTCCCCCTTGGTGGTTTATGTATGCCACCGCCGTGGCATTGTCTGACTGGATTCTCACCGGGAACCCCTTTAATCTGGAGGTCCACGCCAACAGGGCTAGGCGAGCAGCTCTGATTTCCAAGATATTGATGGGGAGCTGCCTCTCTGCTTTCACCCAAGTTCCCTGGCGGGAGAACCCCTCGAAGACCGCCCCCCAGCCTGCCAGGCTGGCGTCTGTGGTAACTACCTTCCAGACAACAGGGCTGAAGGATCTTCCCTTTAGAAGGTTCTGAGGGTTCAACCACCAGGCCAGGCTTTGTCGGACCCTTGATGATAGCGTCAAAGGGGACTCTAAGGCATGTGCCCTCTTGCCCCAGGCTGCTAGAATGGCTGCCTGTAGGACGCGAGTGTGGATCTGAGCGTATGGTACTGCCTCGAATGTGGCCACTAGCTTGCCTAGTAATCGCATACACAGGCGAATAGTTGGTCTTTTCTTGTTTACAACCAACTGAACCAACCCCTTGATCGCCTTGATCTTTACAAGGGGCAAGAACACCTTTTGATGTTCTGTGTCTAACCTCATGCCGAGGTATTCCAACTGCTTTGTAGGCTGGAATGCTGACTTTCCCTGGTTTAGGACCCAGCCGAATTCTTCGAGGTACCGAACCGTGAGGTTTACTGCCTTTTGCAGACCCGTCCGTGAGTGATCTATGATTAAAAGGTCGTCCAAGTATGCTAGGACTGTGACTCCTTGGATCCTTAAATTGGCCAGAACTGGGGCTAGAATCTTCGTGAATACCCGGGGGGCCGTGGCCAGCCCGAAAGGGAGCGCCCTGAATTGGAAGTGTCGCTGCCCCACCGCGAAGCGTAAAAACCTTTGATGCGCCTGAAAGATTGGTACATGAAGGTAAGCATCTTTTATGTCTATGGAGGCCAGAAAATCGTCTTTCTGAAGCGCGGCGGCTGCTGACCGGATGGATTCCATCCGGAAGGACCGCACCCTTAGATAACCGTTTAACCTCTTTAGGTCCAAGATTGGCCTGACATCGCCGTTGGGCTTTGGTATGACAAAGAGATTGGAATAGAAACCTAGGCCTTGCTCTTGGGCTGGCACTTCTATAATTACGTCCTGGCAAAGCAGGTGATCCAAAGCTGCCAGCATTGAGGCCTTCCTTGCTGGATCCCTTGGTAGCCTTGATTCTTGAAAATGAGGCGGAGGATATCTTAGAAACTCCAGTCTGTAACCTGTGGTTACAGATGCCCGGACCCAATTGTCGGGGATCTTGGCTTACCAAACTTCTGAGAAGAGACTAAGCCTTCCCCCCACCCTTGAGAGTGGGGGCGCCCCTTCATAATGCAGACTTAGGGGCTGTCTTTGACGGCTTGCGATACCACGGCTTCTTACCCCCAGGGGTCTGTCCTTGCGATCTACTGATAACGTTGGATCGTGCAGGCGGCCGTCGATACTGCCTGGAATTAGAGGGCCCCGAGACAGGAAAAAACTGCCTCCTAAATGTAGGAGCCCGGAATGTCTTTTTGACCGGTAAAAGGGTACTCTTGCCATTTGAAATAGTCTGAATATATTTATCCAGATCTTCTCCGAAGAGTCGTCCTCCATGGAAGGGAAATCCTGCCAGAAGCTTTTTGCATGGGGGCTCCGCCGCCCAGTTCTTCAACCATAAGAGCCTTCTCATGTGCACCAAACATAGTGATAAACGAGAAGCCTGCTGGATGGAATCTTTTATAGCATCTACCGCGAAACACAGAGCTCTGGGAATGTCAGCAAACTCCTCTGCTTGTTGGGTAGGCATGTCCTTTAACATCTCTTTTGTCTGGTCTTTTAATGCCTGACAAACTCCAATTGCAGCTACCGCTGGCTGCACCACTGCTCCTGCCGTAGCAAAGGATGCTTTTAAAAGTGTCTCTAATCTTTTATCAACCGGATCTTTAAACATATGTATGTTTTCCACCGGGCAAGTTAGTGATTTATTCACACACGAGATGGCTGCATCCACTATTGGGAGCCTCCACTTCTTGGAGAATTTTTCCCGAAAGATCAATTCCTCCAAGAGAGGATGGACCGGAAAAACTGCGTTGCTTAACGGGGCTTTCAAAGAGCCCAGAGAGGATACCGGAGGAACCTGAGGTTCTGGCAATGGTAAACTAAATGCCGAGCGGACCATGTCCGTCAAAGACTGTACCCACAGTCTCTCTGTCTGGGAGTCTGAAAATGGTTCCTCAGAGGTAGACCCCTCCATCCCTGAACCCTCTTGGTTCAGGTCCAGTTGATCCTCCTGTGATTCTAATTCCTCCGGAGAGAGAATCTCAGCATCTGAGGATACACCCCCTGGTGATGGGGATCTAACCCGTTTCTTACCAGGAATAGCTCTAGCGATCAATGCCGCTATTCTCTCTTCTAGCCCCCCTAGGGATACGGCTAGCATCTCCTCTGTGATAAACACAGGGCTGGGCTGATCTGGGCCAGCCTCCGCACCAGATCCCCCTAATGGCTCATCCAAGGCGCTCCTTAAATTAATAAGCTGCGGGGAAAGAATCGGCATATCAGAATCAGAAAGGGAACCCTTTTGTTGTTTTTTTTTGGTCTTTTTTGTACCCTTTGACCCCGAACCCTTGGAAGCCATAATACAAAATCGAGGGACTCCGCCCACACAACAGACTGTAGTGGGCAGGAGTACAAATTTCAGAGTTTAGGGGAGAATAGATCACTCAGTGTCCCCAAAAACTGATGGGCCCGTATGTTGGTTTTTTCTTTTTTTTTTTTTTTTTTTTTTAAATAATTATATATTATATATTATATATTTTCCTTGACAACATACAGTGACCCTACTTTAAGTTTGCCAGCCTCCAACCTGCTGCAAAATAAGGGGGATTCTTGGCTTAACAATAAAGGCATTGGAACAAAGTCCACATGTACTACCCCTCTTCCGCCACCGGGAGTCACTGTTCTGCCGCTCTGCGTCCTCTCCTTGAAAGATCAGCCTCAGACTGAGCACTGACAAAGCCTGCTGTCTATAACAGCACAAAGGCGCGCCCCTGTATGACGCCGCAGGCCCGCCCCCCCCCCGCCCTCCTGTCTGGACGGCGCGAAAAACGTCAATAAGACGTGCGCGCGCACGCGCGCGCGCGCGCGTATGCCGGAAACAGGAGGAACATGGAGGAGCCGCGCTGCTGGAGATCCAGGCACGCAGAAACAGGCGGCAGATTCAAACCCCCGGCCAGGTAGGACTCTCTCAAGGCCCCTAGGGATCCTTACTAGCCCTAGGAAGAAACAGCAGGTTAGCTAGCAACACATATTTAAACAGGGGGGCCTAGTGATGGGGGGAGAAAGGGTGTCATCCTGTCTTTTAGACATAGTGATCACGGTTGCCCATGCAGAGCATACTTAGGCTATCCCCCCTTTTAGGTTACCCCGGGGAGCCTGCTGTCGAACCAAGTCCCGCAGGCTCCCCCTTACCTGCTCCATGCTGCAGGATGTTTGACCAGCAAACTGATCCAATCTTCTCCCATCTCCGTGGGTAGCGTAGTAGACCTTCAGGCCCTGGGGTCCTATGAAGGTACCCACTGTCCTGGACCTATATAGCACCCTGGCAAACAGGAACTTTATGGTTTTGCAAACTCCAAGTCCTGGGCCCAGGGTCCAGCCCTCCAAAGAGGAGCATTATAGGCAAAACCCCACGGTCTGGGGCCCGGGTACTGTCCACTTTGGCACTGAGGCTCCTTGGACAGATCCGGTTAGCCCGCCCTTAATCCCAAGGATGTGGAGCAAAGCTATTCCGTGACCAACACCTAAGACACTGGCGAAAAAACTGAGGGACTCCCTCTAGGGGAGGGGGTTATATAGGGAGGGGACTTCCTGTTTGAAGATTGCCAGTGTCCACACCTGAAGGTACTCCATATAACCCACATAGTAATGAATATGCCGCTCTGTGTCCCGTGATGTACGAGAAAGAAATATTGATTTTTTTTTTTAAATTGACGATCTATTTTTGTTTGTAGCGCAAAAAATAAAAACCGCAAAGGTGATCAAACACCACCGAAAGAAAGCTCTATTTGTGGGAAAAAAAGGATACCAATTTTGTTTGGGAGCCACGTCGCACGACCGCGCAATTGTCAGTTAAAGCGACGCAGTGCCGAATCGCGAAAAATGGCCCGGTCATTGGGCAGCCAAATCCTCCGGGGCTGAAGTGGTTAAGCTAATCGGAAAAAGGGGCCAGGTCCTTAAACTGCATAATGGTCCGGGTCTTAAGTGGTTAAACTTTTTGGTGTGTGGGGGGATGGGGCACTGGAGCTCCTCTTTATATCCAACTATAACTAGGACAATTTTGAGCAGTTAAAGCAACAGTTTTTTTTTTTTTTTTTTGGGCCTGAATGTAAAAACAAAAAGAATTCATATACCGATTACAATACACACACAGAATAAAATACTTTTTACTACATCGGGTCTTTAACAGATGTAGAAAATGGTGGTTATGGTTCTCGAGGGAAAAAGCCGTACATTTTGGCTGCACAAAAAAAAAAGGAAAAGAAAAAAAAAAGATTTTACAGGGCAGTCGAAATGATAAATGCCACAGAAATGGTCAACCAGCACTAATGTCGTGACAAGTAATGCATGCTGGGACTTGTAGCTCTTTGGCGGCTGGCAGTTTGCGGGGTCAGCTTCGCATTGCTGGTAAACAAGCCCCTGTATGTAGCTTCACAGCAGCAAGCAGAAGTAACAAAGGGAGGTGAGAAGGACGGCCGCGCTCCACAATAATATATATTTTACTGCTCTCAGCGGGGGCTGTTTTTCTGTTCTTATTTTCCGACGCTGCCCTGAATGTTTCATGCCGGCTGCTTACACAAAGCGGTAAAGAAGTGAATTCAGACTTCTCCGAGCATAGATACGGTTTGAACATTTATGGGCAGGGAAGGCACAGTGAAGGGGGGGGTTGAAAATAGTGAGGGTACGGTGCTCCAAAGCTCCCCGTGTGAAAGAAAACAACATCAGATAGGAAGAAAACAACCGAAGAGTCAAGAGGAAGAAACTCTACTTGTACAAGTAGGCAGGGCCGTCTTAATAGCATCATGGGCCCCTGGGCAAAGTAATGCCCTGGGGCCCCTACAATGGAGACAGTGCAGGTAAACAGACCAGATGTCCCCCCAGCACTCTGACCCCTCTACACCCCAGATATCCCTCCTGCACTCTGTCCCCTCTACACCCCAGATATCCCCTCTGCACTCTGACCCCTCTACACCCCAGATATCCCCTCTGCACTCTGATCCCTCTACACCCCAGATATCCCCCCTGCACTCTGACCCCTCTACACCCCAGATATCCCCTCTGCACTCTGATCCCTTTATACCCCAGATATCCCCCCAGCACTCTGACCCATCTACACCCCAGATATCCCCCCTGCACTCTGACCCCTCTACACCCCAGATATCCCCCCTGCACTCTGACCCCTCTACACCCCAGATATCCCCTCTGCACTCTGACCCCTCTACACCCCATATATCCCCCCTGCACTCTGACCCCTCTACACCCCAGATATCCCCCCTGCACTCTGACCCCTCTACACCCCAGATATCCCCTCTGCACCCCAGATATCCCCTCTGCACTCTGACCCCTCTACACCCCAGATATCCCCCCTGCACTCTGACCCCTCTACACCCCAGATATCCCCTCTGCACTCTGACCCCTCTACACCCCAGATATCCCCTCTGCACTCTGATCCCTTTATACCCCAGATATCCCCCCAGCACTCTGATCCCTCTACATCCCAGATATCTCCCCAGAACTCTGACCCCTCTACACCCCAGATATCCCCTCTGCACTCTGATCCCTTTATACCCCAAATATCCCCCCAGCACTCTGATCCCTCTACATCCCAGATATCTCCCCAGCACTCTGACCCCTCTACACCCCAGATATCCCCCCAGCACTTTGACCTCTCTACACCCTAGATATCCCCCCAGCACTCTGATCCCTCTACACCCCAGATATCCCCCAGCACTTTGACCTCTCTACACCCCAGATATCCCCCAGCACTCTGATCCCTCTACATCCCAGATATCCCCCCAGCACTTTGACCCATCTACACCCCAGATATCCCCCCAGCACTCTGATCCCTCTACACCCCAGATATCCCCCCTGCACTCTGATCCCTTTATACCCCAGATATCTCCCCAGCACTTTGACCTCTCTACACCCTAGATATCCCCCCCAGCACCCTGATCCCTCTACACCCCAGATATCCCACCAGCACTCTGACCCCTCTACATCCCAGATATTCCCCACCAGCACTCTGACCCCTCTACACCCCAGATATCCCACCAGCACTCTGACCCCTTTACACCTCAGATATCCCCCCAGCACTTTGAACTTTCTACACCCTAGATATCCCCCCCAGCACTCTGACCCATCTACACCCCAGATATCCCACCAGCACTCTGACCCCTATACATCCCAGATATCCCCCCAGCACTCTGACCCCTCTACACCCCAGATATCCCCCTGCACTCTGACTCCTCTACACCCTGTTTAGGGGAAAGTGCAGGGGCCCCATGCAGCTGGGGCCCCTGGACAGTGCCCAGGTGTGCCCTCTCATTAAGAGAGCCCTGCAAGCAGGTAAGAAAAAAATAATATGTGGTAAAAAAGACTAATTCTTCAACAAAAAACTAAAAAAGCACAGAAAATAGAGAAGCATTGAAGCATCTGCATTGTCTTGAAGGGCCAGTCCAGTTGGTCAAAAATCTTTAAACAACTCAAGTGCAAGAAGGAAATCTCTAGATGCATTTTGTAAAGTGAAAAGTAGTTGGAACCCTGAAAGATGTTGGCCTTAAAAGTACAATACCTGCGGGATCCCACTAGAACAGTGATGGCGAACCTATGGCACACATTCTAGTCAAACGGCTCATAAAGATAGGGTGGGTGCTGAAATGATCACCAGCTGGGCACTTGAACCATCAAACAAACGAACATATTCGCCAGCACTATTGTGATGTTTGTGTTGCATAACATTTTTGGACGTAATCGGACAATCCACGGTGTGCTGGCGAATATGTTTGTTTATCCTATGGCACGCATGCCACAGCTGGCAAGCAGCGCCCTCTGTGGGCAAGTGAGCACACACTGACCAGCCATCGCTTTAACATCACCTCCCTCAAAATCCGATATGCGAGCAAGCCTTCGTGTCAGCCTCATTCTGTGCTCTCCCCTCTCTTGTTGTAGAAATTTTATGAAGATGTATTTAATATGTATTGTCATAGTGTCGCTCAGTGTTAGTACTCGCACAACCCGCTCTAAAGAGCTGACTGGGGCAGACTGACGCTGGTTGAGTCCCGTCTGGTAATTTCCTGGGGAAAAACTTCCTGGGCTGGAGAGAGGTTTTTGCAGAGTGGGGATATGTCCGCCACCTAAAGGGACCATGTGCATTGCACATACATTCATCTGGCGGGGGTATGTTCACTCTGCAAGGACATTATCAGTTATGGGGGGGATTGTGTCTGCTGTGTGTCGGATCAGCACATGTCAGGACTTGTAGCGCAAACCTCTTATTCACAGGAATGGTAGTATAATCCGGGTATGTGTTGTTCTCTGGAACAACGCAGAATAAGAATTCATATCAGCAGTATTACGTCCATGTTTGAAAGCCATGTGGCTTCCTTTGTCTAGCTTCCAGGTACAGAGGACAGGAAGAACATATATACACGCTGTCCCTGCTCAGACACACCTATAAGAATTATTTGGCCATTATTCATTGGTTGTTTGTATTAACTCATCCTGTTGGAAGGATTTACGGTTAGGTCATTTCCTGTGATGTCACTTCCCATGGAGGAAGCGTTGGCTGTTTGTGATTGCTTTTGTAGTTTCTGAATAAAAAGCCAAGCACAGTGCTCGGTAGGGCAGTCGTGCAATGGAGCGGAGAACGTAAGCTGTCCGTTTACTTGGGGATATATACGGGAAATAGAGTGATAGGTTAGATGCATTAAACCAAGAGATGGAATGTGTGATTATTAGCACAGGAGATATGGTGTACGTTCAGCGTACAGCCGAACTTCCATGACACTCTCCAGTGCCCCTGCTAGATGCCCAGCGAAGCAAGAGGAGGCCAAACAAAGCAAAAAAGTGTCCTCTCCTTCGTCCTGTGCCCGATCTGCCCTGGCAGACTTAAATCTCCGGATGAAGACAGAACGGGAGGTGAGTACTTCGTCAAGGCTTCCTATTGCCCTCGGAGGGGAAACAAGGACAACAACCCAGAGCCAAGATGGTAAAGGCTAATAAATCTTTGGTGAAGCAGGCACCAGCAGAGTGGCACATGAGGGCATCGGGGAAGCTGGAGGCACCGAAACCTGCCACGGGAGCCCAAGCTAGCAAAGCCAAGAAGGTGGCTCAAGCTAGCAAAGCCAAGAAGGTGGCTATGATAAAAAGCAGGTGAAGGAGGACAATGTGCTGAAGCTGGGCACCGGATCATTTACACATGCTGAACAGCTGTTCTGCTGCATTCTGAACACAAGAGATCGACCACTGGGCACAGGCACCAAATCAGAAAATGCTTTGAATTTTCTTAATGGATAGCAAAGCATTCTAAGGTTGAACGAGGTGGAGAGTATGATGACACTGCCTTCCTTCTTCACCTGGTCCAATCAGAGAACACTTTAAAGGGGTTGTAAAGGTAAAAGTTTTTTTTACCTTAATGCATCCTATGGCCGCCGCTGTATCACGGGAGCACGCTCGCAAAAGCTTTCCACCGTGCGAGCGCCCTCGCATGAAGATGGAAAGCTTTTGCGAGGAGGAGCCCAGACAGCCGCCGAGGGACCCCAGAAGACAGCTTTCCGGGCCACTCTGTGCAAAACGAACTGCACAGTGGAGGTTAGTATAACATGTTTGTTATTTTAAAAAAACAAGTCCTGACCTTAGTGTCCCTTTAATTTCCTACTTCTTGTGTTCACAATCCAGCAGGGCAGCTGCTCGACAAAGGACTCAGAAGCTAGTGGAGATAACTGGAGAAGCAGTGCCTACTAAAGAAATTTCTACAGCAGCGATTGTCAACTTATGAGCTAAAAGGGGCCTCAAATGCGGCCCTTGACATTACCGTGAAAGGACTGTCTTAAACTGTACTCCTTCGCTGCCTTTTGGCCAAGATCAAGTCTAGTATCTCTTCTTATGCGTGTCCTCCATCTTCCACCTGACTTCCCTCCTGGCATGGCCCATGGCTATTAATGGAGTGGTCTCAGCCCCCTGCCAGCCTACCTCTGAGAATTGGCTGAGGCTCCATAGATATTCAAGGCATCTCCTCCTAACCTCCACCCACCAATTCTAGAAGATCCTCCAACCTTCTAGACAAGGAGGAGTGTCATGGAAGGCATTCCAGCAGTGTGGCCATCAGTAACAATGGCAGTGGAATCCAGTTCAGGCGCGGTGGAGCGTGTTGGCGCGTGCATGCGTTCGTTGGCGTGCGCGGCGGGAGCGCGCGGTGACGGCATTTAGCGCCAAAGCACTCTATTTAAAGCAGCCAGGTCCCCAACCATCTTGCTGTCCAGTCTACAGTGTGTCCCTGGAGTATCCTGTATCCGTATACCTGTTTGCATCCGATTACCTGACCCGGCTTTCTCCGACTACTCCTGCCTGCCACCTGTCCCTGATCCCGGCCACGTCTGATCACCGCACCTGCTCTTCCCCTTGCTCTGATCTCTGCCCGCCTGTTATACTGACCCGGCCTGGACTTTGACTACCCCTCTGGATTCTGCTCTGGCTTCTGATCTACCCGTCTGTGTTTGACCCGGTCTGCTTCACCTGCTTGGTTCCTGTCCCGCGAGTGCCGCGCTGCTGCTCCAGCTTGCCATTAGTATCCTGCCAGGACTTCGGTGCACCTTTCTACTGCCGCATCCAGCGCGCTACTCTGCTTACTAGCCAGGCGCTTGTGTCCCTCTGAACACCTGACCCCTGTCTATTCTACCAGGTGCTCCTGAGTCAGAGGCTTAAGAGAGGCCGCTCCCTGCAAGTTGGGATCCATTACCAGGTACATGACAAGGAGGCATCAGAGAGCAGTTAGAATGAGTCATCCATTCCTGAACATAACTGAACCCTGAACCAGATTTCACTGCTCAGGCTTGGCTCTGAGCCAAACTTTATTTTACCTACTCTAAATTCTAACACACCATCTACTTACTTCTAGCACACACTAGAGGGTGCTACACAAGTGACTAATGACCGTAAAGTCCTGATCATGTAACACAGAGTATGGCAGAGGTGGATGGAATTGGGCGTGGAGATACAGAGCAGTCCCCAGCAACTACCCACCTCTGCTGTCCACCTCCTACAGACAACAACAATGTGGATGTAAATAGTGCCAAAGGGGACAGTGAGGCAATTGGTTACCTGGCATATGCCAATCAAACGAGCGACAACACCCTATATCAGGGCTCAAAATTTCAAGTTCTAAGCTACTAGCCAGGCCTCAAGGGTTACTAGTCACCAGTTGCCCCACCCAACCCCACCCTCAATTCCACCCCTAAACACTCCCCCTCATAAATTATCTCATGAAATTACACTGAAATATTTTATGTGGAATTAAGTTATAAAAATAAATAATAACAACAACTTTATTAGTGCAGCCTCACCTGTGCCCAACAATGCAGCCTACCTGTGCCCAACAAGACCACCTACCTGTGCCCAACAAGGCCGCCTACCTGTGCCCAACAAGGCCGCCTACCTGTCCCCAACAAGGCCACCTACCTGTGCCCAACAAGGCCACCTACCTGTGCCCAACCATGCTGCCTCACCTGTGTCCATCAATGAAGCCTACTTGTTTCCATCATAAAGCCATTGAATTTATCCATTCATAAGGAAAGCGGGTGAAATTCATGGTGAAATTGGGCAACTTTTTATGCAGATTTCTCCGCAATGCAATGGAGTAAAAAGTTTTCCACCATAAAAGTCAGTAAGGTGAACCCCATTCTGTACAAGCATTGATTATAAGTTGTGCCTGGAGTTCAGCTTTGAGCTGATCTCATTCAAATGTATAAAGAAAAATACATTATAAAGATAATACATATCAATGTTCTGAGCACTGTACGGAAATGAAGCTTGGTTTTATCATTATCGCGCTACAAAGCAACAGGCTTAGAAAAAAAAATTGATAACAGTGCCTTAGTCATTAAAGTCTGCCGAAAAACATCCTGCAATCTTCCCGGTATTATTTTGGTTCTGGAACCGCGAGTAAATCATCATACTTATCGGCCTTAAAGAGCATCTGCTAGGAGAGGGCCGGGATTAATGAAGTCGGTTTAGAAGGTGCGGAGACGGGGTGCAGTAATATCAGCTGTCAGCGTGCCCTGGAAAGAGTCTTGTATGAAAAGCTGGGGTCTGTCTGGACTCTTATACTGTGTCAGATGAAAGACAAGGAGCTCTTCAGAAAATGTCACATAATCTCTGGTCTTATGTGTAGAAAAATAGAGCCTTTAATCAAATGGCATTGAGGAAGGGGGAGGGGAGCTGAACATAATGAAATAAATTCAAATAAAAAAAAAAAGAAGAAGAATTGAATAGAACTATCAGTATAAAAATACATTTTCTATTCTGGTGCTGGTCATTCGTCACCGACAATGGCAGTAAATTGGCACAAAACATGAGCATGTCACCAAGCTAGTAATTCAGCAGCCATTGCAGATGTTTTTGTTGTGTTAATTTTCACCACCATCAGCCTGGAGAGGATGAGTTCTGCTTGTCAAACTTTTCAGTACTCTGATAGTTTGACTGACAGTTACTTTGCAACCATGCAACACTGTACCTAAATTCATTTTATATCATTTTTTTTTAGATATACAGCACATTTCTTTGGTAGTATTTAACCGCCTCCCGCCCGCGGTACGTCATATGACGTCCTTGACTTTCAGGGGGGATAGATATCTGAATGATGCCTGTAGCTACAGGAGGCCTCATTCAGAAAGCATTATTTTCTGCCGGCAATTCTGTGCACAATAAGAATGATTATAGCGTTCCGCCGCTTGATCAGGCGACGAGAGGGGACGCCAACATCCGGTGCTTCACCGGGCTCTTCCGTGCCATCGGAGACCCGGAGAAAGAATCGTCCGCCGCCGGATGATGACCATAGAGATTTCCAGTGACCAGATGGTCACCAGTCATCTCTATGACTGTCAGAGGCCCGGGCCCAGGCTGCGGATGTAAACAAAGCCCTGGCTGTCAGCATGAGATCTGTGAATTTTTTTCCCCCGATCTCATGCTTTCCAGCCTGGAGGAGAGGTGTGGGGGTCGTATTGATTGCAATGGGCACAGTGATGTTGCAATGGGCACAGTGAGGTTGGGCACAGTGAGGTTGCAATGGGCACAGTGAGGTTGCAATGGGCACAGTGAGGTTGCAATGGGCACAGTGAGGTTGCAATGGGCACAGTGAGGCGTGCAAATGGGCACAGTGAGGCGTGCAAATGGGCATTGTTGACCCTCTTTTCCGCTTACAGTACCTGCTGCATTCTCATCCTAGGCTAATACTCGAGTCAATATGTTTTCCCATTTTTTGTGGTTAAAATTAGGTGCCTCTGCTTATATCCGGGTCGGCTTATACTCGAGTATATACGGCAGGGCTTGACAAATTTGCTTGGAATCTAGGAGCCAGCTAAAAAAGTTAGGAGCCAGTAACGCACCACGTCCCGCCGAGCTTGCGTGCAGAAGTGCAACGCATACGTGAGTAGTGCCCGCATATGAAAGCGGTGTTCAAACCACACGTGAGGTATCGCCGCGATTCTAGCCCTAGACCTCCTCTATAACTCAAAACATGCAACCTGTAGAATTTTTTAAACATCGCCTATGGAAATGTTAAAGGGTAAAAGTTTGTCGCCATTCCACGATGCGGATGCAATTTTGAAGCGTGACATGTTGGGTATCAATTTACTTGGCGTAACATTATCTTTCACAATATAAAAAAAATGGTCTAACTTTACTGTTGTCTTATTTTTTTATTAAAAAAGTGAATTTTTTCCCCCAAAAAAATGCGCTTGTAAGACCGCTGCGCAAATGTGGTGTGACAAAGTATTGCAACGACCGCCATTTTATTCTCTAGGGTGTTAGAATAAAAAACATATATAATGTTTGGGGGTGCTAATTAGAGGGAAGGAGAGTGAAAGTGAAAACAGACAGGGGAAGAGACATTAGCATTGCTAGTTTTCTTGTCATACCAACAACCACCACAAGATGGCGCCAGATCACAGAAGGAAGCATAGGCCTGCAGAAGGCCGCAAAGCCACGGGCTAAATTGCCGGCCGGCGCGGCCTGACACGATCGAGGTAGGGGCGCATGGAGACAGAGGATACCCCAGCTGTGCCACCCCAGGCACTAATTCTAGTCGACCCGGGGTTTGTCAAACCCTGATATACGGTAATAAAATATTTACAAAAAATCTTTTGTGAGATACTGTATGAGCTGACCTTCTTAACCACTTGCCGACCGCGCTATAGCGAAAATACTGCTACAGCGTGGTCGAGTAGTTTTGACACGACGTCCCTGGGACGTTGTCCTTCACTTTCGCGATTGCGCGTCCCCTGGGACGCGCTCGCGAAAGTGTCCGTGATCGCCGGGGGTCTAGAAGACCCGGCGCATTACGGATCACGGTAAATTGCCGCTGATAGCGGCCGTTTACCACGTGATCGCGCCGTCAAATGACGGCGCGATTACTTGTAAACAGACTCCTCCCTCTGCTCTCTGTACCGTTCGGTACAGTGTGCGAGGAGAAGGGGGGGAGCGGGGTGTCAGCAGCTGAGCTGTGGCTGGATCTGTGGCTGGATCCAGCCATCCCTCAAAACATCCCAGCTCTGCAATCCCCAGTACACAGCAATCCCCCCAGTACCCAGCATTACCCCAGTACCCCACAATACCCCAGTACCCCACAATACCCCAGTACCCCACAATACCCCAGTACCCTGCAATACCCCAGTACCCTGCATTACCCCAGTACCCCACAATACCCCAGTACCCCACAATACCTCAGTACCCTGCATTACCCCACAATACCCCAGTACTCTGCAATACCCCAGTACCCCAATACTCTGCAGTACCCCAGTACCCCAATACTCTGCAGTACCCCAGTACCCCAATACTCTGCAGTACCCCAGTACCCCAATACTCTGCAGTACCCCAGTACCCCAATACTCTGCAGTACCCCAGTACCCCAATACTCTGCAGTACCCCAGTACCCCAATACTCTGCAGTACCCCAGTACCCCAATACTCTGCAGTACCCCAGTATCCCAATACTCTGCAGTACCCCAGTATCCCAATACTCTGCAGTACTCCAGTACCCCAATACTCTGCAGTACTCCAGTGCCCCAATACTCCAGTGCCCCAATACTCCAGTACCCCAATACCGCAATACCCTGTGCGATACCCTGAAATACCCAAATACTCTGCAATACCCAAATACTCTGCAATACCCAAATACTCTGCAATACCCAAATACTCTGCAATACCCAAATACTCTGCAATACCCAAATACTCTGCAATACCCAAATACTCTGCAATACCCAAATACTCTGCAATACCCAAATACTATCGCCTATGGGGATTTTTAGGTAGCGAATTTCAAATGGGTACAATGTTGTATGACTGAGTAATTGTCATTCAAATTGTGAGAGCACCGAAAGCTGAAAATTGGTCTGGTTAGGAAGGGGGTTTAAGTGCCCAGTGGTCAAGTGGTTAAGCAAAAAAAGATGAAGCTTTTAAATCCAGTAGGCCTAAACCAAGCCCAGTCCTCATTTTGTTTGTGTTTCTATTGCCAATGATGGATGACCAGCTTGACCCTGGTACATCATAGCTCATGAATAGTGAGAATCCTACTGGTCCTTCCTAAAAGATTCTACAGATGCCAGGCACCAATGTGGAAAAAATCCAATATCTAAAAGCCTGTGAACACTCGCAGACCTGTAATTAAACAATGGCAGCCAAATACCGTTTGATTTGGCTTAGCGTTTGTGCCGATAGAGAATCTTCCTTTAATGAGGGCTGAATTGCATACATTTGCTTCAGATATAGAATATATTGCCATATAAGTTCCAGGATGGTCTTTGGAATCCATGACAGCAGAGAAGAAAAAGCTCCTTCGTCACCACCACTGTCAAGCTGAGCTATAAATATTACATTTACAGATGTATTGGAGAAGATACTAATTAGATTTCTGGATAATTAACATGACATTTTCTGGAGAACCAGTGTAATTAAAGGTTATGAGAGTTACAGCTTCAGTTGATATTACTTGCTCTTTACACTGCGAGGCGATCTTGCTGCACAGCTTCCAAAATTCAACCGCACTGTCCGGGAGCCATGCAGCTACATTTTTTTTATCGCAAATAAAAAGTCAAAAAATATAAAGAACAACAAAAAAGAAACACAAAGAAAAAATCAACGCAGACCAAATTACTGTATAGAAAGTGTATTAAAAGTAATGACCAAAGGAAGCGGTGCAGTGTACATTAACCGCTTAAGCCCCGGACCATTTTGGTGGTTAACCACTTAAGGACCGCCTAACACTGATATACGTCGGCAGGATGGCACGGCTAGGGCACAAGCACGTACAGGTACGTTGCCCTTTAAGTGCCCAGCCCTGGGTCGCGATCGCGCCGAAGCTGTGCCCGCGGGACCCGTGTACCCGATGGCCGTCGGTGTCCCGCGATTGGGTCACCGGAGTTGAAGAATGGGGAGAGGTGAGTGTAAACAAACCTTCCCCGTTCTTCTTTGTGGGCTCTGTTCCCCCGTTATAGAAAACGACGATCAGCGACGTCACACTTCCAGCCACGCCCCCCTACAGTAAGAATCACTCTCTTAGGGCATACTTAACCCCTTATCGCCCACTTTGTGGTTAACCCCTTCACTGCCAGTGTCATTTTCACAGTAAGCAGTGCATTTTTATAGCACGGATCGCTGTGAAAACAACAATGGTCCCAAAAATGTATCAAAAGTGTCCGATGTGTCCGCCATAATGTCGCAGTCACAAAAAAAAGAAAAAAAACGCTGATCGCTGCCATTACTAGTAAAAAAAATTTTTTTTTATAAAAACGCCAAAAAAATAATCCCCTATTGTGTAAACGCTCTAACTTTAGCGCAAACCAATCAATAAACACTTAATAGAAAATAGCAAACAATGAACACAGCAAACACGCAACACAGTAAATATGAACTACCCCAAACAGAACCAAAAACCACACTGAGGCCTCGTACAAAAATCGCCGAAAAATCCGCTCGTCTGTAGGGGCAAACGGACAGATTCGGACTGTTTTCTCCAGCGGAAAATTTCCAAAGCATGCTTAGAAACTTTTCCGCCGGACACATGGCCGTCGGATATGTCCGCTGGTCAGTACACTCACCAGCGGACATATCCACCCGCGCAAGCGTCGTATGGATGCGACGCATGCGTGGAAGTTGTTTACTTCCTGGTGCGGTGACGTGGCGGCGTCAACGTCACCGCCACGTCACCGCGCTGTCTGCCGGCGGGGATTTTGATCCGATGGTGTGTAAACGCCATCAGACCAAAATAGCCCGGCGGACATATCCGATGCAAACGGTCCGAGGACCGTTTGCATCGGATATGTCCGTCCGTGTGTACGAGGCCTGACAAGAACTGTTGAACCTGAACAACAAACTATATATAAATATATATATATACACACATACAGACCAAACTAGGGACAAGGGTACAAGGATAGCAGGATCACGGCTGGGAACAGAACAGCGGGAGGCAGAAGCAAGGCACAGACTAGATGAGGACAAGGATAAGCAGCAAGGCAGGGCCCAAAATCGTGACATGCTGGGGGAAGGGAGGAGAAGCCTTAAGTAGCTACCAGGCAGCTGAACACTAATTACTGTATTTATCGGGGTATTGCGCGCTCCCGCGTATAGCGCCCACCCCTGATGTGGACCTGTAAAAAAAAAATTTTGTACTTTTAGTACTTGCGCCTAATTTAACCACTAAACGCCCGCCGCACGCCTATGTACGTCCACAGAATGGCACGTACAGGCAGATGGGCGTATATATACGTCCCTGCCTTCTAGCGGGTCGGGGGTCCGATCGGGAACCCCCTCCGCTGCGTGCGACTTACCTATGGGAGCGATCTGTCTTGAGGGGGCGGCTGTTCGTTTCTGTCCGCCCCCTCGTGATCGCTCCCAGCCAATCCCGTCGTGTCCCGCCGTGTCACTTCCTCTGCCTGTAAAATGTAAACACAGGCAGAGGAAGTGATGCAGCTCTCATCTCGGCGGAATTTTCAAACCGCCGAGAGGAGAGAAGACATCACAGTAAGTCGCACCAACACTACACTGACACCATACACATAGGCACATTAACCCCTTCCGATCACCCCCCCCACCCCCACCCCCCTGACACACAGTCACTGATTGCAGTGATCATATATTTACTGATCACTGCATTTAGTATCAGTGTGACAGTTAGTGTGACAGGCAGTTAGTGTTAGGTCCAGGGTAGCCCCCGTACCCCCCCTAATAAAGTTTTAACCCCTTGATCACCACCCTAGTTAATCCTTTCACCCCCTATTGCCAGTGTCACTAAGCGATCATTTTTCTGATCGCTGTATTAGTGATTAGTGTATTGGCCTAAATGTTTGACTAAAATTTTGTTTATTCGATTTTTCTTATAACAAAAAAGGGGATTTTTAAATACAGCTTACCTGTAAAATCCTTTTCTTGGAGTACATCACGGGACACAGAGCGGCATATTCATTACTATATGGTTATATGGAGTACCTTCAGGTGTGGACACTGGCAATCTCAAACAGTAAGTCCCCTCCCTATATAACCCCCTCCCCTAGAGGGAGTCCCTCAGTTTTGTAGCAAGCAGTATGCCTCCCAAAATGGTCACCCAAAAGAGGGGTGGGAGCTCTGTGTCCCGTGATGTACTCCAAGAAAAGGATTTTACAGGTAAGCTGTATTTAAAAATCCCCTTTTCTTTCTCGTACATCACGGGACACAGAGCGGCATATTCATTACTATATGGGATGTCCGAAAGCAATGCTTTAATGAGGGGAGGGAGACATCTTCCAAAGAAGGATTTAATTTTAGAGGTATACTCAGATACTAGTAAATCCAACTTAAACGAGAAATGTAAATCTCAAATCAAATCAAGGGAGCCCCCTCAGATCCTGAGGAGCTTGAATCGCGGCCTGTAGTACTGACTGCCCAAAGGCTGTATCCGCATTCCTTCTTACGTCCACTTGATAAAATTTTGTAAACGTGTGGACTGATGACTACGTTGCTGCCTTGCATATTCGAGCCATAGAGATCTGATGATGTGCTGCCCAGGAGGTGCCCCTGGCCCTGGTAGAATGGGCCTTTACCGACAAAGGAGGAGGCACCTCTTCAAACCGCAGGCCCGAACAATTAATTGTTTAATCCATCTTGCGATGGTGGATCAAGCGGCTGCCTGACCCATCTTGGGCCCTTCCGGTAAAACGACCACCACATCTGTTTTCCGAACCTTCTCTGTAGCTTTAAGATAGGCCCTTACGGCCCTGACAATATCCAACGTATGCAGCAACCCCTCTTTTCTAGAGGTGGGTTTTGGAAGAAGGATGGAAGTACCACATCCTGGTTCAGGTGGAAACTGGATATAACCTTTGGTAGGAAGGATGAGGACGGAACCCCGCCCTATCCTTATGCAAAATGAGATATGGTTCTTTACAAGATAAGGCTGCCAATTCCGATACTCTCCTGGCCGAAACTATGGTGATCAGAAATACAGACTTTCTAGTCAGTAAAATCAAGGTACCTCAGCCAACGGCTCAAGAGGTTGTTTCTGTAGGGATGACAGAACAAGATTTAAGTCCCATGGACAAAGTGGTGACTTGACAGGAGGATTAATACGCAAGACCCCCTGTAAGAAGGTCTTTACCAGCGAGTGGGTGGCCAGCGGCCTCTGAAACCACACTGACAGAGCTGAGATCTGTCCCTTAATTGTGCTTAGTGCCAGGCCTTTATCCACTCCTAGCTGGAGAAAACTTAACACCCTATCAATAGTATATTTGCGGGAATTCCATCTTTTGGATTCACACCAGCCTACGTAGTTCCTCCACACCCTGTAATAAATCACCCTGGAGACCGGCTTTCTAGCCCTAATCAGGGTAGGGATTACCTGCCTAGACAGACCTCTACCCCTGAGAATCAGGGATTCAGCCTCCAGGCCGTCAAATTTAGACGCCGTAATGTAGGGTGGAGGATCGGGCCTTGTGAGAGTAGGTCTGGTTGTAGAGGAAGAGTCCAAGGGTCTCCCACTGCCATCTTCAGGACTAGTGAGTACCAAGTCCTCCGGGGCCAAGCCGGAGCTACTAAAATGACTGGCTTGTGCTCCACTCTGATCTTGCGCAACAGGCGAGGGAGTAACTGTAGCGGAGGGAATGCATATAGAAGTTTGAATTGATGCCAAGGGCAAACCAACGCATCGGTTCCGCAGGCCATAGGATCCCTCGTTCGAGACACGAACCTGTCTAGTTTCTTGTTGAACCTGGATGCCATTATATCTACGTCTGGCATTCCCCACCTCTGGCAGATTGTCTGAAAGACCTGGGGATGCAGAGACCACTCCCCTGGCGACAGACTCTGGCGACTTAAGAAGTCTGCCTGCAGGTTGTCCACTCCGGGAATGAATATCGCCGAAATGCAGGGTACATGAACCTCTGCCCACTGAAAAATCAAGCTCACCTCCCTCTGAGCGGCCCGACTCCTGGTTTCCCCTTGGTGGTTTATGTATGCCACCGCCGTGGCATTGTCTGACTGGATTCTCACCGGGAACCCCTTTAATCTGGAGGTCCATGCCAGAAGGGCTAGGCGAGCAACTCTGATCTCCCAGATATTGATGGGGAGCTGCCTCTCTGCTTTCACCCCAGTTCCCTGGCGAGAGGACCCCTCGAAGACCGCCCCCCCCAGCCTGCCAGGCTGGCGTCTGTGGTAACTACCTTCCAGACAACAGGGCTGAAGGATTTTCCCTTTAGAAGATTCTGGGGGTTCAACCACCAGGCCAGGCTTTGTCGGACCCTTGATGATAGCGTCAAAGGGGACTCTAAGGCATGTGCCCTCTTGCCCCAGGCTGCTAGAATGGCTGCCTGTAGGACGCGAGTGTGGATTTGAGCGTATGGTACTGCCTCGAACGTGGCCACTAGCTTGCCTAGTAATCGCATACACAGGCGAATAGTTGGTCTTTTCTTGTTTAGAACCAACTGAACCAGCCCCTTGATAGCCTCGATCTTTACCAGGGGCAGGAACACTCTTTGCTGTTCTGTGTCTAACCTCATGCCGAGGTATTCCAACTGCTTTGTAGGCTGGAACGCTGACTTTCCCCGGTTTAGGACCCAGCTGAATTCTTCGAGGTACCGAACCGTGAGGTTTACTGCCTTTTGCAGACCCGGTCGTGAGTGATCTATGATTAAAAGGTCGTCCAAGTATGCTAGGACTGTGACCCCTTGGATCCTTAAATTGGCCAGAACTGGGGCTAGGATCTTCGTGAATACCCGGGGGGCCGTGGCCAGCCCGAAGGGGAGCGCCCTGAATTGGAAGTGTCGCTGCCCCACCGCGAAGCGTAAAAATCTTTGATGCGACTGAAAGATTGGTACATGAAGGTAAGCATCCTTTATGTCTATGGAGGCCAGAAAATCGTCTTTCTGAAGCGCGGCGGCTGCTGACCGGATGGATTCCATCCGGAAGGAACGAACCCTTAGGTAACCGTTTAACCTCTTTAGGTCCAAGATTGGCCTGACATCGCCGTTGGGCTTTGGTATGACAAAGAGATTGGAATAGAAACCTAGCCCTTGCTCTTGGGCTGGCACCTCTATTATTACGTCCTGGTAGAGCAGGTGATCCAAAGCTGCCAGCAATGATGCCTTCCTTGCTGGATCCCTTGGTAGCCTTGATTCTTGAAAATGAGGCGGAGGATACCTTAGAAACTCCAGTCTGTAGCCTGTGGTTACAGATGCCCGGATCCATTTGTCGGGGATCTTGGCTTCCCAAACTTCTGAGAAGAAACGAAGCCTTCCCCCCACCCGCGAGAGTGGGGGCGCCCCTTCATAAGGCAGACTTAGGGGCTGTCTTTGTCGGCTTGCGATACCATGGCCTCTTACCCCCAGGGGCCTGTCCCTGCGATCTACTGTTAACGTTGGATCGTGCAGGCGGCCGTCGATACTGCCTGGAATTTGAGGGCCCCGAGACAGGAAAGAGCTGCCTTTTAAATGTAGGACCCCGGAATGTCTTTTTGACCGGTAAAAGGGTACTCTTGCCATTTGAAATAGTCTGAATATATTTATCCAGATCCTCTCCGAAGAGTCGTCCTCCATGGAAGGGAAACCCTGCCAGAAGCTTTTTGCATGGGGGCTCCGCCGCCCAGTTCTTCAACCATAAGAGCCTTCTCATGTGCACCAAAAATAGTGATAAACGAGAGGCTTGCTGGATGGAATCTTTTATAGCATCTACAGCAAAACACAGAGCTCTGGGAATGTCAGAAAACTCTTCTGCTTGTTGGGTAGGCATGTCCTTTAACATTTCTTTTGTCTGGTCTTTTAACGCCTGACAAACACCGATTGCAGCCACAGCTGGCTGTACCACTGCTCCTGCCGTAGCAAAGGATGCTTTTAAAAGTGTCTCTAACCTTTTATCAACCGGATCTTTAAACATATGTATGTTTTCCACCGGGCAAGTTAGTGATTTATTCACACATGAGATGGCTGCATCCACTATTGGGAGCCTCCACCTCTTGGAGAATCTTTCCTCCATGGGGTAAATGACCGCAAATCTTTTCGGTGGCAGAAAAATCCTGTCCGGCCGTACCCAATCCCGAAAGATCAATTCCTCCAAGAGAGGATGGACCGGAAACACTGCGTTGCTTAACGGAGCTTTCAAAGAGCCCAGAGAGGATACCGGAGGAACCTGAGGCTCTGGCAATGGTAAACTAAATGCCGAGCGGACCATGTCCGTCAAAGACTGTACCCACAGTCTTTCTGTCTGGGAGTCTGAAAATGGTTCCTCAGAGGCAGATCCCTCAATCCCTGAACCCTCTTGGTTCAGGTCTAGTTGATCCTCCTGTGATTCCAATTCCTCCGGAGAGAGAATCTCAGCATCTGAGGATACACCTCTTGGTGATGGGGATCTAACCCGTTTCTTACCAGGAATAGCTCTAGCGATCAATGCTGCTATTCTCTCTTCTAGCCCCCCTAGGGATACGGCTAGCATCTCCTCTGTGATAAACACAGGGCTGGGCTGATCTGGGCCAGCCTCCGCACCAGATCCCCCTAATGGCTCATCCAAGGCACCCTTTATGTTAATAAGTTGCGGGGAAAGTATCGGCATATCATCAGAATCAGAAGGGGAACCCCTTTGTTTTTTGGTCTTTTTTGTACCCTTTGACCCCGAGCCTTTGGAAGCCATAATACAAAATCGAGGGACTCCGCCCACACAACAGACTGTAGTGGCCAGGAGTACAAAACCAGAGTTTAGGGGACAATAGATCACTAATGCCCAAAAACTGATGGGATCTCGTATGTTTTTCTCTTTTTTTTTTTTTTTTTTCTAAATATATATTATATATATTTTCTTTTTTAGAAACATACAGTGACCCCAAACTTAGTTTGCCAGCCTCCAACCTGTATGCAAAAAGGGGGATTTCTTGGCTTAACAAAAAAGGCATTGGAACAAAGTCCAGCATGTACTACCCCTCTTCCGCCACCGGGAGTCACTGTTCTGCCGCTCTGCGTCCTCTCCTTCTGAAATCAGCCTCAGACTGAGCACTGAAATTGCCTGCTGATCTATAACAGCACAAGGCGCGCCCCTGTATGACGCCGCAGGCACGCCCCCCCCCCCCCCCGCCCTCCTGTCTGAACGGCGCGAAAAACGTCTATAAGACGTGCGCGCGCACGCGCGCGCGTATGCCGGAACAGGAGGAACATGGAGGAGCCGCGCTGCTGGAGACCCAGGACTGCAGAAACAGGCGGCAGATTCAAACCCCCGGCCAGGTAGGACTCCAAAAGGCCCCTAGGGATCCTTACTAGTCCTAGGAAGAAAGCAGCAGGTTAGCTAGCAACACATTCTTAGACAGGGGAACCTAGTGATGGGGGAAAAAGGTGTCATCCTGTCTCTCTTAGACATAGTGAGCAAGGTTGCCCATGCAGAGCATACTTAGGCTGTCCCCCCTTTTAGGTTACCCCGGAGAGCCTGCTGTCGAACCAAGTCCCGCAGGCTCCCCCTTACCTGCTCCATGCTGCAGGATGTTTGTCCAGCAAACTGATCCAATCTTCTCCCATCTCCGTGGGTAGCGTAGTAGACCTTCAGGCCCTGGGGTCCTATGAAGGTACCCACTGTCCTGGACCTATATAGCACCCTGGCAAACAGGAACTTATGGTTTTTACAAACTCCAAGTCCTGGGCCCAGGGTCCAGCCCTCCAAAGAGGAGCATTATAGGCAAAACCCCACGGTTTGGGGCCCGGGTACTGTCCACTTTGGCACTGAGGCTCCTTGGACAGATCCGGTTAGCCCGCCCTTAATCCCAAGGATGTGGAGCAAAGCTATTCCGTGACCAACACCTAAGACACTGGCGAAAAAACTGAGGGACTCCCTCTAGGGGAGGGGGTTATATAGGGAGGGGACTTCCTGTTTGAGATTGCCAGTGTCCACACCTGAAGGTACTCCATATAACCATATAGTAATGAATATGCCGCTCTGTGTCCCGTGATGTACGAGAAAGAAAGTATATCGATTTTTTTTCAAAAATGTCGCTCTATTTTTGTTTATAGTGCAAAAAATAAAATTCGCAGAGGCAATCAAATACCACCAAAAGAAAGCTCTATTTGTGGGAAGAAAAGGACGCAAACTTTGTTTGGGAGCCACGTCGCACGACCGCGCAATTGTCTGTTAAAGCGACGCAGTGCCGAATTGTAAAAACGCCGTTGGGCATTTAGCAGCATATTGGTCCGGGGCTTAAGTGGTTAAATACTACACGCCCCCTACCCGCCGAATTTGAATTACGCCGGCCCATTTACGCTACGCCGCCGCAACTGTAGGAGCAAGTGCTTTGTGAATACAGCACTAGCGCGTAAAGTTGCGGCGGCGTAACGTAAATGAGAAACGTTACGCTGGCCAAAAGAACCGCTCGCCACCCTGAATCTGGCCCATAGTGTATAGTTATTTTCTATCACAAAATGCAAATTTTAACATGTGGGTGAAATTTTTAAAAAATCTTGAAAACTTTACTTTGTTAAACTTCAGCTTGAACAATTGTAATGGCGGACTGCATGTCAGATCATTAAGTATGTGGCCAGCATCGGACTTCTGATTGGTGGACTGTATAATGTGGGCAGCATGAGAATAAAAACAGTTTCTAACGAGGCCCAACGTTTGTTTTTGATTCTAGGTAGAAAACAATGTGATGGAAAGAGCTCTAAGCGCATGCTGCGTGTATTCTATAAAATACGGCTGTGAGGCTGGAACGCTCGATCACAAAACCGTTTCTGGAAATCAAAAGAAAACAACTTAAGACCCGAAGCAGCATTTCAACATTTGTTTTTCCGCCCTCCTCCTCTTCGCGGACCCTCTGCTGAGAAGCGAGGTGTGTAAGCGATTATCATCCAACGCATAATTACAATGGCAGTTGGCAAACACTACGTTCTATCTGCATGCGATCAAAAAACATAGGGCTAGATTCAGAAAGAAGATACGTCGGCGTATCTCGAGGTACGCCGCGTAACTTCTAAAGATGCGCCGGCGTATCTTTTTTCTGTATTCAGAAAACAAGATACGCCGGAATTTAGCTAAAAAAAAAAAAAAAGACGCGTTCTGTTACGCCGTCGTATCTTGGTTGCATATTTACGCTGGCCGCTAGGTGGCGCTTCCGTCGATTTACGTGTTGAATATGTAAATTAGGTAGATACGCTGATTCACGAACGTACTTGCGGCCAGTCGTTTGCGTAAGCGTAAGTCCGGCGTAAAGTTACCCCTGCTATATGAGGCGTACGTAATGTTAAGTATGGACGTCGGGCCGGTGCAAAATTTCCCGTTGTTTGCGTAAAACATTTGCGAATAGGGCTTAGCGGAAGTTACGTTCACGTCGAAACCAATGAATATTTGCGGCGTAATTTTGAGCATGCGCACTGGGATACGTCCACGGCCGACGCATGCGCAGTTAGTTCGGTGCGTCATTTACGTGGGGTCATGGTTAATTTCAATACAACACGCCCCCTACGTGCCTACTTTGAATTACGCGGGCTTACGCCGGACAATTTACGATACGCCGCCGCAACTTACGTAGCAAGTGCTTTGTGAATACAGCACTTGCCTGTAAAAGTTGCGGCGGCGTAGCATAAATGGGATACGCTACGCCCGCACAAAGTTACGCTATTGTACCTGAATCTAGCCCATAATGTCAGAGGCCTTTCCTTCAGTCTTGCACAGTTGTACCGGATCCTCTCTTGGACTGAAATGACTTCCCCTGATTTCACTGCACACTGTGAGCTTCTCATAATGTGCATTACAAGCTGCAGCAAGTCAGATAGAGCCTTACTTCCTGTCGGGTAACTAGAACAGGAAGTATGCAAAATATATCTTCAAACAAGTTAACTTAAGGACTGCCGCACGATGATATACGTCCACAGAATGGCACGGCTGGGCACAAGGGCGTACCTGTACGTCCCCTTTAAGAACCCAGTCCTGGGTAGCGAGGGCACTGGCGCGTTCGCGACCCAGTCTGAAGCTCCGTGACCGCGGGACCCAATCGCCGCGGGTGTCCCGCAACTGGGTCACTTGGAGCTGAAGAACAGGGAGAGGTGAGTGTAAAGAAACCTTCCCCGTTCTTCTCTGTGGCTTGTCACTGATCGTCTGTTCCCTGTCATAGGGAACGACGATCAGTGACGTCACACGTCCAGCCACGCCCCCCTACAGTAAGAAACACACATAAGGACACACTTAACCCCTTACAGCACCCCCTTCACTGCCAGTGTCATTTTCACAGTAATCGGTGCATTTTTATAGCACTGATCGCTGTGAAAATGACAATGGTCCCAAACATGTATCAAAAGTGTCCGATGTGTCCGCCATAAAGCCGCAGTCACGAAAAAAAATCACTCATTCCGCCATTAATAGTTAAAAAAAAAAAAAAATTGTAATAAAAATGCCATAAAACTATCCCCTATTTTGTAAACGTTATAACTTTTGCGCAAACCAATGAATAAACGCTTATTGCGATTTTTTTACCAAATATATGTAGAAGAATACGTATCGGCCTAAACTAAGGAATTTTTTTTATATAAATATATATATATTTTTGAGAGATATTTATTATAGCAAAAAGTAAAAAAATATTGCATTTTTTTTTAAATTTGTCTCTCTATTTTTGTTTATAGCGCAAAAAATAAAAACCGCAGAGGTGATCAAATACCACCAAAAGAAAGCTCTATTTGTGGGGAAAAAAGGACGCCAATTTTGTTTGGGAGCCACGTCGCACGACCGCGCAATTGTCAGTTAAAGCGACGCAGTGCCGAATCGCAAAAAGGGGCAAGGTCCTTTACCTGCATAATGGTCCGGGGCTGAAGTGGTTAAAGACAGTAAAAAATACATTTGTTTTTGTTTTGGACTGAGTACAGATTCCCCATTGGTCACCAAGAAATAAGAGTGAATGTCTCCGTTAAGAATGAGGAAATAAAACCATGACAAACATAACTATTGCATCCAAAACCTAGAAAAAAAATTGGTCTGGGGTTTTACTTTACATCAGCGGTCTCCAAAATGTGGTCTGGGGTCCAGATGCATCCCTTTGCTTGGTTTTAGCCAGCTCTTGGGGAACTATTCCATCCAGTGACACCAACAATAGCGCAGAATTTATCCCAGTAGTGATACCAGCGATGGGGCACAATTATTCCAACTGACACCAATGATGGGGCACAATTATTCCAACTGACACCAACGATGGGGCACAAGTACTCCAACTGACACCAACGATGGGGCACAAGTTCTCCAACTGACACCAACGATGGGGCACAAGTACTCCAACTGAAACCAACGATGGGGCACAAGTGCTCCAACTGACACCAACGATGGGGCACAAGTACTCCAACTGAAACCAACGATGGGGCACAAGTGCTCCAACTGACACCAACGATGGGGCACAAGTACTCCAACTGAAACCAACGATGAGGCACAAGTACTCCAACTGAAACCAACGATGGGGCACAAGTGCTCCAACTGACACTAACGATGGGGCACAAGTACTCCAACTGACACCAACGATGGGGGCACAAGTACTCCAACTGACACCAACAATGGGGCACAATTATTCCAATGGATACCAACGATGATGAGGAACATTTTTTCCCACGGACACCAATGATGCTGCATTATTCCTTCCACTGACACCAATGAAGGGGCACTATTCCATAGCTCCCAACTGTCACTGATTTAGAGGGGCTGTCCCTGATTTGGAACAAAGTCCTTCTGCCCCCCCCCCCCCATGTGTCCCTTATTTTGGTCTTATCTCTATAGTTGTATATAAAATGCACTTTTTATCTTTCAAAAAGTTTTTCCCATTGCTAAACGTTCATCCAATTTTTAATTTGCTACATTTTTACATTTCAAAAGCCAATATAAAGGAAAAGTAGCGATAAAAAAAAAAGCACTTGTGGGTATGACTAATAATTTTTGGGGATAAATTTCTTTTTAAGGGGGATTGGTGGGTGGTGTGTCCTATGCCTACATACTTTTGCTAATAAGTGTTCCTCGTTGCCATCTCAAAAAGATGGGAAGTATGCTATTCCTCCCATGGACACCAATGATGGGGCACTATTCCTCCCATGGACACCAATGACAGGGGCAGAATTCCTCCCACTGACACCAATGACGGGGGCAGAATTCCTCCCACTGACACCAATGACGGGGCAGAAATCCTCCCACTAAAACCAATGACGGGGGCAGAATTCCTCCCACTGACGGGGCAGAATTCCTCCCACTGATGCCAATGACGGGGCAGAATTCCTCCTACTGACACCAATGACGGGGGCAGAATTCCTCCCACTGACACCAATGACGGGGCAGAATTCCTCCAATTGACACCAATGACGGGGCAGAATTCCTCCCACTGACACCAATCACAGGGCAGAATTCCTCCCACTGACACCAATGACGGGGCAGAATTCCTCCAATTGACACCAATGACGGGGCAGAATTCCTCCCACTGACACCAATCACGGGGCAGAATTCCTCCCACTGACACCAATGACGGGGCAGAATTCCTCCCACTGACACCAATGACGGGGCAGAATTCCTCCCACTGACACCAATGACGGGGCAGAATTCCTCCAATTGACACCAATGACGGGGCAGAATTCCTCCCACTGACACCAATGACGGGGCAGTATTCCTCCCACTGACACCAATGACGGTGACCTATTCATCCTCTTCCTGACCACAGGTGTGATTTAAAAGTGATATTAAAGGAAGGAGATAATAAAAAAAACATGCTATACTTACCTGCTCTGTGCAACGGTTTTGCACAGAGCAGCCCCAATCCTCCTCTTCTTGGGTCCCCCATGCTCCTGGCCCCTCCCTCCTTTCAAGTGCCCCCAGAGCAATCAGCTTTCTCTGGGGGCACACTCCCGAGCCACTGAACTACGCGTTTATTAAAACACAAAGCCGCTGCTCGGTCCTGCCCCCTTTCTCTCCTCATTGGCGGTCTGTCTGGGGCCAATCGCTTCCGCTGCTGTCTCAGCCAATGAGAATGTATGAAGGTAAAAAAAACTTCAGCCTTTACAACCACATTAAAGTGCAACTAAAGACAAAACTTTTCTTTTTAAACTAGTTCTGGTGACACCGTGGGTTTCCCTCACTTTGAAGGGATTTCTTCTCACTTCCTGTTTTGGCTACCGGACAGGAAGTGAAGGGGAACCTCCCGATGGTACACAGATGAAAAAAATGACAGGGATGCTGTCTATGACCCCAAGAACACCATCCCCACTGTCATACATGGAGGTGGAAACATTATACTTTGGGGGCGTTTATCTGCCAAGGGGACAGGACAACTTCACCGCATCAAAGGGACGATGGACAGGGGCCATGTACCATCTAATCTTGGATGAGAACTGTGACAGACTCACCTGGGACAGAGGCTTTTGGAGGGGACTGAATGCTCGCCCCTTGCCATTTGATTATGGGCCCTGGCATTTGGGGGAACGGTGCTCTTTGTAAGCTGTATGCATGGGACCCTGTATATGCCATATTAGAGTGACTGATTCATACTGTTGGGACATATAGTGTAAGGAGATGCTAAAGCCATCCCCTCCAGCCATCTTTATGTTCTCTGTGCTAATTGACCCTGCTATTGTGTGAATATTTCCTGTGTTTACACTTATGATAATGTGTATTGTATAGCAGGTGAGCGAGGAGACGGGACGTCTACCCTGAAAGGTCATATCTATGAGTCGCTTAGTCTGGGTAAATGATTAGTTAATTAGCTCATGTTAATTTATGTTCTGGTTACCTCCTCAGACTGTATTCTTGGTTCTATTAAACACTCCATGTTCAGCACACAAACAAGTCTCGTCTCGTTGTGTGCTTGTGAGCAGCTGGAATATCTGATATCTATATCCAGACTGATAGGAAGCGGTATATGACGGAAGCACTCAAGCGGAGTGTGGGACGTTCCGTTACAAGAACCTCCTTCTCTCAGCCAGGGCATTGAAGATGGGTCTTGGATGGGTATTCCAGCATGACAATGACCCAAAACACACGGCCAAAGCAATAAAGGAGTGACTCAAGAAGAAGCACTTCTTGAGTCTCCAGACCTTAATCTCATAGAAAACATGTAGAGGGATCTGAAGGTTGGCGTTATCAAACGTCAGCCTCGAAACCTTAAAGGGGTTGTAAATGATTTTTTTTTCATAATAAGCATCCTTTACCTGCAGACATTCCTCTTTTCACTTCCTCATTGCTCGTTTTTGCTCAGAAGTTGCTCTATTTCTTCTCTGTTCTGTTCAATTCCTGCTTTTCTGATTGTTACTCACCACCGTGAAGGGAGGCTTTACTGCGGTGGTCAGTGACGTGCTCGCCCCCTCCTGGGAACTACATCTGTGCGGCAGGACACTCTCTGCGCGTTAGAGACTTCAAGGAGGTGTGAATTACTGGGCGTGCCACAATGCATACTGGGAAATGTAGTTCTTATATGAACGAGCACCGCAAACTAGGAAGTGAATGAGAGAACAGAAACTAGAACGCCGGAGGTGATATAGATGAAGGACTTTAATAGGGATTTACTCGTTTGTTAACAGAATCATTACACTATTCCGTCTGTCTACCTTGCAGACATTCATTTTAGGCAGAAAAATGTTTTCCTTTACAACTCCTTTAATGGCTTGGAGAGGATCTGCAAAGAGGACAAAATCCCTCCTGAGATGTGTGCAAACCTGGTGGCCAACTACAAGAAAACGTCTGACCTCTGTGATTGAAAACAAGGGTTTTGCCACCAAGTCATGTTTTGTGCAGGGGTCAAATACTTATTTCACTCATTAACCACTTAAGACCCGGACCAAAATGCAGGTAAATGACCATGCCCCTTTTTGCGATTCGGCACTGTGTCACTTTAACTGACAATTGCGCGGTCGTGCGACGTGGCTCCCAAACAAAATTTGCGTCCTTTTCTTCCCACAAATAGAGCTTTCTTTTTCGTCGTATTTGATCGCCTTTGCGATCTTTATTTTTTGCGCTATATACAAAAATAGAGCGACATTTTTGAAAAAAAATCTGTATTTTTAACTTTTTGTTATAAGAAAAATCAAATAAACTAAATTTTAGTCAAACATTTAGGCCAAAATTTATTTAGCCACATGTCTTTAGTAAAAAAAAAAAAAATCACAATAAATTATTTTTCCAGCTACCTAGCAGTAACAGCGACACTAATACAGCGATCAGAAAAATGATTGCTTAGTGACGCTGGCAATAGGGAGTGAAAGGGTTAACTAGGGCGGGGATCAAGGGGTTAAAACTTTATTAGGGGGGGTACGGGGGCTACCCTGAACCTAACACTAACTGACTGTCACACTGACACTAAATACAGTAATCATACATATGAACACTGCATTCAGTGACACTGTGACAGGGGGGAGGGGGGGCGATCGCAAGGGGTTAATGTGCCTATGTGTAGTGTGTGTCAGTGTAGTGTTGTGCAGACTCACTGTGCGATGTGATCTCTCCTCAGTGGCGGTTGAAAATACCGCTGAGGGGAGAGATCACATCACTTCCTCCTTCCTGTGTTTACACAGGAGGAGGAAGTGCACTGCAAGAGGAGCGCGCGGATTGGCTGAGAGCGATCCGGAGGGGGCGGACAAAAACGAATAGCCGCCCCCTCATCCCGGATCGCTAGGCCAGCTACGGGGACCGCCGCATGTACCGGGGGGGGGGGGGTCCCGATCGAACCCCCAACCCACCTCAAGGCACCAACGTATATATACGTTGATGTGCCTGTCGGTGCCATTCTGCCGACGTAAATGTACATGCCGCGGTCCTTAGAGGGTTAAAATGCAAATCAATTTATAACTTTTTTAATGCGTTTTTCTGGATATTTTTTGTTGTTATTCTGTCTCTCACTGTTAAAATAAAATATGAGAGAATTTGGACTCTGGTGCTGGGATTTATAGTTCCCGGGAACTTTCCTAACTGCTTTCTGCACAACGCAGCAGATAAAGAAGTAGGCTTCTGGGGCTTTGGACTTGTTCAGTAAGAGCCGCTGAAGCAGAACATGAAGGTGAATAATCTGCAGAGAGGATTTTCAGAGCTGTAATAAAACATTCCAAAACTAAAATACTTCTCAAGGGTTTTTACTAAAGACGCCGCAGAGGTCCTGGCTGGTTTCTGGGGCTTCCAGAGAAAATAAATTCGATGAATACTAGAAGGAAGTATCCAACATAAATCTGAGACTTCGAGATTATTTCTCGCACCCCATTATCTATGCGAAAAAATAAAAGCTCATAATCCCAATCGCGTTCTGCGATCCACCAATCAAAATCTACTCCAGATACCGAAAGCCAAGTACAAGTCCAAAGGAGAAAGAAGATTTGCGCTCCAAGGTCCCAGACTATGGAACGCTTTACCAACCAGCATTCGGTTGGAGGAGAACCACCTAGCATTCAGGAGAAAGATCAAGACTCATCTCTTTTGATACCAAAGGAGACAGGAACAACAAGCGCCCAGAGGCGATTAAGTTTGCATGTGCAGCGCTATATAAGTTTTCATTCATTCATTCAGAAACCTTAGTCTAGAAATGCAGGACTGCCCCGTTCTAATTTATTCTGTAGATCATGATTATTTCTACCGTTATAATTATCTTGTTTATATTATGTCATGCCCTAGGTAACTTACTGGAAAGTTTGGCAGAGTAGAAATAATTTTATAAAAAAATAAATAAAAATGCATTATGATTTTTTTTTTATTATTAACCACTTAAGACGCGGACCTTTAGGTTTTGCGAATCGGCACTGCGTCGCTTTAACGGACAATTGCACGATTGCGCGATGTCGGCTCCCAAACCAAATTGGCGTCCTTTTTTCCCAACAAATAGAGCTTTTTTCCCCACAAATAGAGCTTTTTTTTTGTGGTATTTGATCACCTCTGCAGTTTTTATTTTTTGCACTATTAAACAAAAATAGAGCGACAATTTTGAAAAAATTCAATATTTTTTACTTTTTGCTATAATAAATATCCCCCAAAAATATATATATATTAAAAAAAATAAAAAAATTCTCAGTTAAGGCCGATACGTATTCTTCTACATATTTTTGGTAAAAAAAAAAAATCGCAATAAGCGTTTATCGGTTGGTTTGCGCAAAATTTATAGCGTTTACAAAATAGGGGATAGCTTTATTGCATTTTTATAAGAAGAATTATTTTACTACTTATGGCAGCGATCTTTTTCGTGACTGCGACATTATGGCGGACACTTCGGACAATTTTGACACATTTTTGGGACCATTGTCATTTTCACAGCAAAAAATGCATTTAAAATGCATTGATTACTGTGAAAATGACAGTTGCAGTTTGGGAGTTAACCACAAGGGGGCGCTGAAGGGGTTATGTGTGACCTAATATGTGTTTACAACTGTAGGGGGTGTGGCTGTAGGTGTGACATCATCGATTGTGTATCCCTATAAAAGGGATCACGTGATCGATGACGCTGCCACAGTTAAGAACGGGGAAGCCGTGTTTACACACAGCTCTCCCCGTCCTTTAGCCCCCCGGGGACCGATCGTGGTACTCCAGCGGCGATCGGGTTCATGAGTCCCGCAGCTTCGGACCGGGTCGTGGGCGCTCGCCCGCGACTGGGCACTAGCACAGGATGTACCTGTACGTGCTTGTGCCCAGCCGTGCCATTCTGCCGACGTATATGTGCAGGAGGCGATCCTTAAGTGGTTAATATTATTTTTATAATCTGTAGCCTGGGATAACTAAGAAATTCTGTTCTTACTTTTATGAATTGATGTAATATATTATTTTTTTGTATTTATATTTTGTTTATATTATATTAACCACTTGAAGACCCCTTCACGCCGATATACGTCGGCAGAAGGGCACAGGCACGTACAGGTACGTCGACTTTAAGAGCCCAGCCGTGGGTCGCGCCTGCACGCAGGCGACCTAGTCCTGAGCTCCGTTGACCACGCCCGTGGGACCCGCAGACCCGATCGCTGCCGGTGTCCCACCATCGGGTCACCGGAGCTGAAGAACGGGGAGAGGTGTATGTAAACACAGCTTCCCCATTCTTCTCTGTGGCTTGTCACTGATAGTCTGTTCCCTGTCATAGCTAACAACGATCAGTGATGTCACGCGTCGAGCCACACCCCCCTACAGTAAGAAACACACATTAGGTCACACTAAACCCCTACAGCGCCCCCTAGTGGTTAACCCATTCACTGCCATTGTCATTTACACAGTAACAGTGCATTTTTTTAGCACTGATCGCTGTGAAAATGACAATGGTCCCAAAAATGTGTCAAAATTGTCCCATGTGTCCGCCATAATGTTGCAGTCACGAAAAAAAATTGCTGATCGCCGCCATTAGTAGTAAAAAAAAAATATTAATAAAAATGCCATAAAATTATCCCCTATTTTGTAAACGCTATGGGCCAGATTCAGGTAGATGGGCGAATCTTTATTTTGGAGTAACGTTTCTCATTTACGTTACTCCGCCGAAACTTTAGGAGCAAGTACTGTATTCACAAAGCACTTGCTCCTAAAGTTGCGGCGGCGTGGCGAAAATGAGCCGGCGGAATTCAAATTGGGCGGGTAGGGGGCGTTTAGTATTTAAAATAGGCGCGAGATCCCGCGGCGAACGTACTGCGCATGCGTCGACTGTCAGCATGCTCCAAATTCTGTCAGTGAACGTCAATGACGTCAATCCCCATTCACGGACGTTTTACGCAAACGACTCGAAATTTTTTACATTCGACGCGATGACGACAGCCATACTTAACATAGGATACTCCACTAGGGGGCTGGTTTTTCTTTACGCCGCGTATCTCTTACGGAAACGTTGGAAAGTCACTGCGTCGGGCCGGAGTACGATCGTGAATTGCCGATTCTCGCTGTTATCATAACATATTCTCGGCGTTAATCAGCGGGAACGCCCCGAGCGCCATTTTTTAAATTGCAGTTCCGATACGACGGCGAAATACAATTACGCCGCTCGTATAGGAACTCCAACCCGGCGTTTCTTGTTTTCTGCTTACTGAAAACAGAAACGCCGGCTCAAAGTGAGAGTTAGGCTGGAGTATCACTGACACTCCAGAGTAACTCTACCTGAATCTGGCCCTATAACTTTTGCGCAAACCAATCAATAAACACTTATTGCAATTTTGTTTACCAAAAATATGTAGAAGAATACGTATCGGCCTAAACTGAGGGAAAAAAAAGAAACTTGTTTTTATATATTTTTGGGGGGATATTTATTATAGCAAAAAGTGTTTTTTTTTTTTTTTAAATTGTCGCTCTATTTTTGTTTATAGAGCAAAAAATAAAAACCGCAGAGATGATCAAATACCACCAAAAGAAAGCTCTATTTGTGGGGAAAAAAAGGATGCCAATTTTGTTTGGGAGCCACGTCGCACGACCGCGCAATTGTCAGTTAAAGTGATGCAGTGCTGAAACGCAAAACGGGGCCAGGTGATTTACCTGCATAATGGTCCGGTCTAAAGTGGTTAAAGCCATAGATACCCTCTGGAAGCACTGTAATATAATAAATAGATTGTGAACACTCTCTGATTCCTCTTGTATTGAATTGTATTGTAACTTTACTGTCTGCCTTAATTTTGTAAAACTTTTGGCACTATTTAAATCTTATATAATAACAATAGTACTATTGTTGTAAGTATTATTATTACTCCTTTAACTTTGGTTTGCTGTCCTGTCCCATTTTAATAGATTGCTATAATATTATTTTTATGTTTTTATTTTTGTTTATGTCACGTCAAATTCCAAAGTATCCAGAACATAGGGTTTTTATCCATAATTTTTTTTATTATTACTATCAATAATTAATACAAATATGATCTTCCAGCTAATTACTTTGGGCTTTGAGTTAACATAAAGAACAATAAAAAAACAACAAATAAAAAACCAACAATAGCACTTGTAATAACTTTAATTATTATACGATCTGTAGCCTGGAATACCCAAGATTTTTTTTTATTTACTGTGATTTAATATGTATTTTTTGTTTATATTAGATTAAAGCCCTAAATACCTTTGTGGGGGCACAATAATATACGTTGATTGCTCTTGTATTAAATTGTATTGTAACTTTACTGTCTGCCTTAATTTTGTATAACTGTTGGCACTATATAAATCCTATATAATAATTATATTATTTTAACAGTTATTAGTACTATTGTTGTAAGTATTATTATTACTCCTTTAACTCGGGTATGCTGTCTTGTCCCATTTTAATATATTGCTCTGCTTCAGTATGTCACAGTACATGTTGGCATTCATGGTTCCCTCAATGATCTGTAGCTCCCCAGTGGCGGCAGCACTCATGCAGCCCCAGACCGACCATGACACCCCCATCACCATGCTTAACTGTAGGCAAGACACACTTGTCTTTTTTGTACTCGTCACCTGGTTGCCGCCACACGCCTGACACCAAATATGTTTATCTTGGTCTCATCAGACCACAGGACATGGATGTCTTCTGAAAACTGTTTGCCGTTTTCTTGTGCGTCATCTTTAGAAGAGGTTTCCTTTTCTGGGATGACAGCCATGCAGACCAATTTGATGCAGTGTGCAGAGTATGGTCTGAGAACTGACCCCCCACCCCTTCAACCTCTGCAGCAATGCTGGCAGCACTCATACGTCTATTTCCCAAAGACAACCTCTGGATATGACGCTGAGCACGTGACCTCAACTTCTTTGGTGGACCATGGCGAGGCCTGTTCTGAGCGGAATCTGTCCTGTTATACCGCTGTATGGTCTTCTTGGCCATCGTGCTGAAGCTCAGTTTCAGAGTCTTTGCAATCTTATTATAGCCTAGACCAGTGGTCTCCAAACTGCAGCCTGGGGGCCAGATGCGGCTCTTTGCTTGCTTTTATCTGGCCCTTGGGGAACCATTTCATTCATTGACACCAACAATGGTACACAGTTACTCATAATGACACCAACAATTGGGCCCAATGACACCAAAGATGGGGCACAATTCCTCCCAATGACATCAACAATGGGGCCCAATGATGGGGCACAATTCCTACCAAAGACAATAAAGATGGGGATCAATTACTCCCAATGACATCAACACTGATGCCCAATGATGGGTCACAATTCCTACCAAAAACAGCAAAAATGGGGCACAATTCCTCCCAATGACATCACCAATAGGGCCCAATGATGGGGCACAATTCCTCCGAATGACATCATCAATGGGGCCCAATGATGGGGCACAATTCCTACCAATGACATCATCAATGGGGCCCAATGATGGGGCACAATTCTTACCAAAGACACTAACGATTGGGGCATAATTCCTCCCAATGATACCAAAGATGGAGCATGGTTTACTCCAACTGATGCCGGGACCTTTTTCTACTCCCGATGGCCACAGTCTGGCCCCCCTAAAGCCTGATGAACAGTAAGGTGGCCCCTTGCTTAGAAAGTTTGGAGACCCCTGGCCTAGACCATCTTTATGTAGAGCAACAATTATGATTATTTTTTTTTCAGATCCTCAAAGTTGAGTTGAGGTGCCACATTGTACTTCCAGTGACCAGTATGAGAGAGTGAGAGCGAAAACAAATTTAACACACCTGCTCCCCCATTCACACCTGAGACCTTGTAACACCAACGAGTCACATGACACCTAGGAGGGAAAATGGCTAATTGAGCTCCAATTTGAACATTTTCCCTTAGGCCCCTTTCACACTGGGGCGTGAGGCGCGGCGGCGGTATAGCGCTGCTAAAAATAGCGGAGCTATATCGTCCGAATTCGGCCGCTAGCGGAGCGGTATTAACCCCCCGCTAGCGGCCGATAAAAGGTTAATACCGCCCGCAATGCAAGCGGTATTACTGCAGTTTCCCACTGTTTTAAATGGGGAGGAGCGGTGAAGAAGCGGTATACACGCCCCTACTCTCACCGCTCCAAAGATGCTGCTTGCAGGAGATTTTTTTTCCCTCCTGCCAGCGCATCGCCTCAATGTGAAAGCCCTCAGGCTTTCACATTGAGAAGGCTGGGCAGGAGTTTTTCAGGCAGTATTTAGGCGCTATTTTTAGCGCCTAAATACTGCCTGACAAATTCCTCAGTGTGAAAGGGGCCTTAGGGGTGTACTCACTTTTGTTGCCAGTGGTTTAGACATTAACCACTTAAGACCCGGACCAATACGCTGGCAAATGACCCAAGGGGTTTTTGCGATTCGGCACTGCGTCGCTTTAACAGACAATTGCGCGGTCGTGCGACGTGGCTCCCAAACAAAATTGGCGTCCTTTTTTTCCCACAAATAGAGCTTTCTTTTGGTGGTATTTGATCACCTCTGCGGTTTTAATTTTTTGCGCTATAAACAAAAATAGAGCGACAATTTAAAAAAAAATGCAATATTTTTTACTTTTTGCTATAATAAATATCCCCCAAAAATATATAAAAAAACATTTTTTTTCCTCAGTTTAGGCCGATACGTATTCTTCTACATATTTTTGGTAAAAAAAATCGCAATAAGCGTTTATCGGTTGGTTTTCGCAAAATTTATAGCGTTTACAAAATAAGGGATAGTTTTATTGCATTTTTATTAATTATATTTTTTTACTACTAATAGCGGCGATCAGCGATTTTTTTCGTGACTGCGACAATATGGCGGACACTTCGGACAATTTTGACACATTTTTGGGACAATTGTCATTTTCACAGCAAAAAATGCATTTAAATTGCATTGTTTACTGTGGAAATGACAGTTGCAGTTTGGGAGTTAACCACAGGTGGCGCTGTAGGGAATGTGTGACCTAATATGTGTTTACAACTGTAGGGGGTGTGGCTGTAGGTGTGACATCATCGATTGTGTATCCCTATAAAAGGGATCACGTGATCGATGACGCTGCCACAGTTAAGAACGGGGAAGCCGTGTTTACACACAGCTCTCCCCGTCCTTTAGCCCCCCGGGGACCGATCGGCTGGGTACTAAAACCAACGTATATATACGTTGATGTGCCCAGCCGTGCCATTCTGCCGACGTAAATGTGCAGTAGGCGGTCCTTAAGTGGTTAATGGCTGTGTGTTGAGTTATTTTGAGGGGACAGCAAATTTACACTGTCATACAAGCTGTGCACTCACTACACAACATTGTAGCAAAGTGTCATTTCTTCGGTGTTGTCACATGAAAAGATAGAAGAAAATAGTTACAAAAATGTGAGGGGTGTACTTACTTTTGTGAGATACTGTGTGTATGTGTGTGTATATATACAGGGAGTGCAGAATTATTAGGCAAATTAGTATTTTGACCACATCATCCTCTTTATGCATGTTGTCTTACTCCAAGCTGTATTGGCTCGAAAGCCTACTACCAATTAAGCATATTAGGTGATGTGCATCTCTGTAATGAGAAGGGGTGTGGTCTAATGACATCAACACCCTATATCAGGTGTGCATAATTATTAGGCAACTTCCTTTCCTTTGGCAAAATGGGTCAAAAGAAGGACTTGACAGGCTCAGAAAAGTCAAAAATAGTGAGATATCTTGCAGAGGGATGCAGCACTCTTAAAATTGCAAAGCTTCTGAAGCGTGATCATCGAACAATCAAGCGTTTCATTCAAAATAGTCAACAGGGTCGCAAAAAGCGTGTGGAAAAACCAAGGCGCAAAATAACTGCCCATGAACTGAGAAAAGTCAAGCGTGCAGCTGCCAAGATGCCACTTGCCACCAGTTTGGCCATATTTCAGAGCTGCAACATCACTGGAGTGCCCAAAAGCACAAGGTGTGCAATACTCAGAGACATGGCCAAGGTAAGAAAGGCTGAAAGACGACCACCACTGAACAAGACACACAAGCTGAAACGTCAAGACTGGGCCAAGAAATATCTCAAGACTGATTTTTCTAAGGTTTTATGGACTGATGAAATGAGAGTGAGTCTTGATGGGCCAGATGGATGGGCCAGTGGCTGGATTGGTAAAGGGCAGAGAGCTCCAGTCCGAGTCAGACGCCAGCAAGGTGGAGGTGGAGTACTGGTTTGGGCTGGTATCATCAAAGATGAGCTTGTGGGGCCTTTTCGGGTTGAGGATGGAGTCAAGCTCAACTCCCAGTCCTACTGCCAGTTTCTGGAAGACACCTTCTTCAAGCAGTGGTACAGGAAGAAGTCTGCATCCTTCAAGAAAAACATGATTTTCATGCAGGACAATGCTCCATCACACGCGTCCAAGTACTCCACAGCGTGCCTGGCAAGAAAGTGTATTAAAGAAGAAAAACTAATGACATGGCCTCCTTGTTCACCTGATCTGAACCCCATTGAGAACCTGTGGTCCATCATCAAATGTGAGATTTACAAGGAGGGAAAACAGTACACCTCTCTGAACAGTGTCTGGGAGGCTGTGGTTGCTGCTGCACGCAATGTTGATGGTGAACAGATCAAAACACTGACAGAATCCATGGATGGCAGGCTGCATGAGTGTCCTTGCAAAGAAAGGTGGCTATATTGGTCACTGATTTGTTTTTGTTTTGTTTTTGAATGTCAGAAATGTATATTTGTGAATGTTGAGATGTTATATTGGTTTCACTGGTAAAAATAAATAATTGAAATGGGTATATATTTTTTTTGTTAAGTTGCCTAATAATTATGCACAGTAATAGTCACCTGCACACACAGATATCCCCCTAAAATAGCTAAAACTAAAAACAAACTAAAAACTACTTCCAAAAATATTCAGCTTTTATATTAATTAGTTTTTTGGGTTCATTGAGAACATGGTTGTTGTTCAATAATAAAATTAATCCTCAAAAATACAACTTGCCTAATAATTCTGCACTCCCTGTATATATATATACACACACACACACATATACCGTGTATACAGTGCCTTGCGAAAGTATTCAGCCCCTTGAACTTTGCGATCTTTTGCCACATTTCAGGCTTCAAACATAAAGATATAAAACTGTAATTTTTTGTGAAGAACCAACAACAAGTGGGACACAATCATGAAGTGGAATGAAATGTATTGGATATTTCAAACTTTTTTAACAAATAAAAAACTGAAAAATTGGGCGTGCAAAATTATTCAGCCCCCTAAGTTAATACTTTGTAGCGCCACCTTTTGCTGCGATTACAGCTGTAAGGCGCTTGGGGTGTCTCTATCAGTTTTGCACATCGAGAGACTGAAATTTTTGCCCATTCCTCCTTGCAAAACAGCTCAAGCTCAGTGAGGTTGGATGGAGAGCGTTTGTGAACAGCAGTTTTCAGTTCTTTTCACAGATTCTCGATTGGATTTAGGTCTGGACTTTGACTTGGCCATTCTAAGACCTGGATATGTTTATTTGTGAACCATTTCATTGTAGATTTTGCTTTATGTTTTGGATCATTGTCTTGTTGGAAGACAAATCTCCGTCCCAGTCTCAGGTCTTTTGCAGACTCCATCAGGTTTTCTTCCAGAATGGTCCTGTATTGGGCTCCATCCATCTTCTCATCAATTTTAACCATCTTCCCTGTCCCTGCTGAAGAAAAGCAGGCCCAAACCATGATGCTGCCACCACCATGTTTCACAGTGGGGATGCTGTGTTCAGGGTGATGAGCTGTGTTGCTTTTACGCCAAACATAAAGTTTTGCATTGTTGCCAAAAAGTTCAATTTTGGTTTCATCTGACCAGAGCACCTTCTTCCACATGTTTGGTGTGTCTCCCAGGTGGCTTGTGGCAAACTTTAAACGACACTTTTTATGGATATCTTTAAGGAATGTCTTTCTTCTTGCCACTCTTCCATAAAGGCCAGATTTGTGCAGTATACGACTATGGACAGAGTCTCCCACCTCAGCTGTAGATCTCTGCAGTTCATCCAGAGTGATCATGGGCCTCTTGGCTGCATCTCTGATCAGTCTTCTCCTTGTATGAGCTGAAAGTTTAGAGGGACGGCCAGGTCTTCGTAGATTTTCAGTGGTCTGATACTCCTTCCATTTCAATATTATCGCTTGCACATTGCTCCTTGGGATGTTTAAAGCTTGGGAAATCTTTTTGTATCCAAATCCAGCTTTAAACTTCTCCACAACAGTATCTCGGACCTGCCTGGTGTGTTCCTTGTTCTTCATGATGCTCTCTGCGCTTTAAACGGACCTCTGAGACTATCACAGTGCAGGTGCATTTATACGGAGACTTGATTACACACAGGTGGATTCTATTTATCATCATTAGTCATTTAGGTCAACATTGGATCATTCAGAGATCCTCACTGAACTCCTGGAGAGAGTTTGCTGCACTGAAAGTAAAGGGGCTGAATAATTTTGCACGCCCAATTTTTCAGTTTTTTATTTGTTAAAAAAGTTTGAAATATCCAATAAATTTCGTTGCACTTCATGATTGTGTCCCACTTGTTGTTGATTCTTCTCAAAAAATTAGTTTTATATCTTTATGTTTGAAGCCTGAAATGTGGCAAAAGGTCGCATAGTTCAAGGGGGCCGAATACTTTCGCAAGGCGCTGTATATATTTATATATATATTTATTTATTTTTATATGAATACAAAATTTGTAATAGTAAACCAAATTTTGAGACTAAGAATAATTGTATTACAAAAATATTAAACAAAATGTGAGCCAGCAGATCATCAGTAGTAAAGAACCTGAGCTCAGTACCGGCTCAAAAACACAATTCATCCCTCAACCCTGATAAACAAACTCCACCATAAATCATCCCTTCCGGACTGTCACTTCCAGCGGCTTGCATGCAGCGCAGCATTGCCAAACCTGTACAGGACGCCAATGTGCCTTCGGCGGGAAAAACCTTTGTCCAGATGATAAGCAGCTGAAGGTCTGTGGAGGGGGATGGGGCTCGTACATATTTTCCTTCACATTTTTTAACCCTTTCACGCCGACAGGACGCAGATATGCGTGCTCGGGTTTCAGGGGTTATACCGGGATGATGCCCGCAGCTGCAGGCATCATCCCGGTACCGTTGTTTAGAGCCGGCAATTGGCTTTCCAAACATAACAACCGATGCGGCTAAAAGCCGCTCGGTTGTTATGCCGGAGGAGCGGGAGGGGACATCCCCCCCCTCCCGCCGCTCTGACCGGGCCTCCCGTCCCACCGGGAGACCCGATCCTCGATCCGACGTGTCCTGTGTCCGGGCACAGACTGAATGAAAGCCGTACGCGGCTTTGATTCAGCCTGTAATGTGTAAACGCGGAAGCGACGTCATGACGTCACTTCCGAGTTTCTCGGCTGTCAACGGCGCCGGATTTAAAAAAGTAAACAGTATTCAGAATCGCCGTTTTCGGCGATCTGAATACTTTGAAGTGTAAAGGAGGGACCGGGGGTCTTTTAGACTCCCGATCTCTCCATAAAGAGTACCTGTCACCACCTATTACTGTCACAAGGGATGTTTACATTCCTTGTGACAGCAATAAAAGTAATCAAAATGTAAATAAATAAAAAAACACAATTTAATATTATAAAAATAGATAAAATAAATAAGAAAAAAAAAAAACATTTTTTAAAGCGCCCCCCTCCCCGCGAGCTTGCGCAACAAAGAAAACGCATACGGAAGTCGCGCCCGCGTATGAAAACGGTGTTCAAATCACACATGTAAGGGAACCGCCGCGAGAGCGAGAGCAATAATTCTAGCACTAGACCTCCTCTGTTCCGATAACCTGGTAACTGTAAAAAAAATTTAAAGCGTCGCCTATGGAGATTTTTAGGTACCGTAGTTTGACGCCATTCCACGAGTGCGTGCAATTATAAAGCGTGACATGCTTGGTATCTATTTACTCGGCGCAACTTCATCTTTCACATTATGCAAAAAAATTGGGCTAACTTAACTTTTTCATTTTTTTTAAATTCATTAAAGTAAATTTTTCCCAAAAAGTTGCGTTTAAAACACCGCCGCACAAATACCGTGTGACATAAAATATTACAACAATCGTCATTTTATTCTCTAGATTCTCTGCTAAAAAAATATATATAATGTTTGGGGGTTCTAGGTAATTTTCTAGCAAAAAATACAGATTTTAACTTGTAAACACCAAATGTCATAAATAGGCTTAGTCATGAAAGGGATAATCAGCATTTTGGAAATGTATTTGGGGGGAGCTGACGAAAAATAATGGTTTTAAACTGTAAAGCATTTAAATAATACATTTTTTAGGATTAATATAAATTACAAAAAAAATAGCCTTAGACCCCTTTCACACTGAAGCGTTTTTTACAGCGTTTTAGTTTTAAAAATAGCGCTAATAAAATGCTCATAAAAAGCTCTCCATGCATCTCAATAGACCCTTTCACACTGAGTCCTGCAAGCAGCATCTTTGGAGCAGCTTTTGGGCTCCAAAAACGCCCCTCTCCATTAAAATGAATAGAAAGCGCTGTAAAAACGCCTTACCCTTTCACGCTGAGGCACTTCAAAAACGCACTAAAATGTTAGGCTGCTTACACGCGACCGTTTCAAACCGATGAGAATGGACTTAAGTCCAGTTTTATCGGTCCAAACCGACCGTGTGTACGGCCTATCGGTCCGTCGAACCAAAGTTTTAAAACCTGCTTTAAAATCGGACCGATGGACGCCCGACCATTGGTCCAAACCGATGGTTAGAACGCAAAAGCATCGGTCCAAAAACCTGTGCAAGCTCAGAATGAAATCGACGCATGCTTGGAAGCATTGAACTTAATTTTTTCAGCACGTCGTTGTGTTTTATGTCACCGCGTTCTGACACGATCTTTTTTTGAACTGATGGCATGTACGCACATCAGACCATCAGTCTGTGAACCAGTGAAAATGGTCCATCTGACCATTCTCATCGTTTTGAACCGATCGTGTGTACGCGGCCTCAGGGTCTTAGCGGTGCTTTACCAGCACATTGGGATTGCAGATGAGGCTTCGCTCGAATAACACTCGAAAAACGCTTGAAAAACGCTCAAATAACACCCCAGTGGGAAAGGGACCTTAGCCTAAATATATATACGGTATATAAATATTTTTTTGATTGACAGGTTTGAACAATTTTTTCTATATTTTAGGAAAATGTTTCCAGCTTTTTTTGATCTTTTCGACCCACTCCATATTTAACCACTTAAGCCCCGGACCAATATGCTGTTAAATGCCCAGAAGCGTTTTTACAATTCGGCACTGCGTCGCTTTAACAGACAATTGCGCGGTCGTGCGACGTGGCTCCCAAACAAAATTTGCGTCCTTTTCTTCCTACAAATAGAGTTTTATTTTGATGGTATTTTGCGCTATAAACAAAAATAGAGCGACATTTAAAAAAAAAAAAAAAAAAGATTTTTTAATACAGCTTACCTGTAAAATCTTTTTCTTGGAGTACATCACGGGACACAGAGCAGCATATTCATTACTATACGGGTTATATGGAGTACCTTCAGGTGTGGACACTGGCAATCTCAAACAGGAAGTCCCCTCCCTATATAACCCCCTCCCATAGAGGAAGTACCTCAGTTTTGTAGCAAGCAGTATGCCTCCCAAAAATGTTCCCAAAAAGAGGGGTGGGAGCTCTGTGTCCCGTGATGTACTCCAAGAAAAAGATTTTACAGGTAAGCTGTATTAAAAAATCTTTTTCTTTCTCGTACATCACGGGACACAGAGCGGCATATTCATTACTATATGGGATGTCCGAAAGCAATGCTTTAATGAGGGGAGGGAGACATCTTCCAAAAAAGGATTTAATTTAGAGGTATACTCAAATAATAATAAATCCAACTTAGTCAAGAAATGTAAATCTGAAATCTAAATCAAGGGAGCCCCCTCAGATCCTGAGGAGCTTGAATCGCGGCCTGCAGTACTGCCTGCCCAAAGGCTGTATCCGCATTCCTTCTTACGTCCAATTGATAAAAAATTTGTAAACGTGTGGACTGACGACCACGTTGCCGCCTTGCATATTCGAGCCATAGAGATCTGATGATGTGCTGCCCCAGAGGTGCCCATGGCCCTGGTAGAATGGGCCTTTACCGACAAAGGAGGAGGCAACCTCTTCAAACCGCAGGCCTGAACGATTAATTGTTTAATCCATCTTGCGATGGTGGATCAAGCAGCTGCCTGACCCATCTTGGGCCCCTCCGGTAAAACGAACACCACATCTGTTTTCCGAACCTTCTCTGTAGCTTTAAGATAGGCCTTTATGGCCCTGACAATATCCAACGTATGCAGCAACCCCTCCTTTCTAGAGGTGGGTTTTGGAAAGAAGGATGGAAGTACCACATCCTGGTTCAGGTGGAACTGGATATAACCTTTGGTAGAAAGGAAGGATGAGGACGGAAAACCGCCCTATCCTTATGTAAAATGAGATATGGTTCCTTACAAGATAAGGCTGCCAATTCCGATACTCTCCTGGCCGAAATTATGGCGATCAGAAATACCGACTTTCTAGTCAGTAAAACCAAAGGTACCTCAGCCAACGGCTCAAAGGGTTGTTTCTGTAGAGTTGACAGAACAAGATTTAAGTCCCATGGACAAAGTGGTGATTTGACTGGAGGATTAACACGTAAGACTCCCTGTATGAAGGTCTTAACCAGCGAGTGAGCGGCCAGCGGCCTCTGAAACCACACTGATAAGGCTGAAATCTGTCCCTAGATCGTGCTTAATGCCAGGCCTTTATCCACTCCTAGCTGGAGAAAACTTAATACTCTATCAATGGTATACTTGCGGGAAAACCATCTCTTAGACTCACACCAGCCTACGTAGGTCCTCCAAACCCTGTAACAAATTACCCTGGAGGCCGGCTTTCTAGCCTTAATGAGGGTAGGGATTACCTGCCTAGACAGACCTCTACCCCTGAGAATCAGGGATTCAGCCGCCAGGCCGTCACATTTAGACGCCGTAATGCAGGGTGGAGGATCGGGCCTTGTGAGAGTAGGTCTGGCCATAGAGGAAGAGTCCAAGGGCCTCCCGCTGCCAATTTCAGGACTAGTGAGTACCATGCCCTCCGGTACCAAGCTGGGGCTACCAGGATAACCGGCCTGTGCTATGATCCTGCGCAACAGGCGGGGTAGTAACTGCAGCGGGGGAAATGCATATAGAAGTTATGATTGATGCCAAGGGCAAACCAACGCATCGGTTCCGCAGGCTATAGGGGCCCCTCGTTCGAGACATGAACCTGTCTAGCTTCTTGTTGAATCCTGATGCCATGACGTCCATGATGCAGAGACCACTCCACCGCTGTGGCATTGTCTGAATGAATTCTCACCGAGGACCCCTGTAATCTGGATGTCTATGCCAGGAGGGCTAGCCGAGCCGCTCTGATCTCCCAGACATTGATGGGCAGCTGCCTCTCCGCCTCTGCCCAAGTTCCTTGGCGAGTGAACCCGTTCAAGACCGCTCTCCAGCCTTCCAGACCACTGGGCAGAAAGACTCCCCTTCAGAAGGTTCTGAGGATTTAACCACCAGCATAGACTCTGCCAGACCTTTAATGACGGCGTCAAAGGAAACTCCAAGGCCTTTGCTCCCTTGCTCCAAGCTGCTAGAATTGCTGTCTGTAGGACGCGAGTGTGGAAGCGTGCGGTATCGCCTCGAACATGGCCATTAGTTTGCCTAGTAATCGCATACATAGGCGAATAGTTGGTTCTCTTTTGCTTAGAACCAACTGAATCAATTTTTTGATAGCCTCGACCTTTACCAGGGGCAGGAACACCCTTTTGCTGTTCTGTGTCTAATCTCATGCCGAGATATTCCAACTGCTTTGTAGGTTGAAATGCTGATTTTTCCTGGTTTAGGACCCAGCCGAACCTCTCGAGGTACTGAACCATGAGGGCTACTGCGCATTCCAGCCAAGGAAGCGAGTGATCTATGATTAAGAGGTCGTCCAGGTATGCTAGGACCGAGACCCCTTGGATCCTTAGATTGACTAGAATTGGAGCTAGGACCTTCGTGAATACCCGGGGGCCGTAGCCAACCCGAAGGGGAGCGACACGAATTGGAAGTGACGCTGTATCACTTTGAAGCGTAAAAAATCTTTGATGTGGCTGAAAGATTGGTACATGAAGGTAACCATCTTTTATGTCTATAGAAGCCAGAAAGTCGTCCTTCTGGAGTGTGGCGGCTGCTGACCGAACGGATTCCATCCGGAAAGAGCGAACCCTTAGGTAAGCATTTAAACCTTTTAGGTCCAAAATTGGTCTGACATCGCCGATGGGCTTTGGTATGACAAACAGATTGGCATAGAAACCTAGCCCCTGTTCTTGGGCTGGTACCTCTACCATTATGCCCTGGTAAAGCAGATGATCCAATGCCGCCCGCATTGAGGCCTTCCTTGTGGAGGAAACTTTAGAAAATTCTAATCTGTAGCCTGTGGCCACAGATGATCGGACCCCCTCTGTCGGGGATCGATACCATGGCCTCTTGCCCCCAGAGGCCTGTCCTTGCGATCCTTGTTAAAAGTTTGATCGCGCAGGAGGCCCGATACTGCCTGGAATTTGAGGGCCCCGGAACAGGGGGGAGCTGCCTTTTAAACGCAGGACCCCGGAACTTCTTTTGACTGGTAAAAGGGTACTTTTGCCATTTGAAACAGTCTGAATGTATTTATCCAGATCTTTCCATGGAAGGGAAAACCTGCCAGTGGTCTTTTGCATGGGGCTCGGCCGCCCAGTTCTTCAACCATAAGAGCCTTCTCATATGCACTAAAAATAGTGACAAACGAGACGCCTGCTGGATGGAGTCTTTTATAGCCTCTACCGCAAAGCACAGAGCTCTGGGAATATCCAATAACTCCTCTGCCTATTGGGCAGGGATGTCTTTAAGCATCTGTTTTGTCTGGTCCTTTAAACGCCTGACAAACTCCAATTGCAGCCACTGCTGGCTGTACCACTGCTCCTGCCGTAGCAAAGGATGCTTGAAAAAGTGTCTCTAAACGTTTATCGACCGGGACCTTAAACATTTGTATGTTTTCCCCCCGGGCCAGTTAATGATTTATTCACACATGAGATGGCTGCTTCCACAGTTGGGAGCGCCCATTTCTTAGAAAAATTTCTCTTCCATAGGGTAAATAACAGAAAACCTTGCAGGCGGTCTCCCATCCAGGCACTAACCAGGCCCGACCCTGCTTAGCCTCGGAGATCAGACGAGATCGGGCGCTTTCAGGGTGATGTGGCCGTAGGCTTTAGGCGGCAGAAAAAATTCTGTCCGATCGTCCCAATCCTGGACAAACCAATTCCTCTAACAGAGGATGGACCGGAAAAACTGTGTTGCTTAAAGGCGCTTTAAAAGAACCCAAAGAGGATACCGCAGGAACCTGAGGCTCTGGAAATGGCAAATTAAATGCCAAACGGACCATGTCTGTCAAAGAATGGACCCACAGACTCTCCGTCTGGGAGGCTGAAAACGATTCTTCAGTGGTAGATCCTTCCTCTAGGTTCTGGTCCAACCGATCCTCCTGAAATTCTAATTCCTCCGGAGAGAGAATCTCAGCATCCGAGGATACACCTTTTGGCGATGGGGATCTAGTCCGCTTCTTGCCAGAAAAAGAGCCAGCGATCATAGCTGTTAACTTTTTTCTCTAGCCCCCCTAGGGTGACGGCTAGCATCTCCTCTGTGATAACACAGGGTTGGGCCGATCTGGGCCAGCCTCAGCACCAGACCCCCTTAATGGCTTATCCAAGGTGACCCCTATAGGAATAACCTGTGGGGAAAGTATTGGCATATCATCAGAACCAGAGGAGGAACCCCTTTGTCTTTGCCCTTTCTTTCTTTTTTTTTTTTGATCCTGAACCTTTGGAAGCCATAATACAAAACCGAGGGACTCCGCCTACAACAACAGACTGTTATAGCCAGGAGTACAAAAAAATAAGGTTTAGGGGACAATAGGATCACTAATGCCCAAAAACGGTGGGGCTCAGTATGTTTTCCTTTATAATATTATTGTTTTTCACAACATACAGCCCCACCCCCAACATGTTTGCCAGCATTCAACCTGTTGCCAAGGGGATTTTTGGCTTAACAAAAAGCATTGGAGCTGACTCCAGCATGTACTACCCCTTTCTCGCCACCGGGAGTCACTGTGCTGCCAGCTCTGCGTCCTCTCTCTCCAGCTCAGCTCTGAACTGAGCTAAGATCGCGCCTGCTGTGTATAACAGCAATTGAAGGCACGCCCACTCTACACTGCAGTCACGCTCCCCGCCCCCCCCCCCCCCTTCCCGAGCGGCGCGAAAATGTTTCTTTATGCATGCGTGCGTGCGCGCGCACGCGCGCGACTGTCGGGGGAGGAGAGCCCAGGAGGAGACGCACTCTGGAGCCCAGGAATGCAGGCTGGAGGACGCATCAGGCGGCAGATTTGAATCCCGGCTAGGTAAGGCTTAAAACAGGCCCCTAAGGAGTCCCTTTAGCCTAGAGACAGATCTCTTTTTTTTTTTAAAAGACCTTCAACAAGCGAGCAGCAGGTAGCTAGCAAACATACATAGATAGGTAGGGGGATCAAGTGATGGGGGGGAACATTTCAGGCCATCCTGTCCATCAGACATAGTGACCATGGTGCCAATGCAGAGCATACTCAGGCTACCCCCCCTTAAGATCTCCCCTGGAGAGCCTGCTGTCGAACCAAGTCCCGCAGGCTCCCCTCTTACCTGCTCCATGCAGCAGGACGTTTGCATAGCAAAATGGTCCAATCTTCTCCCATCTCCGTGGGTAGCGTAGTAGACCTTCAGGCACTGGGGTCCTGGAAGGAACCGACTGTCCTGGACCAATACAGCACCCTGGCAAACAGGATCTTTTGGTTTAGAAAAAACTCCAAGTCCTGGGCCCAGGGTCCAGCCCTCTAGAGAGGAGCATTATAGGCAAAACCCCACGGTTTGGGGCCCGGGTACTGTCCACTTTGGCACTGAGGCTCCTTGGACAGATCCGGTTAGCCCGCCTTAATCCCAAGGATGTGGAGGCAAAGGTATTCCGTGACCAACACCTAAGACACTGGCGAAAAAACGGAGGTACTTCCTCTATGGGAGGGGGTTATATAGGGAGGGGACTTCCTGTTTGAGATTGCCAGTGTCCACACCTGAAGGTACTCCATATAACCCATATAGTAATGAATATGCTGCTCTGTGTCCCGTGATGTACGAAAAAGAAACAATATTTTTTACTTTTTGTTATAAGAAAAATCGAATAAACTAAATTTTAGTCAAACATTTAGGCCAAAATGTATTCAGCCACATGTCTTTAGTAAAAAAAAAAAAATCGCAATAAAAAAAAAAATTGGCTACCTAGCAGTAACAGCGAAACTAATACAGCGATCAGAAAAACGATCGCTTAGTGACGCTGGCAATAGGGGGTGAAATGGTTAACTAGGGCGGTGATCAAGGGGTTAAACCTTTATTAGGGGGGGTACGGGGCTACCCTGGACCTAACACTAACTGCCTGTCACACTAACTGTCACACTGACACTGAATGCAGTGATCAGTAAATATGATCACTGCAATCAGTGACATTGTGACAGGGGGCTGGGGGGTGTGATCGGAAGGGGTTAAATGTGCCTATGTATACTGGTGTCAGTGTAGTGTTGGTGCGACTTACTATGTGATGTCTTCTCTCCTCTCGCCGGATTGAAAATACCGCCGAGAGGAGAGATCACATCACTTCCTCTGCCTGTGTTTACATTATACAGGCAGAGGAAGTGACACGGCGGCGGCTATGCGGATTGGCTGGGAGCGATCACGAGGGGGCGGACAGAAACCAACAGCCACCCCCTCGTCCAAGATCACTCCCGACGGTAAGCCGCCCCCGCCGCACGCATCGGATGGGGTCCCGATCGGACCCCCGACCCGCTAGAAGGCAGGGACGTACATGTACGCCCATCTGCCTGTACGTGCCATTCTGTAGACGTACATAGTTGTGCGGCGGGCGTTAAGCAGTTAAAAAAAAAAAAAAATTAAATGTTTGTATTGTATGAATGGCTCACGGAATCACCCTAACCTAAATGTACAGTGCCTGACTACACTTTTGGACTTACAGTGCCTTAAAAAAGTATTCATACACCTTGAAAATGTTTTATTGGAATTTTATGTGATAGACCAACACAAAGTGGCACATAATTGTGAATTAGAAAGAAAATGATAAATGGTTTTCAAAATTTTGTACAAAAAAATATGTGAAAAGTGTGGTGTGCATTTCTATTCCCCCCCATGCTCCCTGCTAAAAGATATTAAATGGCATAAAATCCCAGGAACACGGAGATAAAATGGGTGTGCTTTAAGAGCATATTAAATAAGGGTATTAGCCAATGCATCCCAATAGAAAATACATTTAAAAGAGCGAGGGTGGCTTAACTCCAACGTAAAAATGCATATAAAAGCAAAGAAGAAAGCCTTCAAAAAATACAAGGCTGAGAGTTCATCATCAGCATTCCAACTTTACAAAGAATGCAATAAGAAATCTAAGGGTGCAATCAGGACGGCTAAGATAGAACACAAAAGGCACATAGAGGAGGAGAGAAGTAAAAAATCCCAGGAAATTATTTAAGTATATAAATAGTAAAAGAGGGAGGTCAGATTATATTGGCCCTATTAACCACTTAACGCCCGACGCATGTATATGTACGTCTACAGAATGGCAAGTACAGGCAGATGGGCATACATGTACATGTCATGCCTTCTTGCGGGTCGGGGGTCCAGTCGGGACCCCCTGATACCTGCGGCGGTCGTTTTACCTGTGGGAGCGATCCGGGATGAGGGAGCATCTGTTGGTTTCTGTCCGCCCCCTCGCGATCGCTCCCAACCAATCCGGCATCTGCACTTCCTCTGCCTGTGTAATGTAAACACAGGCAGAGGAAGTGATATCACCTCTCCTCTCGGCGGTATTTTGAATCCGGCGAGAGGAGAGAAGACATCACAAGTAAGTCGCACCAACACTACACTGACACCACACACATAGGCACATTAACCCCTTCCGATCACCCCCCCCCCTGTCACTGATTGCAGTGATCATATATTTATTGATCACTGCATTTAGTGTCAGTGTGACAGTTAATGTGACAAGCAGTTAGTGTTAGGTTCAGGTTAGCCCCGTACCCCCCATAATAAAGGTTTAACCCCTTGATCACCGCCCTAGTTAACCCTTTTACCCCCTATTGCCAGCGTCACTAAGCGATCGGTTTTCTGATCGCTGTATTAGTGTCACTGTTGCCGCTAGGTAGCTAATTTTTTTTTTATATTGCGATTTTTTTTTACTAAAGACATGTGGCTGAATAAATTTTGGCCTAAATGTTTGACTCATGCCGCGTACACACGGTCGTTTTTTGCGATGAAAAAAAACGACGTTTTCTGTGAAGTAAAAAACTACGTTTTTGAAACGTCACTTTTCAAAGACAATTTTGCATACACACCATCGTTTTTTCACAAAAAGCGAGGTTACGTTCACCACTCTTTTTCCATTGAAGCTCGCTTCATAACTAGCTTCTGGGCATGCGCGGGTTGAAAAACGTCGTTTTGAACGACGTTTTTGCTACACACGGTGACTTTTTGTGAAACAAAAAACGACGTTTTGAAAAACGACACAAAAAATTCAAGCATGTTGGAATTTTTTTTTGGTCGTTTTTTTGAAGACAAAAAACGACGTTTTGCCCACACACGATCAATTTAAATGACGTTTTAAAAAACGTTGTTTTTTTTCATCGCAAAAAACGACCGTGTGTACGCGGCATAAAATGTAGTTTATTCAATTTTAACAAAAAGTAGAAAATATTTATTTTTTTTCAAAATTTTCGGTCTTTTTTCGTTCATATCACAAAAAATAAGAATCGAAGAGGCAATCAAATACCACCAAAAGAAAGCTCTATTTGTGGGACGAAAAGGACGTAAATTTTGTTTGGGAGCCACGTCGCACGACCGAGCATTTGTCTGTTAAAGCGACGCAGTGCCGAATTGTAAAAACACCTCTGGGCATTTAGCAGCATATTGGTCCGGGGCTTAAGTGGTTAAGAATGATGAAGAGAATCTGGTTACAAAAGACGGAGAGATGGCGAAGGTATTGAATTTAATCTTCTCCTCAGTCTTCACGAAGAAACAGGGGGATTCAATAGCCAAGGCGGAACCGCCGCTATGAACGTTCTTATGGTGCGCAGGATCGCCGCCGGAACAAAATGATATTTGAATGATGCCTCTAGGTGCACCCATCATTCAGATATCACCGCACAAAGTACAGGACGTCATATGACGTCCACCCAGGATAAGAGATCCCCTTTTTTGGACATCATATGGCGGAGTGCGGTTTTGAAGTGGTTAAGCACAGACTTTTTTTCTACATTGCACAATATTTGCATCTTATGCAACCTATTAAGCACTGTACTATGGTTTACCCAATAATAAATAAGGATAAAAAGCTAAGGGAATTATTCGTTTCCGAAGGTTTCCAAATGCAGCCGAACGGTCTCCGAGTAATTCCGAGTCTCTCCGGCGCCCCCTACCTCTGGCCACATGCGGTATTGCATGCCATAGAAATCAATGTGCAACAAATTATTTTCGTTTCCATTGACTTATTTGGTGAAACTCGCTTTGATATGCGAGTGCATTGGATTACAAGCATTCTCCTGGAACGGATTATGCTCATAATCGAAGGTTCCACTGTATGGTGTTGGAGAAGACTCTAAAAAGTCCCTGGGATGGCAAGAAGATCAACCCAGTCAATCTTGAAGGAAATCAACCCTGAATATCCACTGGAAGGACAGATCCTGGAGCTGAAACTTGAATACTTTGGCCACCTAATGCGACACATTGGTAAAGACCCTGATGCTGGGAAACATGGAAGGAAAAAGGAGAAGGGGATGACATAAAACAAGATGGATAAATAACATCATCGAAACAATGAACGTGAAGTTAAACGGGTTGTAAAGGTTTGCTTTTTGTTGTTATACTTACCGCCACTGTGCAATCCTGCTCTTCTGGGGGTCCCAAGGCGGCTGTCTCGGCTCCCCCCCCCCCGCTAAAGCTAACCCCCTCTAGGAAGCCCTTTCCCGAGGGGGTTAGCTTGCGGGCGTGCTCCCGAGTCATACACTTGGTATCCAGAGACGCCAAGTGTATGACTCGGTCCCGCCCCCTCGGCGGCCGTGTTATTGGATGTGATTGACAGCAGCGGCTGTGCTGCTATCAATCTATCCAATCAACGGCCAGACTCAGTGGAGAAGAGGACGCAGAGGGACGCGCATAGAAGGTGAATGGGCTCAAGTAAGTAAAACGGGGGGGCCCATGACAGTGAGGTGTTTTTTTACCTTAATCAATAGGATGCATGAACCACTTAAGGACCGCCGCATGTACATTTACATCGGCAGAATGGCACCGACAGGCACATCAACGTATATACTGTATATGTTGGTGCCTTGGGGGGGTTCGGGGGTCCGATCGGACCCCCCCCCCCCCCCCCCCGGACATGCAGCGGTCCGCGCGGCTGTAGGAGCGATCCGACAAGAGGGGGCGGCTATTCGTTTTTGTCTGCCTCCTCCGGATCGCTCCGAGCCAATGCGCGCGCTCCCCGTGCAGTGCACTTCCTCCTCCTGTGTAAACACAGGAAGGAGGAAGCGATGTGATCTCTCCCTCTGCGTTTTTTTCAACCACCGCTGAGGAGAGATCACAACACAAGTAAGTCTGCACCAACACTACACTTACACACAGACACATAAACAAATTTAACCCCCCCAATCGCCCCCCCCCCCTCCCCCCTGTCACAGTGTCACTGAATGCAGTAATCATACATGTATGATTACTGTATTTAGTGTCAGTGTGACAGGCAGTTAGTGTTAGGTCCAGGGTAGCCCCCGTACCCCCCCTAATAAAGTTTTAACCCCTTGATCACCGCCCTAGTTAACCCTTTCAAGCCCTATTGCCAGCATCACTAAGCGATCATTTTTCTGATCGCTGTATTAGTGCTAGGTAGCAAATTTTTTTTTTATTGCGATTTTTTTTTTACTAAAGACATGTGGCTAAATAAATAGTTTATTGATTTTTCTTATAACAAAAAGTAAAAAATATTGGTTTTTTTTCAAAAATGTCGCTCTATTTTTGTATATAGCGCAAAAAATAAAAATCGCAGAGGCGATCAAATACCACCAAAAGAAAGCTCTATTTGTGGGAAGAAAAGGACGCAAATTTTGTTTGGGAGCCACGTCGTACGACCGCGCAATTGTCTGTTAAAGCGACGCAGTGCCGAATTGTAAAAACACCTTGGGGTCATTTGGCAGCATATTGGTCCGGGTCTTAAGTGGTTAAGGACCGCCTAACGGCTATATACGTCAGCAGAATGGCACGGCTGGGCACAATCACGTACAGGTACGTGCCCTTTAAGTGCCCAGCTGTGATTCGCGGGCACGCGCCTGCCCCCCGGTCCAAAGCTCCGCGGCCGCGGGACCCGATCGCCTCCGGAGTCCTGCGATCGCTCACAGGAGCTGAAGAATGGGGAGAGGTGTGTGTAAACAAACCTTCCCTGTTCTTCACAGTGGCAGTGTCATTTATCTTCTGTTCCCTGATATAGGGAAAGACAATCAATGACATCACACATCCAGCCCCACCCCCCCTACAGTTAGAAACACATATGAGGTCACACCTAACCACTTCAGCGCCCCCTAGTGGTTAACTCCTAAACTGTAATTGTCATTTTCACAGTATTTAGTGCATTTTTATAGCACTTTTTGCTGTGAAAATGACAATGGTCCCAAAAATGGGTCAAAATTGTCCGATGTGTCCGCCATAATGTCACAGTCACGGAAAAAAAATCGCTGATTGCCGCCATTAGTAGTAAAAAATATATATATATATTAATAAAAATGCAATAAAACTATCCCCTATTTTGTAAACGCTATAAATTTTGTGAAAACCAATCGATAAATGGTTATTGCGATTTTTTTTACCAAAAATATGTAGAATACGTATCGGCCTAAACTGAGGGAAATTTTTTTTTTTATATATATATATATATTTTTTTTAGGGGATATTTATTATAGCAAAAAAGTAAAAAATATTGGGCCTGATTCAGATACAATTACATTGGCGCAGAGTATCAGAGATACACTACGCCGTCGTATTTTACCAGGCTATACGCCGAATTCTGGTAGATTTTGTCCCTTACGGTACGGTGGCGTAGTGTATTTCTCGCCGCCTAATCGAAATACGCGATTAGGGGGCGTGAAGCATTTAAATTAGGCGCGTCCCCGCGGCGATCGAACTGCGCATGCTCCGTTCAGAAATTTCCCGCCGTGCATTGCGCGAAATAACGTTGTTACGTCATTTTTTGTTTGAGTAGCGTCGTTTACGGACATTCCTATTCCCGGACGACTTACGTAAAAAATAAAAAAAGACGTCGGAAAACGTTGAAATTCTACGCGGGAATGGCGGCCATACTTAACATGGGCTGTCTAATATTAGACCAGCAAAAAGCTGGTATAATTTTACGCAGCAAAAAGATGACTAAAGATGCCGTAAGAGATTGCGATTGACGTTCGTAACTTCGTGGATCGCCGGCAAAAGCTCATTTCCATCCCCCGACGCGGAAAACGACGGGAACTCCACCTAGCGGCCGCAAATTTATTGCAGCGTAGATCCGAAGGCGTACGAACACGCAAGCCAGTCGGATTGAAGCCCGCAGCCGTATTTTCATGGTTTGAGGTTTCAGAGTAGTGAAAAAACGCGCGTAATTAGAAAGTACTCCAGTCTAATGCGAGTTAGACAGGAGTAAGGGCTCTGTGAATCTGGCCCATTGTTTTTTTTTCAAAATTGTCGCTCTATTTTTGTTTATAACACAAAAACTAAAAACCGCAGAGGTGATCAAATACCACCAAAAGAAAGCTCTATTTGTGGGGAAAAAAGGACGCCAATTTTGTTTGAGAGCCACGTTGCATGTCCGCGCAATTGTCAGTTAAAGCGACAGTGCCGGAAGCTGAAATTTCACCTGGGCAGGAGGAGGGTATATGCGCCCAGTAAGCAAGTGGTTAACGCATAGGATGCATTAAGGTGAAAAAACATGAACCTTTACAACCACTTTAACCAAGCTCTGGGAGGCAATGGAAGACCGGAAAGCCACAAGGTCACGAAGCGTCGGACAGGACTAAACGACTGAACAACAATACTACTACTTTAAATCCTTCACATATCAATATTCAGTCTGGGTACTTAGTGATTTGCCCAGAGGTCAGATACAAGATGACTGAAGACCCCCTTGAACGGCCGGATTCCATTCTGCACGGATTCTCAGTACTACGATGTAGGTCCGCGAAGGGTCATTGGTACACATGTTCCGGTTGTAGAAAACAACTCTCTCCTGGTTCTCGCAGAGGAAAAAGGAACGTCGATCAAGGACCGTACTGTCACTGGTCTGTCAGCAGAAGATGAGAGATCCCCACCGCGGCGATGAATTATGGAACATGTCAAAACTTCACTTGGCCTTCTACAAAGAAACGTCTTACTGTTTTTACGGACCCGCTCCCAGGAGACGGGCTACAGAGACAATACCCAGCCTTAGGACCACTGAGCTGAGATCAACGACACAGCCGAGGACTGCACTGAGCAATCTGAGCATGTGTTATACTCGAGAGTCTAATTATTATACATTCCTGCATCACTCCATCCGTCAAGGAGACAGGGCGGCTTATGCTGAACGTCTGCCTCCCACGAGTTCCCGCTAACCTTACAGACATTGTTTTTTAATGGTATCCTCTTGTGCACAGCAAAATCAGTTTTAGAGGAACTTTTTGCCAAGCTCTCTCTAGGTTAGGGGTCTCCACATTTTTAAAGGGGTTGTAAAGGTTTTTTTTTTTTTTTTCTAAAGCTAGTGCATTGTTGGTTCACTTACCTTTTCCTTCCATTTTCCTTCTAAGGGCCAGATTCAGGTAGATGGGAGAATCTTTATTCTGGCGTAACGTTGCTCATTTACGTTACTCCGCCGAAACTTTAGGAGAAAGTACTGTATTTACAAAGAACTTGCTCCTAAAGTTGCGGCGGCGTAGCGAAAATGGGCCGGCGGAATTCAAATTGGGCGGGTAGGGGGCGTGTAGTATTTAAACTAGGCGCGATCCCGCGGCGAACGCACTGCGCATGCGCCGACCATCAATGTATCCCAGTGCGCATGCTCCACATTAGGACAGTGTTTTTGAAGTGAATGTCAATGACGTCAATCCTCATTCACGGACGAGTTACGCAAACGACGTGAAACTTTTTTAATTTGACGCGGTCACGACGGCCATACTTAACATAGGATACGCGTGCTTTTTGTTGCTTTATCTTTACGCCGAGAAACCCCTTACGGAAACGTCGTAAAGTGACTGCGTCGGGCCCGCGTACGATCGTGAATTGGCGTATCTCGCTGATTTACATATTCTCGGGGAAAATCAGCGGGAACGCCCCTAGCGGCCATTTTCAAATTGCAGTTCCGATACGACGGCGAAATACAATTACGCCGCTCGTAGCTGAACTCAATCCCGGCGTATCTTGTTTTCTGATTACAGAAAACAGATACGACGGCGTACGTTAGAAGTTACGCGGCGTATCTACAGATACGCCGCGTAACTTCTACCTGAATCTGGCCCTAAATGTTTTTTTTTCTTTGTCTGAATTTCTCACTTCCTGTAAGCTTGCCCCCCATCAACACCTGGGGGTTAGTCAGCCAGACAGTTTGGTTTGGTGACAAATTTTTGCCCACATTGTTTGCAAATGCAATCATTGTCAGTGAATCCTTGGTTGTTGTTTTTTTTGGAGGTATCGCTAGCTTACAGCTCTTCAGCACTTGTCATCAGGACAAAGAATTAAACTGGATGTAAACCTGATTTTTTTTTTTTTATGTCACAATGTAGAGCAGCCTTTCTCAACCTTTTTAACACAGAGGAACCCCTGAAATAGTTCTCTGGTCTCTGGGGAACCTACAACTCATGATACATTAGTGTGATGGTCAGTAAGAAGAATGCTCCTTACACTTGTGGTCATTGGGAAGAATTACCTCCTTACAGATAGCCAAAAAGATCAATAGTGTCAGTGGGAACTTATCTGAGAGGCAGAAACTACCCAATGCTGAAGGAACCCCTAGCAACCTCTGGAGGAACCCTAGGGTTCCACGGAACCCTGGTTGAGAATCACTGATGTAGAGTATAAGATTTCCTATCACCTGTGCCCAGTCTTGCCACACAGAGTTAATCCAGCTCTGAGTAATCCTCTTTTATTGTTTAGTGAAATAAAACAGACTTCCAGAGAAAAAACCTTACTCCGTTCCGCCCCCTTGCTGTGAGTGACAGGTTATTTACATATCTCATGCACTAGCCTGGAGACAGGCATTATTTTTTTAATTCCCACCCCCACTCCTTTTCTGAAGTCATGTGGTTACTTTTCTGGATTTTGACTGGATGTTAGTGATCATAGCAGAATTCATTGTAAGAAATACAAAGAGGAAAAATGCATGTTGACAAGGGGAGTGTAGGGGTGGGCGGGGAGTCTACTGACATCACGACTCCACCCACCGAGCTCCAGACAACAGACCCACCCACAGAATCTGCAGTTTTTCAGTTCTTATAACAGAGAGAGGGGAGACATTGGACAGGTAAGGATACATGCAGGAGGCATCTATATCCTTATAGATCAGCACTATGGCAGTAGCTTAGAAAGGGTGAGAGGGGGTTTACATCCACTTTAAGCCAACATGGAAGTGACAAATAGACATATGAGATTTTACATGCTGAAATCGCTCTTTCAAGTCACTGGAGCTAGAAATGGCTGGTTACGCAGCTTGACCTTTGTGGTTCCTGACATAATGAAATGTTTTTTTTTTTTAATACCCTCTCCGCAGACACTTGGGTTCATCCTTTTCAGACCACACCAATTTATTTTTAGAATTGGCAGGAGGCGAGAAACTGCTTTTAATAGATTGCCGTTTAATGTAAGGAGTAAAAAAAAGGAAATAAAAGGAGATAAAATTGGTACTTGTGTGCACTGCAGACTTCGGATATACAGCGAGAGTGCCCAAAGGCCACAGTTATTATGTTTTATGGGATGAAGTCCATAAAGGCAATTACATTAATTAGATAAATGTATTAGGATTTCTGGACCGGGTTCAATGTCTCCCGTGTTCCAATTATCCTTTGATGGTCAAGATGTAAGGAAGGCGGAGAAAGCCAAGAGCAGCGTGCATAATAATAGATACATTACTGCTTGGTCGCTTAGAGAGAACCTGTCACTTGTCAGCCACTGCAAAAATAAAAAGTCCAAATGCAGACTAAAAGAAATAAAATATACAAAGTATTATGCAAAAGGTTTAGGCAGGTGCGAAAAACTGCTGTAATTTAAGAATGCTTTCAGAAATAGAAATAGAACGGTTTATTTTTATCAATTACTGTATTTTCCGGCCTATAAGACGACCTTTTGGTCTTAAAAACTTGCCTTAAAACCCGGGGGTCGTCATATACGCCGGTACCAGACCTCGGGCATCCATTATTTAACCACTTCCTTACTGGGCACATATACCCCTTCCTGACCAGGTGAAATTTCAGCTTGTGGCACTGCGTCACTTTAACTGACAATTTTGCGGTCGTGCGACGTGGCTGCAAAACAAACAAAATTGGCGTCCTTTTTTCCCACAAATAGAGCTTTCTTTTGGTGGTATTTGATCGCTTCTGCGGTTTTTATTTTTTGCGCTATAAACAAAAATAGAGCGACAATTTTGAAAAAAAAACACTATTTTTTACTTGTTGCTTTAATAAATAGCCCAATTTAAAAAAAAAAAAAAAATTCTCAGTCTAGGCGATATGTATTCTTCTACATATTTTTGGTAAAAAAAAAAAAAAATCGCAATAAGCGTCTGGTTTGGCGCAAAAGTTATTTTGGGGACAGAATTATTATTATTTTTTATTACTTTTTTTTTTTACTACTAATGGTGGCGATCAGCATTTTTTTCATTACTGCGACATTATGGCGGAGACATCAGACACTTTTGACACATTTTTGGCGCCATTCACATTTATACAGCGAACGGTGCTATAAAAATGCACTAATTACTGTATAAATGTGACTGGCATTGAAGGGGTTAACACTAGGGGGTGAGAAAGGGGTTAATGTGTACCTGCATAGTGTTCTAACTGTGTGGGGAGAGGGGGGTGACTGGGGGAGGTGACCGATGCTGTGTCCCTATGTACAAGGGACACAGATCGGTCTCCTCCTCTCCCCTGACAGGACGTGGAGTTCTGTGTTTACACACAGAGATCCACGTCTTGTCCCTGTAGCCGCTGATCCCGAGTGCCTGGCGGACATCGCGGCCGCCAGGCACGCGCATCGACATGTCAGCGTGCTCGCGCGCCCCCCCAGTGGCCTGCCGGAGTGCAGGCCATAAAAAAAGGGATTTTTAAATACAGCTTACCTGTAAAATCCTTTTCTTGGAGTACATCACGGGACACAGAGCGGCATATTCATTACTATATGGGTTATATGGAGTACCTTCAGGTGTGGACACTGGCAATCTCAAACAGGAAGTCCCCTACCTATATAACCCCCTCCCCTAGAGGGAGTCCCTCAGTTTTGTAGCAAGCAGTATGCCTCCCAAAATGTTTCCCCAAAAGAGGGGTGGGAGCTCTGTGTCCCGTGATGTACTCCAAGAAAAGGATTTTTTTTTTTTTTTTTCTTTTTTACAACCAAGGGTGCCTCTGATCCCGAGGATCTTAAACTGCAGCCTGTAGTACTGCTTGTCCAAAGGCAGAATCCGCATTCCTTCTCACGTCTAGTTGATAAAACTTTGACCACGTCGCCGCCTTGCATATCTGAGCCATAGAGATCTGATGGTGTGCTGCCCAGGAGGCGCCCATGGCCCTGGTAGAATGGGCCTTTACCGACAAAGGAGGAGGCAACCTCTTCAAACCGTAGGCCTGAATGATTGTCTAATCCATCTCGAGATGGTGGATTTTGCAGCTGCCTGCCCCTTCATGGGGCCATCTGGTAGAACGAACAACACATCTGTTTTCCGGATCTTTTCTGTAGCTTTAAGATAGGCCTTCATGGCCCGGACAATATCCAAGGTATGCAGCAACCCCTCCTTTCTAGATGTGGGTTTTGGAAAGAAGGATGGAAGTACCAAATCCTGGTTCAAGTGAAAATTGGATATAACCTTTGGTAGAAAGGAAGGATGGGGCCGGAGAACTGCCCTGTCCTTATGTAGAACGAGATATGGTTCCTTACACGATAAGGCTGCTAATTCTGACACTCTCCTGGCCGAAACTATGGCGACCAAGAAAACCAACTTTCTTGTCAGTAAGACTAAAGGAATCTCAGCCAACGGCTCAAAGGGTTGTTTCTGTAGAGTGGACAGGACAAGATTTAAGTCCCATGGACAAATTGGTGACTTGACAGGAGGATTAATACGCAAGACCCCCTGTATGAAGGTCTTTACCAGCGAGTGGGTGGCCAGCGGCCTCTGAAACCACACTGACAGAGCTGAAATCTGTCCCTTGATTGTGCTTAATGCCAGGCCTTTATCCACTCCTAGCTGGAGAAAACTTAACACCCTATCAATGGTATATTTGCGGGAATTCCATCTTTTGGATTCACACCAGCCTACGTAGTTCCTCCACACCCTGTAATAAATCACCCTGGAGGCCGGCTTTCTAGCCCTAATCAGGGTAGGAATTACCTGCCTAGACAGACCTCTACCCCTGAGAATCAGGGATTCAGCCTCCAGGCCATCAAATTTAGACGTTGTAATGTAGGGTGGAGGATCGGGCCTTGTGAGAGTAGGTCTGGTCGTAGAGGAAGAGTCCAAGGGTCTCCCACTGCCATCTTCAGGACTAGCGAGTACCATGTCCTCCGGGGCCAAGCTGGAGCTACTAGAATGACTGGCTTGTGCTCCACTCTGATCCTGCGCAACAGGCGAGGAAGTAACTGTAGCGGAGGGAATGCATATAGAAGTTTGAATTGATGCCAAGGGCAAACCAACGCATCGGTTCCGCAGGCCATAGGGTCCCTCGCTCGAGACACGAACCTGTCTAGTTTCTTGTTGAACCTGGATGCCATTATATCTACGTCTGGCATTCCCCACCTCTGGCAGATTGTCTGAAAGACCTGGGGATGCAGAGACCACTCCCCTGGCAACAGACTCTGGCGACTTAAGAAGTCTGCCTGCAGGTTGTCCACTCCGGGAATGAATATCGCCGAAATGCAGGGTACATGAACCTCTGCCCACTGAAAAATCAAGCTCACCTCCCTCTGAGCGGCCTGACTCCTGGTTCCCCCTTGGTGGTTTATGTATGCCACCGCTGTGGCATTGTCTGACTGGATTCTCACCGGGAACCCCTGTAATCTGGAGGTCCATGCCAGAAGGGCTAGGCGAGCAGCTCTGATCTCCAAGATATTGATGGGGAGCTGCCTCTCTGTTTTCACCCAAGTTCCCTGGCGAGAGAACCCCTCGAAGACCGCCCCCCAGCCTGCCAGGCTGGCGTCTGTGGTAACTACCTTCCAGACAACGGGGCTGAAGGACCTTCCCTTTAGAAGATTCTGAGGGTTCAACCACCAGGCCAGGCTTTGTCGGACCCTTGATGATAGCGTCAAAGGGGACTCTAAGGCATGTGCTCTCTTGCCCCAGGCTGCTAGAATGGCTGCCTGTAGGACGCGAGTGTGGATCTGAGCGTATGGTACTGCCTCGAACGTGGCCACTAGCTTGCCTAGTAATCGCATACACAGGCGAATAGTTGGTTTTTTCTTGCTTAGAACCAACTGAACCAACCCCTTGATAGCCTCGATCTTTACAAGGGGCAGGAACACCCTTTGCTGTTCTGTGTCTAACCTCATGCCGAGGTATTCCAACTGCTTTGTAGGCTGGAACGCTGACTTTCCCCGGTTTAGGACCCAGCCGAATCCTTCGAGGTACCGAACCGTGAGGTTTACTGCCTGTTGCAGACACGGCCGTGAGTGATCTATGATTAAAAGGTCGTCCAAGTATGCTAGGACTGTGACCCCTTGGATCCTTAAATTGGCCAGAACTGGGGCTAGGATCTTCGTGAATACCCGGGGGGCCGTGGCCAGCCCGAAGGGGAGCGCCCTGAATTGGAAGTGTCGCTGCCCCACCGCGAAGCGTAAAAATCTTTGATGCGACTGAAAGATTGGTACATGAAGGTAAGCATCCTTTATGTCTATGGAGGCCAGAAAATCGTCCCTCTGAAGCGCGGCGGCTGCTGACCGGATGGATTCCATTCGGAAGGAACGAACCCTTAGGTAACCGTTTAACCTCTTTAGGTCCAAGATTGGCCTGACATCGCCATTGGGCTTTGGTATGACAAAGAGATTGGAATAGAAACCTAGCCCTTGCTCTTGGGCTGGCACCTCTATTATTACGTCCTGGCAAAGCAGGTGATCCAAAGCTGCCAGCATTGAGGCCTTCCTTGCTGGATCCTTTGGTAGCCTTGACTCTTGAAAATGAGGCGGAGGACACTTTAGAAACTCCAGTCTGTAGCCTGTGGTTACAGACGCCCGGACCCATTTTTCGGGGATCTTGGCTTCCCAAACTTCTGAGAAGAAACGAAGCCTTCCCCCCACCCGCGAGAGTGGGGGCGCCCCTTCATAAGGCAGACTTAGGGGCTGTCTTTGTCGGCTTGCGATACCATGGCCTCTTACCCCCAGGGGCCTGTCCCTGCGATCTACTGTTAACGTTGGATCGTGCAGGCGGCCGTCGATACTGCCTGGAATTTGAGGGCCCTGAGACAGGAAAGAGCTGCCTTTTAAATGTAGGACCCCGGAATGTCTTTTTGACCGGTAAAATGGTACTTTTGCCACTTGAAATAGTCTGAATGTATTTATCCAGATCCCCCCCGAAGAGTCGTCCTCCATGGAAGGGAAACCCTGCCAGAAGCTTTTTGCATGGGGGCTCCGCCGCCCAGTTCTTCAACCATAAGAGCCTTCTCATGTGCACCAAAAATAGTGATAAACGAGAGGCCTGCTGGATGGAATCTTTTACAGCATCTACAGCAAAGCACAGAGCTCTGGGAATGTCAGAAAACTCTTCTGCTTGTTAGGTAGGCATGTCCTTTACCATTTCTTTTGTCTGGTCCTTTAACGCCTGACAAACTCCAATTGCAGCCACAGCTGGCTGTACCACTGCTCCTGCCGTAGCAAAGGATGCTTTTAAAAGTGTCTCTAACCGTTTACCAACCGGATCTTTAAACATATGTATGTTTTCCACCGGGCAAGTTAGTGATTTATTCACACATGAGATGGCTGCATCCACTACTGGGAGCCTCCACCTCTTGGAGCTTTCAAAGAGCCCAGAGAGGATACCGGAAAACTGAGGGACTCCCTCTAGGGGAGGGGGTTATATAGGGAGGGGACTTCCTGTTTGAGATTGCCAGTGTCCACACCTGAAGGTACTCCATATAACCCATATAGTAATGAATATGCCGCTCTGTGTCCCGTGATGTACGAGAAAGAAACACGGCCAGTTAGAGATTTAGAACCACCCTTCGGCCGTACAAAGTCGTATGGCCGTTGGGTAGTGGTTAAAAGCCGCGCCTCCTCCTTGTGGTGTTCCGTGATAGGCGGAACACTTGGTTTCTCAGCAGAGCCTCTTTTCGGTGTTCCGCCTATCACGGATGTCTTCTCATCCTCTGCTTCGGACGAGAGGACCTCCATGATAGGCGGAACACAGACGCCTATCACGGAACAGCATGAGGAGGCGCAGCTTTTCAATAATGGACGCCCGCAGTACAGGACTAAAGGTATGGCACAGTGAGGCATGTTGACGGCGCAGTGAGGCATGTTGACGGCAGAGTGAGGCATGTTGACGGCAGAGTGAGGCATGTTGACGGCAGAGTGAGGCATGTTGACGGCAGAGTGAGGCATGTTGACGGCAGAGTGAGGCATGTTGACGGCAGAGTGAGGCATGTTGACGGCAGAGTGAGGCATGTTGACGGCAGAGTGAGGCATGTTGACGGCAGAGTGAGGCATGTTGACGGCAGAGTGAGGCATGTTGATGGCAGAGTGAGGCATAGTGATGGCAGAGTGAGGCATGTTGATGGCACAGTGAGGCATGGGGTGGCAGAGTGAGGCATGGGGTGGCAGAGTGAGGCCTGGGGTTGGCCGAGTGAGGCATGTTTATGGCACAGTGAGGCATGGGGTGGCAGAGTGAGGCATGTTGTTGGCACAGTAAGGCATGTTGATGGCACAGTAAGACATGTAATGGGCACAGTGAGATCTGAAAAAGCTGAATAAAGCCTGTTCCTGTCTGGCTACCCCTCAGCTTCCAGACAGACTAGTAGGAAGGGGGTCGTCTTATACAGCGAGTATATCCCAAAATCAAAATTTTAGCTGGAAAATTAGGGGGTCGTCCTATATGCCGACAAATACGGTAAACCCTTTACGACCGAGTGTACGCATATATGCATCCTCGGCTTTCGGGGGTTATACCGGGATGATGCCCGCAGCTGCAGGCATCATCCCGGTTTTCATTTATTAGAGCCGGCTAAAAGCCACTCGATTGTTATCCGGGAGGATATACCCCCTCCCGCCGCTTTTACTGGGCCTCCTGTCCCACCGGGAGACCTAATCCACGATGCGCCACCACCGTCACCTAGAGAGAGACTGAATCGAAGTCGCAAAAACATTTGATTCAGTTTCTTCAATGTAAACACGGAAGGATGTCATGACGTCACTTCCGGGTTATTTGGCTGCCAATGGCGCCGGATTTGAAAAAATACATTTAGAATCGCGGTTTTCGGCGATCTGAATACTTTGAAGTGTAAAGGATGGATCGGAGGTCTTTTAGACCCTGATCCCTCCATAAAGAGTACCTGGTGATCGGAGGTCCCTTGTGACTTATTACTATCATAAGGGATGTTTACATTCCTTGTGACAGCAATAAAAGTCATTACATTTTTTTTATTTATTTTTTTAAACACAATTTTATATTATAAAAATAAATAAGGAAAAAATCTGTTAAAAAATGTAAAGTGCCCCTGTCCCCGCGAGCTCGCGCAGCAAAGAAAACGCATACGGAAGTCGAGCCCGCAGATGTAAACGGTGTTCAAACACATGTGAGGTATTGCCGCGACTGTCAGAGCGAGAGCAATAATTCTAGCCATAGACCTCTTCTATAACTCTAAAATGGTAAACGTAAAAAAAAAAATAATGCGTCGCCTATGGAGATTTTTAGGTACCGTAGTGTGTCGCCATTCCATGAGTGCGTGCAATTATAAAAGCATGACATGGTTGGTATATTTTTACTCGGCGTAACATCTTTCACACTATACGGAAAAAAAAAATCGGGCTAACTTTACCTTTTCATTTTTTCAAATTCATGAAAGTATTTTTTTTCCAAAAAAGTTGCGTTTAAAACACCGCTGCACAAATACCGTGACATAAAATATTGCAACAATTGCCATTTTATTCTCTAGATTCTCTACTAAAAAAAAATATATAATGTTTTGGGGTTCCAAGTAATTTTCTAGGTGGAGGAGGTAAACATATTAGAAGATCTGGTTTGGACAACCAGGCAGAAACGAGAGATACATGAAAACATCTGGGCACTATGGAATCAATATATTAACTCGGAAGAGAGAAGGAACCTTATTGATGTGAGCCCTGTTGACTGAGGATGGGGGGGGGAGACTGGAGGTGGGTGGGGCTTTTTCTTTTCCTTTTTTTTTTCTTTTCCTGCTTTTTTCATTTTTTAATTTTTTTCCCTATATGAGGACGAAAAAAGTAAGTGGGAAGGCAGGAACGGACTAAGGTTTATCTCTGCAAGTCCGTTTTATTTCACTGAATAATAAAAGAGGATTGCTCAGAGCTGGAATAACTCTGTGTGGCAAGACTGGGCACAGATGATAGGAAATCTTATACTGTACATTGTGACATTAAAAAAAAAAAAAAAAAACATTTCGGGTTTACATTCACTTTAATGATCGAGAAGGAGAAAGTCCCAGATTAATATGTTGATATGAAAGAATATATATATATATATATATATATATATATATATATATATATATATTGCTGAGTGAACTATCCCTACCCTGTAGGATAGGAACAAATTGCTATTATTACTAAGATATGTCAATTATAATGTTTTGAGCCTTTATTTAATTTTTCTCCCCTTTAATTTTTTTTTTCCTTCCACATCAGACTCAACCAGAAAGCAGGACAACGAGACATGCTCACGGGTACCTCCGCCCTTCACGTCTCGTCTATGGTCTCGCATCACTTGTGGTTTTACATTAGTTTGGTTTTATTTTTATTTTTTTATTTATTTTTTTATTATTATTATATATTTATTTTTTCCTATTGTATTTTTCCCTTTTTTTTTTTTGCATAAAAGAAAAAAAAAGAAAAGAGCATCACTCTTACATAGGGTTTCTCAATTATGGCCATCTTTCCAAAGAAAAAATTCTGCCCCCTGGTTGCTACCTATCTTCCATCTTTTATCTCCCCAATATTCCTGACCCCCCCCCCTCCCTTCAGTTCTGTCGGTCGACTATTAGATTTAGTTTCACAAGTGCTACCTTGTTCTCACCTGTCTGATTCTATCATTGCCTGTACGAATCTTTCTGACGTTTTAAATGCTCTCCTTTATAAAAATAAAATAAAAATGTAATGACCAAGAAGGAGAAAGTCCAAGATTAATATGTTGATATGAAAGAGTATATATATATTGCTGAGTAAACTATTACTAAACTATGTCAATTATAATGTTTTGAGCCTTTATTTTATTTTTTTCCCATTTAATAAAGTATAAAAAAAAAATAATAATAAGCTGCCGTAACTCAATGCACAGTAATTCAATTCATAGCATGTGTTAAAGGCAATGCACAAGTGTTTATGGGCCCTTGGGAATACGTTTTACCATTGCCCCCAATTAATTAGGTAACATAGCACACTAGCGCTGAATTGTGTCCCTACAATCAAAGTGCTTGCTGGTTGTGTTTGCCACCAAGGCCAAAGGTTCCCAGTCTTCCCTTGATACAGAGGTACAATAATCAGGGTATACCACAGCACATCAATCACAGAACGTCCTGAGTTTCATTTCAATCATTTTACAAAGTATGTCCAAGTAACTCGGTCCAGAGCATAATATCATTATTGACCTTATTTTATAAAGGCAATAGAAGTCCCCAAAAAGAGTCAGCAATCATGAATGCTCAGGAATACTGAACTAACACTTGGCAACAAAACACACACATCTAGATCTAAGGCAAGCAGTGTTACTCTATAAAGCCTAAAAAAGTTTACATTTAGCAAAAAAATTCCCAATTTTAAATAAATCTCTATTAAACTATCAAAAAGTATAATTTTTTTAGGTGCACACACACACACACAGTTATATATATATACCTATTTGGACATGGATACAATTTTCATACTTCTGGCTCGGTATGCCACCAGAAATTTTTTTAAATTAAACAATCCAAATGAATTTGAAGCGCAAACTTTCAGCTTTAATTCAAAGAGTTGAACATAAATATCAAGTACAAATTTTAGGTACTGCAACCATTTTTTTTACACAGTCCCCCCATCTTCAGGGAGTCCCAAGAATGTACTGCTGATTTGGCCACTCCTAATGTTGCTGCTATCTCTCTGATGTATTTATGTTTTTTTTTTTGTCATTAAATTTAAGTTTATTTTCAAATAAAAGATTGTTATGTTTTTTAAACCTTGCGGTGGCCTGTTTCACTTGCATGGACAGCTCCTTTAAAAACATGATGTACGTTCAAAACCAATTATTTCAAATGCAAATACCACACTTAGAATAAACGCCAGACCTTTTACCTGCTTAATTGATGAAGAAATAACTAAGGAATAGCGCACATTTAGCCATGAAACAGCTTTTGAGTCAACTGTACGATTACTTTTGGTCCCTTGAAAAAGGAAGATGGCTATTCTTAAGAGCTGGAATTCCTAAACCCTTCCTCCGATTTGGATGTACATACCCTCAAATTAAACCTGAGAGTGTGCACTTTCAGACCATTTCATAACTATAGCTTGAATATGTTTTGGTAAATACCTGAAAAAAACTAAAACCTGTGCCTGTGTCCAAATATATATCGACCCAACTGTATATACAGTATATTTCATCTGATAACTGTATACCCTTCCCAAGGTCGTCAGTATGATAGACCGCAACAAGGGATCAGACATACCATCTGTGCAGTTGCAGAAGAGACAATTTTTACTTGGTGTTGGGCAGATGGGTTCTAAAGTATCCCAACCGTTAGACTTGGACACTGCTTACTTTTATCTAGATGTCAATTGCTGCACAGTAAATAAATGTTTTTACATGGCTGTTGGTTGAATAGGAGCAATAGAAAGGGAGGGTGTCTTTCACAATGGCCTCTTGGTGACTGTCCACCAATTCATCCCGGATTACATTCTTTACTGGTGCACAAAAAAAAATTCAGTTTCAGTTCAGCTCCCTTTACTCCAAGAAGATCAGCACCTCCAGACAGATGTGACCTCACTACAACATATAAAAACGGGAGAAAACCACCAAGACTTACCGCTGACATTCTCCAGCATGCAGGATCAGTTCCTCGTTATCTTTGGCGTTAATGGCCAGCTCATGTTCGGTAGAGTTATACACATCAAGAAGAAGGTGGCACTGCCGTGTGCTAAAAAACAGAGAAAATAGTCAAAAGAACTAATTACTCAAAAACTCAATTAAAATAAATTCAGTGTATATGCTAAAAAGGTACCTATGCATTTTTTTTTAAGGAAACACATATGGTTGTAGTGCTCTGCGACACACAAGGACATAGGGAAATACACTATAAGGCCAAACATTTGTGCAGATATAACCATCACAACTGTATGAGCTTGTTGTGCATTACATTTCAAAACCATGGCCAATATGGAGTTGTTGCCCCACTTGCAGCTACTACAGCCTCCACCTGTTCTGGGAAGGCTTTCCACCAAGTTTTAGCACGTATTTGTGGTGATTTGTGGCCAATAAACCATTTGTGAGAGCAGGAACTGAAGTTAAACAAGAAGACCTGGCTCAAATATGGAATTCTAATTCATCCTAAAGGTGTTTAGTAGTGTTGAGGTCTGGGCTCTGTGAAGGCCACTTGAGTTTCCCCAAACCAACTTTATCCAACCAAGTCTTCAAGAAGTTGGCTTTGTACATGTGACAGGAGTGACTTTGGGTTGGGGGTTTGTGGAACTCAGCTTGCCCTGGAGAGTTCTAGAGGCTCCTTGTCAAGCTTCCCTGGAGCCTCTTATGTGTAAATCACCATGTGTCTCTAATAGGGGCAAAGGGTGAATGAGAATCCCAGTCTGATCTGCCATAGTCATATTCAATGTTGTATATATATTGTGTGCCATCTCATGCTGTTGTGTACTATTTGCTGTGATGGTTTGGGGTGTGACTGTATTCTATTGTCTATTGTGACTGTCTGCCTCAACTATTGTGGGATGTGTAAGTGTCTTGCTGTGAGAAAAGAGGGAGGGGGACTCCTCCAGCAGCCCCCTGCGGATAAGACTGTTTACTGAGGAGAAGTTTGAACACACCTGACCTGTGTGCCCATTGTCATTGGCCAGTTTAACCCGCCTTGTTTTCCAAGGGTGGGAGGGAAGCGTTTTAAAGTGAGATATCTGTGTGTCCATGTGTGATAATAAAATCAGTTTGTTGTTTGCCACTCTACACTGAGGTTGTCTGGTGACTGGGGAGGAATGGCTGCCGCGGTCCACCGGGCATATGCCAGGTATGCCCTATGACCAGTCCGGGCCTGAAAATGTGTTAATCTACTTCTAGACAAAAGCTAAATGTACACCATATAGTCAAAGGTATGTGGACACCTGAACCTTCACTATATGTGCAGCCCCCTCCTTCAAATTGTTGAGTTTGGGTGTTTCCTGGGTACTGGTAATACTATAGACGGCTCGCGGGCCACATGTCACGTCTCCCCCCCAGTGTAACATGCAGGGGGTCCAGAACTGTTAGGGGGTGTCTGGGAAACAAACTGTGAAGGGCTGTTTAATGTAAAGGGGTCTAGAGGTGCGGTGCTGTGTAATGTAAAAGGGTCCAGAGGTGCAGGGTGCTGTGTAATGTAAAGGGGTCCAGAGGTTCAGGGTGCTGTGTAATGAAAAGGGGCCCAGAGGTGCAGGGGGCTGTGTAATGTAAAGGGGCCCAGAGGTGCAGGGGGCTGTGTAATGTAAAGGGGTCCAGAGGTGCAGGGTGCTGTGTAATGTAAAGGGGCCCAGAGGTGCTGTGTAATATAAAGGGGACCAGAGGTGCAGGGTGCTGTTTAATGTAAAAGGGTCCAGAGGTGCAGGGTGCTGTGTAATGTAAAGGGGTGCAGGGTGCTGTGTAATGTAAAGGTGTCCAGAGGTGCAGGGTGCTGTGTAATGTAAAGGGGTCCAGAGGTGCAGGGTGCTGTGTAATGTAAAGGGGTCCAGAGGTGCAGGGTGCTGTGTAATATAAAGGGGTCCAGAGGTGCAGGGTGCTGTGTAGTGTAAAGGGGTCCAGAGGTGCAGGGTGCTGTGTAATGTAAAGGGGTCCAGAGGTGCAGGGTGCTGTGTAATTTAAAAGGGTCCAGAGATGCAAGGTGCTGTGTAATGTAAAGGGGTCCAGAGGTGCAGGGTGCTGTGTAATGTAAAGGGGCCCAGAGGTGCAGGGTGCTGTGTAATGTAAAGGGGACCATAGGTGCAGGGGGCTGTGTAATGTAAAGGGGTCCAGAGGTGCAGGGTGCTGTGTAATGTAAAGGGGTCCAGAGGTGCAGGGTGCTGTGTAATATAAAAGGGTCCAGAGGTGCAGGGTGCTGTGTAATGTAAAGGGGTCCAGAGGTGCAGGGTGCTGTGTAATATAAAAGGGTCCAGAGGTGCATGGTGCTGTGTAATGTAAAGGGGTCCAGAGGTGCAGGGTGCTGTGTAATGTAAAAGGGTCCAGAGGTGCAGTGTAATGTAAAAGGGTCCAGAGGTGCAGGGTGCTGTGTAATGTAAAAGGGTCCAGAGGTGCAGGGTGCTGTGTAATGTAAAGGGGTGCAGAGGTGCAGGGGGCTGTGTAATGTAAAGGGGTCCAGAGGTGCAGGGTGCTGTGTAATGTAAAGGGGTCCAGAGGTGCAGGGTGCTGTGTAATGTAAAGGGTCCAGAGGTGCTGTGTAATGTACAAGGTCATTAACTGCCACCACCCGGGCCTATTTTTTATCCCAGTCCGGGCCTGCACATTATTGTACCTTTCATGTAAATTTGTGTCAGCGGTAATGTGACAATCAATTCTCTAGGAACTGGTATCCTCACTGAGGTATTCCCATATATCGAGAATTACTCGTCTAAGCTAAAACGCAAGATTGCTGCTACAAAGGCAACAGTTCCTATAATTGAAGGTCATGGGTCAAGTGAATTGTAATTTAACAATACAGCATGTGGGATTTAGCCTTCTGGGTGTGGGATTATGACAGCAGAAAACTCAATTATCCCATAAACAATGTGTTCAATGAAACATAGCATCACATCGTGGAGAAATCACAGCACGCTGCTTAATCCACTGCGGCTGCCTAGAAGATGTAACAGGACGTCGAATATAAAAGAAAATGCTTGTGAAGAGATAAAAAGAGGGGCAGGCATCACCATAATTACACAGGGACACAAATCTATGGGGGACATTTGCAGGGCTGTCTTAATGGGAGAGAACACCTGGGCACTTCCCAGGTGCCTCAGCTGCATGGGGGGCCCCTGCACTTTTCCCAAAGCAGCTGGTCCTTGAGCCCACGCTGCCCCAAAATTGGGGGCCCCATGATGGCACCGAGAGTCATAGGTACACAGGGGAGGCAGTCTGCCTCCTATCTACTTGATGTTTGTTTACCTGCACTGTCATCATTGTATGGGCCCCATAGTATTACTTTGCCCGGGGGCCCATGATGCTATTAAGACGGCCATGGACATTTGCCAAGACCAGCCACATTGTCAGATATGTACAGTTTGAGGAGACCATGTGAAGGTTAAACTTTGTAAGTGGATGGACATCACTCAGATGAGTAACCTGCCTGTTTCCTATATCTTATGGAGATACTAGTATTAAAGGGGTTGTAAAGGTACAATTATTTTTTTCCCTAAATAGCTTCCTTTACCTTAGTGCAGTCCTCCTTCACTTACCTCATCCTTCCATTTTTGTTTTTAAATGTCCTTATTTCTTCTGAGAAATCCTCACTTCCTGTTCTTCTGTCTGTAACTCACCACAGTAATGCAAGGCTTTCTCCCTGGTGTGGAGTGTCGTGCTCGCCCCCTCCCTTGGACTACAGAAGAGTCAGGACGCTCTCTACGTTGCAGATAAAGGAGCTGCGTGTTAGTGGGCGTCCTGACTCTCCTGTAGTACAAGGGAGGGGCAAGCACGACACTCCACACCAGGGAGAAGGCCTTGCATTACTGTTTGGAGTTACAGACAAAAGAACAGGAAGTGAGGATTTCTCTTTTTTTAGGATAATCATAGACATAATGGACACCCAACTCCATATCTGACTAATCTTCTTGGATAACATATTAATGTAGACCTGTACTTAAAGTGGAGTTCCACCCAAAAATGGAACTTCCGCTTTTCGGAACCCCCCCCCCCCCTCCGGTGTCACAATTGGCACCTTTCAGGGACAAGGAGGGAGCAGATACCGGTCTAATACAGGTCCTTTTGCTCACACTTCCGGGCATAGATACCCCAGCCACCCGCGGGTATCTACGTCACTTCCGGCACTTTCTTCGTACCCCCCCCCCTTTTCGCTGTCTTCTGGGAGACACGCAGGTCCCAGAATACAGCAGCGACCAGTGGGAATGCGCAGCGCAAGTCATGCTTGCACAGTAGGGAAACAGGAAGTGAAGGCGCAAGGCATCACTCCTGATTCCCTTACCGAAGATGGCAGCGGCAGCACCCGAGAGCTATGGGCTAGATCAGCTTCGGGGGCTGACATCGCGGGCGCCCTGGACAGGCAAGTGCCCTAATTTTAAAAGTCAGCAGCTGCAGTATTTGTAGCTGCTGACTTGAATTTGGCAGAACTCCGTTTTAAACTGTAAAGATTTGCTTACTTATATGGAACATCTAGAAAGATTAAGGCCAGCCATAGACAGTTCGAACTTTGGCTGGTTTAGCAGGAACCAAGCCAAGAGGTGGGCAGGCTGATTGTACCAAGCAGCTGGCAAGGATGGTAGTGTCAATGTAGCAGACAGGAGTGTGACCACGGCCAAGAGCTCCTTAAAGCGGGAGTTCACCCTAAAAAAAAAAAATCTAACATTACATTGAGCTCACTTCAGAGATTGACAGTATGGCCGTACCTATCGTAGAATCGCTATTCCCCCCCCCCCCCCCCCCGGCTTCCGGGTAGTGAATCCCGTGGGACTGGGCATTCCTATCCAGCAGGTAAGTGATTGACGTGATGACAAACACTACCCCCCTCACATAAGAAGCGTCACGAGTTGCCGAAAGAAGCCGAACGCCGCGTATAGTGCCGACTCGCCGTTTGGCTTCTTTCGGCAACTCGTGACGCTTCTTGTGTGAGGAGGGTAGTCTTTGTCATCACGTCAATCACTTACCTGCTGGATAGGAACGCCCAGTCCCGCGGGAATCACTACACGGAAGCCGGGGGGAAAAATAGCGATTCTACGGTATGTACGGCAAAAAAAAAAAAAAAAAGATTGCCATACTGTCAATCTCTGAAGTGAGCTCAATGTAATGTTAGAATTTTTTTTTAGGGTGAACCCCCGCTTTAAAGAGGAGGTCCAGCCCCCGCACCGAAAACTAAAAGTCAACAGCTACAAATACTGCAGCTGCTGACTATTAACATAAAGGACACTTACCTGTCCAGGGAGCCCGCGATGTCGGCACTGCAGCCGATCTGCTGTCGGGTGCAGCCGCTGGCCATTCCTGGTGGGCGGCAGTGAAGCCTTTTGGCTTCACAGCCGGTTCCCTAGTGCACATGCGCAAAGCACGCTGTACTTTCTAATTGGTCCGGCAGGGGAGGAAGGAGGAGGAGGGGGCTGAACTTCCGGGAGACTGGGCTGTGGCCCCATCTCCCGGAAGCAAGGAACGGTACCTGTCAAAAACTGGTGCCCATCCCCTCTCCCCTGAAAGGTGCCAAATGACACCGGAGGGGGGGACAGATAAGCCTAAGTTTCACTTTTGAGTGGAACTCCGCTTTAAAAACAAAACTTTTCTGTACCAAACAGCTGCAGGGGCCCTGCTGGAGTAACAGATGGAAGTATTACACCCCCCATTCCTCTGCCCCTAGATAAAAACGTGCATGTAACCCTTTGGAGTGTGGGGGGGACCCATTTCAAGGGTAGTTTTATTTTTTGCGCCCAGAGTTTGGCTTTAAAGGGTAAGGGGGTTCGGAATCTCACCTTGTAGCAGGGAGTGTGCTGACCCGGGTGAAGAAAACAGAGGGCTCTACATCCACATGCAGTCCAAGGGACAGGTTCCGGTAATAACCATCAACATGGCCGGGCCCTCCAGAGTACTTGAAGTTCAAAACCCCTTCCAGAGTCTGCAAAAAAAGGAAAGTGATCAAATGAATTGGTAATCGTATTGGTAAAACGTGTAAACCTTTACAATAATAAGATTTTCTCAATAAACCGATCACAGATTAATAAGTGGATTCAGGCTTTCTGTGGACTGGGACTACAGGTCTTGTGTAGGTAAAGCATTCCACTGACACCAACGATAGAGCACTATTCCTTTCACTAAAATTAATAACGAGGCACTATTCCTCCCACTGTGACCAATGATGGGGCACTATTTTTTCAACTGACACTAGTGATGAGGCACTATTCCTTTTACTAACACCAACAATGGTGCACTCACTATTCCTTCTACTGACACCAATGATGGGACACCATTTCTCTTACTAACACCAACAATGGGGGACTATTCCTTTTATTAAAACCAGCAATGGGACACTATTCCTCCCACAGACAATAACGATGAGGCACTATTTTTTCCACTCACACCGACGGGGCACTATTCCGTCTACTGACACCAAGGATGGGGTATTACTCCCCCCACTGAAACCATCAACATGGCACTATCCTTTTTACTGACACCAGCAATAGGGCACTATTCCTTCCACTAAAACGCATAACGAGGCACTATTCCTCCCACTGGCACTAGTGATGAGGCACTATTCCTTTTAATAACACCGACAGGGCACTATTCCTCTTACTAAAACCAACAATGGGGCACTATTCCTTTCACTAACACCAATGAAGGGACACTATTCCTCCCACTCACACCGACAGGGCACTACTATATCTACTGACGCCAAGGATGGGACACTATTCCTCCCACTCACACCGACAGGGCACTATTCCGTCTACTGACGCCAAGGATGGGGCACTATTCTGTCTACTGACGCCAAGGATGGGGCACTATTCCTCCCACTCACGACGGGGCACTATTCTGTCTACTGACGCCAAGGATGGGGCACTATTCCTCCCACTGAAACCATCAACATGGCACTATCCCTTTTACCGACACCAACGGTGGGGCACTATTCCTTCTACTGACATAAAAAATGGGGTATTATTCCTACAACTGACACCAAGGATGGAGCATGATTCCTCCCACTCACACCAACAACAGGGCACTATCCCTCCCACTGATACCAATTACGGGGCACTGTTTCTGCCACCGACATCAACGATGGGGCACTATTTCTCCTCCTACTGACACTGGGAAATGTTCTACTCCCACTTGCCACAGTTCGCCGCCCCCTAAAGTCTGAAGTCTTTAGAAAGTTTGGAGATTCCTACACTAAAGGATCTTTGACACTGAGCTGCCCATAGCGTCAGAGGTAAAATACCGCTATTTTTACCGCCGACGGTATGGGCGGATTTGCGGCGCATTTAAGCCCCCACTAGCAGCCAAGAAAGTGGCCTGAAGCAGCGCATTGCAGGCGGTATATCTGCGCTGTCCCATTGATTTCAATGGTCAGCAGCAGTGGAAAAGCGGTATACACACCGCTCCTTCACCGCTCCAAAGATGCGGCTAGTAGGACTTTTTTTTTACCGTCCTGCTAGCGCAACGCTCCAGTGTGGAGACAATAGAGCAGCACTTTTAGGGCGAATTGCAGGCGCTATTTTTACCGCTATGGAGCCTGCAATACGCCCTCAGTGTGAAAGGGGTCTAAATTGCAAAGTGCTTTGCACTAAGCAGGTGTGTTTGTCAAGAAAACAATTAACCACATGAGACCCGCGCTGTAGACGAAAGACGTCCACAACGCGGCTCTCAAGTGGCGGGTGGATGTCCCTGGACGTCCTGCTGTTTACATTCCTTGGGCACGCAGTGGGGAAAAACTGTGCACGGCATGTCACGTTATGCTGATGCACATGTCTGGCGGCAGCGATATCCGTCAGGTACCCGCGATCGGCAGTGACAGAGTAAGGACGTGGAGCTCTGTGTGTAAACACAGAGCTCCACGTCCTGTCAGGGAGAGAGGAGACCAATGCTGTGTCCCTTGTACAATCGGGACACAGATCGGTCCCCTCCCCCCACAGTAAGAATCACTCCCAGGTAATACATTTAACCCCTTCCCCCATATTTATAGCATTGTTCGCTGTATAAATGTGAATGGTCCCAAAATAGTGTCAAAAGTGTTCGATATGTCCGCCGCAATATCGCAGGCCTGACAAAAAATCACAGATCGCCGCCATTACTAGTAAAAAAAAAATTGTAGGTGCTATAAAACTTTTGCACAAACCAATCAATATACGCTTACTGCGATTTTTTTACCAAAAATATGTTGAAGAATACGTATTGGCCTAAACTGAGCAAAAAAAAAGTAAAAAATAAATGAAAGAAAAGAAAATGGGATATTATAATAACAAAAATAAAATAAAAATAAAATAATGGGCTAGATTCAGCAAAGAGTTACGCCAGCGTATCTCCTGATACGCCGTCGTAACTCTGAGTGAGTGGGGTAGTATCTATGCGCCTGATTCTTAGAATCACTTACGCATAGATTTGTATTAGATTCGACCGGCGTAAGTCACTTACGCCGTCGTATCTAAGTTGCATATTTACGCTGGCCGCTAGGTGGCGTTTCCGTCGAATATACGCATCGAATATGCAAATGCAATAGATACACCGATTTACGAACAGAGCGTTTTTTTTTTTTTTAAGTGTATTTTGTGCGTGTACTCGAGAGAGGAGCCGGACTGCAGGAGTTGGGAGTAGGAAGGCCTCCCCCAGAGGCAATCTGCCATCTTTCTCCATGCCCCCGGGTGGCAATGGCGGGTGTGAGGGGGTCCTCCCACACAGCCCGCCCTACCTGCTCCGCTTTGAAGCCCAACGGGGCAGAGGGACTCCCCTATGATGGAGTGAGAGGATCTAGCCTGCTCAGTCAGCCCTGTTAGTCCTTTGCCTCTCTTTTTTTTTTAGAGACCGCGTGGCCAAAGTGTGTGCATGTTAACCCAATTTCGAGTGCGTGTAAGTGTGGTGGTTTTGTGGGAGGGGGGTGGGCGTACTAAGCGCAGGCTTACCTCGCATAGCACACCCACCGGGAGCCGGGCTGAGACCACCAAACTCAATTTACATGCAGCCGAGACCGGGATCCGAACCCTTAGCTGCAGAGGAGAACGGCTTGTCAGCGCAGTGCCAATCGCGTTAAGCCACCGCGGCTCCATGTAGCGTATTTTTTTTATGTCGTTTGCGTAAGCGCAGGTCCGGCGTAAAGTTACCCCTGCTATATGTTAAGTATGGACGTCGGGACAGCGTTGTATTGTACGTCGTTTACGTCGTTTGCGTAAGCCGATTCAGAATGGGGCTGGGCGTAAGTTACATTCACATTGTTTTTATTGACTATTTGCGACGTGATTTGGAGCATGCACACTGGGATACGTTCACGGCCGGCGCATGCGCAGTTCATTTGGTGCGTTGTTTACGTCGGGTCACGTTTAGTTTACATACAACACGCCCCCTACCTGCGCTATTTGAATTACGCGGGGATACGTCGGCATATTTACGCTACGCCGCCGCAATTTACAGAGCAAGTGCTTTGTCAATACAGTACTTGCCTGTAAAAGTTGCGGAGGCATAGCGTAAATCGGATGCACAAAGTTACGCACATCTACCTGAATCTAGCCCATAGTGTTTTTTTCCAAATTTTCTGTCTTTTTTTGTTTAAAGCGCAAAAAATAAAAACCGCAGAGTTGATCAAATACCACCAAAAGAAAGCTCTATTTGTAGAAAAAAATAAAGAAAAAATATAATTTGGGTACAGTGTTGTATGACCGCGCAATTGTCATTCAAAATGCGTCAGTGCTGAAAGCTGAAAATTGGTCTGGGCAGGAAGGGGGTTTAAGTGCCCAGTAAGGAAAAGGTTAAAGGAGTTGTAAAGGAAAAAACATTTTTGCTGAAATGACTGTTTACGGGGTATAGAGACATAATAGTTAACCGATTCCTTTTAAAAATGATTAAAAATAGATAAAAATCAATCATATAATGTGTGCCTGCAGGTTCTAGTTTCGTTTTTGCATGTTGTTTCCTGCTTCTGTGATGTACAGAGCCACACAGTGTCAATACAGGGCAGTGATGGTTTGGAAAAAAAACAGATTGGTGCTGAGGGGTTTTAGACACACAGTAATCCCACCTCCTTGATTAGTGACCACAGAGAGAAGCTCCCAGTACTGTGGTTATAAGGAAACAGACAACCAGGAAGTGTGGAGATCAGAGAGGAATTACAGCAACTTGAGAGCAAAAACTAACAATGAGGACATGAAAACAGCACTGCATTAAGGTAAAGGAAGCTATTAAGATAAAAAAATAAAAATCGTTTACAAACCCTTTAAGTATTGTCAATGATACTTTTTTATTTGCAATAACGTACAAGATTTTAGGACAAGTTTTCGGGGTTGTGTCCCTTTTTTTCATGTTTTGAAGAGAATAAAGAAATGTTAAAACGACTTTACGAGAACCGTTCAAGGCATATACACAAATCATTTTGCCTCCCCTTTAAGCTTTATGTTTTACGAACACGGTGAAAATTGAATTTTGGGAGAAACTCGTCTCGCTTAGTTTTGCTCTTCAGCCGCACAGAGCCTCCAGAGAATGTCCACAAACAAGAAAACAACATATGTTGCAAAATTCCAGGTGTCACTTAAAAAAGATAAGAGCGTCTACTAAGAATTTGGAACGTTGAAACGTATTTTTTTTTATGTGTTGTGTCAGTTTTCCTGTAAATGTATGACAAGGGCTTGTCTGAGACATTAAATTTCAAAAGGAAAATCTGAAGAGATAGAGAACACTGCAAGAAAGTCTTCGTTCTTTTAGATTTAAAAAGGACTTCTCCACTTTGCCTATTGATTCTCCAGTCTCTTCTTGGACCACTGAAAGGATGGACTGGGCGCCGGTCTCATACTTCAGTAGTTCTAAGTCTTCTCTAGTGTGTCCAAAACCAGCAGTTTTGGTTGCAGTTTAGCTGAGCCCAAATGAATGTTACATAGGGTGGGTTACTACATCATTTTAAAGTCACCCATGCTCAGCCTCCTTTTGACAATGTCATGAAGAAGGGCTTAGCTGCAACTCGCAAGTATCCATTTTTAAAGGGGGTGCAGAATCCAGGCATGTGCTATGTACAGTGTGCAGAATCCAGGCATGTGCTATGCACAGGGTGCAGAATCCAGGCATGTGCTTTGTACAGGGTGTGCTATGTACAGGGTGCAGAATCCAGACGTGTGCTATGTACAGGATGCAGAATCCAGGCATGTGCCATGTACAGGGTGCAGAATCCAGGCAAGTGCTATGTACAGGGTACAGAATCCAGGCGTGTGCTATGTACAGGGTGCAGAATACAGGCATGTGCTATGTACAGGGTACAGAATCCAGGCATGTGCTATGTACAGGGTACAGAATCCAGGCATGTGCTATGTAAAGGGAATAGAATTCAGGCGTGTGCTATGTACAGGGTGCCAAATCCAGGCGTGTGCTATGTACAGGGTGCAGAATCCAGGCGTGTACTATGTACAGGGTGCAGAATCCAGATGTGTGCTATGTATAGGGTACAGAATCCAGGCGTGTGCTATGTACAGGGTGCATACCCAAACGACTCCCCCCCCCCCCTCTGCGGAGTTCTACCCCCACAGAAGAGAATCTTCTATGACTCACATTGGCAGGTCAGGCTCCTGGCACAGGCTTCTGTTGATACACGCTGCGGGCTGGAGCGGCTGTGTGGATACCCTGCCCCGCTCCCTCCTCTGTTGTATATGCAGAGCTGGGGGAGCATGAAGGGTTTTATGTGTGCTGGAGACGGCAGAAGCTCCGGATGATGAAAGCCCTGCCGGCTGCCGCCCACAATGCAATCTTCCTTCCTGCTCTGGGTGCTGTTACATGAAGAGCGTTCCAGCACCTGGCACCCGCTGACAGTCTGCGCTCAGGTGATTAGGGTGTGCCTGGGCATCCAATTGTCAGCGCTTCAGCTGGAGAAGTTTCTTGTGATTGGGTAGATGCTGCTGGCAGGAAATCCCATGTTCTTGTCAGTGGTGTAGGAGAAAGGCTGGCTGCCTCTATTCCCAGGGAGGTTGAAGCTGCTGTTGGTGCTGGGCAGACCTTAATGATGTTCTGCCCTGATGCCAGCTATTCTGCTGGAGGCTCACCAGGTTGTTCCTGCTCTACATAAAAGTCTATTAAATCCCCAGGCTCTGAAATTACTGAAAGCCAAGAGCACAGGCTGGTGGCCCTTGGGTCCAGTGCCATCCATACCATCCTCTGATAAAAACTCAATAAAATGCATGCTTTTTGTGATCCGTGAAAAGTGAGGAGGGCTTCCTCTTCTCCTGAGCCCTTAAACTACCTCTGGACCGATGCATTCCTCCATTTATTCCATTCCTGCGCAGAAACAGAATCGCCAATGGGAGTCAACGCTTGCTGCATCTGCCATAAGACCTCTGTATCCGTAGCTGTGGGCGGTGATGGGCAAAGCACAATGTTACTCTACTCCATTTCTGACACTTCAGCCGAGATTCCAGTACTGTCGGCTGGTACTTCTGTATAGTCCCAGGCAAAGGGAGGCAAGCTCAGCTGCTGAGCAGAGTCCAGCAGCCATCTGTAGGCGATCTCCAGCTCCATTTCCTGAACGGCAGAAAATCTTCTAGTGCCCAGAGCACTTCCAAGATGTTCAGCATCTCTTCTCTGCAATCCATGATTTCTTCCAACCGCCTCTCCAGATCATTTTCAAAAGTCAGGGTCTCTTGACAGCTTCCCGTACAACAGTCCAAGGTCACCATAGTCAAAGCCTTCCATTGGTCTGTCATCAGTTATCCAATGGCATGCTTGGGATACATGCCATTGGAGGGCTCTGTAGCTCTTGTTTAACCGCATCTATGCCCAGACCAGCCTGTTCAACTCACCTGCCTTGTGCGACCAGTACCTTTCCTGGATTGAGGGGAGAATTTTTCCCTGGTGGCACTGCTCACAGGCTAGCATTTCCTTCAAACGTTCCCAGCGGACAGAGTCAAACCATTCCAGCAGGACCTGCATTGACACTAGTCCTCTGTGATGTATCTGCATCTGTCGCACTCCTGCTTCTGAATTCATCTTCCATGGCAGCTGGTATCTGCACTTCCCAAACACACGGTCACTGCACCTTTATTACCTGTGTGTTTGTTCCTTCTCGTGACTTTGATAAAGCGTTGAACAACGCGAAACATGTCAGTCACGGTTTCTACCCCCCCCTTTTAAAATATTCTCCACACCCCTTTGACTAGCATTTGCTTGGAGTCCCACATACACACTTGTGTATGAACGCTGCTGTCAGTTTCTGTACTGTGGGATACGGCACCTCGCCAGCCTGTCTGTGTGTGCACATTCGTTCTGGACATCCGTCCACCTCCAGAGGGCGCAAGAATCTCTACACCGTCGGGTCCTGTGTTTGTTCACGCCCCCTTCACGTGTCAGCGCTGTTACGTACTCCATCACACTTTCGGTTCACTGAATTGACCGCCGGTCCGGTGCCCGCTGTGAAACAGCCGCTGCTGTCCACCATCTTGATCCAGTGTCATCTGTACCCTCCTGCTCTCTGGCGCCATCACGACTGTCTCCCCGACGGTCGGTGTGACGGATTCTTACAGATCTACACCGCATGTGCAGCCACCCACGGTGACGTGAGTACATCAGTTCACCTGAGCGAACTTCCATCCCCACCACAGCAGTATCCCCCTCTACCATCTAAGGTACTGTGTCCCTATGCATGGGTCACTAAGTCTGATGAACTGACGCCCATACAGCAGCCCAAGTGATTGATATCAGTCTCTGATTTTTACCACTTCATCACAGGACTCCTTTCAATGCTATGCAATTGGTAGCTATTTTATGTACCCTAATTGTCCACCACGGCATATTAACTTGTGTACATTTGTTTGATGTCCATTTTTTACTTTTTCAACTATAACGTTTTTATTACTTTAACTCATAGAGCGCTGCTTGTTTTTGTTGTTTATTTTTGTACCCATCCTCCTATGGTTGGCAGCTGCTGAGTCAAGTATAGACATCCATATAGGTATTACTTTGTTCTGCTTCATATTGTTGTAGCGCTATTGAGGGCTTTGTGTTTTGTGTATCTGCACTTCTCCTCTGCTATCTAGACCTTGGATCCAGGTGAAGGTAAAGATGTCCCAGGCAGCAGGAAGCACCCCACCACTTGCTATTAATTTAACGGAACGTCCCACACCTTGCTTGAGTGCTTCAGTCAGTAAACCGCTTCCTCCAGTCTGAACATCAACATCAAATATTATAGCTGATAGTACAAGACTAGCCGACAATAGCTTGTATGAACATGGAATTATTTTATTGAAACTCAAACAGAATATATATACCCCATAAGAGGACATCCCCCCACACCCCCTAATCATATTACCCTAACAATACAAACTGCAACCAAGAACACAATTAACGTGAGCTAATTAACTAGTCACTTAAGCCAGCCTAGGTGACTCAATGCCCACCCAGACAATGTTGTGATTAATCAGATATCCCCACTTAAGTTCAGACTTGCCTGCATCAAACTCCCAAAGTACAATACACATTGTTACAAGAATAAACAAATCCCCCAAGGGTTTGCTAGCATAGACAATAGGTGTTCCAATTAAAAATTAACCATGGAATGCACTTCTAAGCAATGCTTTGATCAATCAGGACTTGTAGACGGTATGGCAACGGTTTACAACAGGCTATGAGACAAAGCTCATACAATATCCTATTTGAAGTAATCCAAAACCACACTCTCAGTGTCCATTAGTAGCTGTCCATCATTTTTTTTTTCACCTTGTGCCCCTAATAGACACAGGTTAACTTACACATAGGAGGGGCATGGGAAGCCGAAGCAAGGGTTTCCCAACCTCTCCAAAGAAAGCTGGATTCCATGGGCCCCCCGCCCAAAGTGACTCCCGTCACAGATGTCATAAGCACCCGGCCCCTTTGTGTATAGTTGCGGTGTGCGGAATGCCGTGGCCGCAGTTGATTGAGTGGCAGTATACCCAAGTTTAGGCCAAAGCCAAGCTCATAACTTGCAAGCAGCAGCAGTTCCCCCTCCCTGTCTCGTAAAACTTTCTCAGAAGGATAGGAAGCAAGTTGAAATCTGACTAATGGAGTTCTAGATAACAGCAAAAACTGGGCAGGGTTTCTAAACCTTCCCTATTGTACCCAAAGCTAAAAAAAAAGAAAAAAAATCTGGAACATAGATCTCACTTGGCTAGGGGTGGTCAAAATTTTGTATACAGAGAGCTCCAAAAAATTAATTACAAGGGGAGTTTGGCGGGATGTAAATCTGTTGGATGTTCGGGTCCCACTGGGATCAATTTATTGTTATTTGTTTTGAAATCCCCACTCCCAGATCATGGAGTGTCAGAGAATATGTCATATATCACAGAAAAATCAATGCGGTCACTTGCCTTTGCTCGATAAAAAACAAACTTTACTTTATAGCAGATAGATCATTGCCCGAGATGAATCACATCACAAGAGCAAAGTCTTCCCAGGGCCACTCTCCGGAGTACAGACCCCGCGTGCCGTCACCTCCCTGCCATCACTTCTCTTCTTCACACATCAGAAGACTACTGAGCACAAAACCAGAGCCGAACAAGAAGCTACTTGCTTCTTAAAGCCGGCGTTCAATCTGATTCGATTTTAACTTTCCCTGGTTCCTCTTGCCCCTAAAGAAGTATGATGTCTCTGCTTCTCTTTGCAATGCAGGCAGATCATGGCTGGTGGGAAGGGCCGGCAGGATGCTGTACATCAGGGCCGACAAAATCCGGGTCGCAATTGTGACAAGAAATTGTGACCTGGCGCTCGCCGGTAATTGAGGCAGCGGCTTTGAGGCCTCAATTACCAGCCGTCTCGGGCCCGCCGTGATCGTGCAGCGGGGAGCACGAAGGCACAGGATTCTGTGTCTCCGTGCGCCCCCACCTCCCCCCGCCGTGCGATTGTGGCGGGCCCGCAGCGGCCGGTAATTGAGGCTGTGGCTTTGCGGCCTTGTGAAGGCCCAAGCTTCCTTCTGTGACCTGGCGCCATCTGGCGGTGGTCGTTGGCATTACAAGTAAAAAAGCAGTTCTAATGTGTTTTTTCACCGTTTTCACTGCCATCTCCTTCTCTCTAATTAGAACCCCCAAACATTATATATTTTTTTTTTATTCTAAGAACCTAGAGAATAAAATGGTGATCGTTGCAATACTTTCTGTCGCACCGTATTTGCGCAGCAGTCTTACAAACGCACTTTTTGGGGGAAAAATTACACTTTTTTTATTAAAAAAATAAGACAACAGTAAAGTTATCCTCATTTTTTTTTATATTGTGAAAGATACTGTTATGCCGAGTAAATTGATACCCAACACGTCATGTTTCAAAATTGCGTCCACTCGTGGAATGCCGACAAACTTTGACCCTTTAAAATCTCCATAGGCGATGTTTAAAAAATTCTACAGGTTGCATGTTTTGAGTTACAGAGTAGGTCTAGGGCTAGAATAATTGCGCTCGCTCTAACAATCGTGCCGATACCTCACATGTGTGGTTTGAATACCGTTTACATATGCGGGCGCTACTCACAAATGTGTTCGCTTCTGCGCACGAGCTTGGTGGGACGGGGCATGTTTTCTGGCTCCTAACTTTTTTAGCTGGCTCCTAGATTCCAAGCAAATTTGTCAAACCCTGCTGTACATATCTTCCTAAAAACATTACAGCATCCCTATCTCTATATCATTCACGTGCCACCGGCGCAAGCAACTGATTGACATACCAAGTTCCATTTTTATTTTTGTTTGGTCAATGGAGAAGGCGAGACTCGCTGCTGTCAGAATACACTAATCAGCGGCTGCATACGCTGCATTCGCTGCTGTCAGAATACACTAATCAGCGGTTGCATCTGACGATTGACAAACATTTTCGACATTTTCTCATTCAATAGAAGTCCATCAAATGATCGTCTACAGTTGAGAAAGGGTGGCCACACACTATTTGAAATTCATCTGGTTCCTTCTGAATCGGGCAAATTTTGATCGATCAATGGTGAGCTTTAGGTTAGAGATGGCCACACATTAGCAGGTTTTCGAAACAAAACATTAATTTGAAGATTCGTAGGAACATTAATTAAAAAATTCTCCATACATTCGATGAGTTGACAATTGACAATTTAAATTCATGTGCAAAATCCCATGCAAAATGTTTCCCTATAGGCAAGCCTGGTAATGACTAAGCATTAACATTTGGGCTAAACTCATCTACCCCTTTGTCCCCTGCTCCATCTGTCAACAACTTATCAATGAAGCTTCAATAAAAAGGACTTTTGGAGGTGCACCCACCCGGAATTATTTCTTCATAAGCCTATAATAAGGCTTACCTGTAGGTACTGTACATATCTCCTAAACCTGCACCATTTAGGAGATATTTACTGTACTTGCAGCCAGTGACATCATCGAAGCATGCACTCTGAAGGAATGGTTATACGTGACATCATTGCAGCTCCAGCCACTCACACAACCGGAGCCCGCTAACCCAAAGGAAGACCGGTTGAAGATGGAAGCCTTATCAGCGAACCACTTGCACCACGTGCCGGATGCATTGATTCCAATTTTTTTTTAAGCACGTGATTAAAGCCAGAGGCTTGAGACACCGGGCACTGTGCCCGGAGCCCACCCAGTTGTCCAGTTGGTGCCAAGTGTCTTGTTTGACGCCCACCCAAAAGAATATACAGCACCAGCCGCCACTGCTGATCAGTGTATTAATATCACTGGTTGCCAAAAGTGTCAGTGTCCGATTATACACCGCTATAAGTTCCTGATAAACAAGCGGTAGGCCGCGGCAGCCATCTTGGTCACCAGACCTGCCGATTGGTTACCGCTGTGCCCAATCACAGCAGGACCAGCACTCGGGTGGCACGCTCGTGCGCCCTCTACACCGCGTGCACAAAATCACGTACAGGTACGTGATTTTGCGCAGCTCAGTTGCCCTGCCGCAGTATATGTATGGTGGACGGTCTGGAAGCATTTAACCAAGAGACAAGAAAATGAAATTCTAATGGGCCTAAAGGGATCATTAAAGGATCACTAAAGGAATTATTATTTTTTAGCTAAATAGCTTCCTTTACCTTACTGCAGTCCTGGTTTCATGTCATCTTTGTTCGTTTTTGCTTTGAAGTTACTGTAATTCTGCTGTGATCTCCACACTTCCTGCTTGTCTGGCTCCTTATGAAAAATCTCATGGCAGCTTTTCACGGTGGTCCAAGCTGTCATTACTGTGCGTCTAAAACTCCTCAGAACCAATAAGATACATTTTAAAAACAAAACACTGCCCTGTATTTGTTTGTTTTTGTTCTGTGTGTCTCTCTACTTCACAGAAACATGAAACCAGTTTAAAAATGAAACTAAACTGCAGGCACATTATATGATTGATGTTTATCTATTTTTAATCATGTTTAAAAGGAATCAGTTAACTATTATGTCTCTATACCCTGTAAACAGTCATTTAGTGACCCTTTAAGTCTTGATTCACACCTACAGGTGCGACCGAGCACGGGCGCGTTACCACGCATTGCGTGTAGAACAGTAATAGTCTTCCCTATGCACAAGAAACATAGAAAACGTGTTTGCAGATGGATGGGGTACTATTAACAATTAATGGCACTACGGCTAATCTGCTAATGGCAAGGCGCTTTTAGTGTGCGACAGAAAAACGCATGATTTTGCGTGCATTCCCAAAAAAGCAAAGATGTGAACCTAACCTTAATCAGGATACAGGAGAGGAAATGTAATGCTATATACTACTTCAGATCTGCGCTCGCTTTCATTGCTGCAAGGTCCTGTTTAAAGTATTCCTAGAAATGGCAGCAGGGAGCAGGACGGCGTCCATATTGCCAAGTGCGGGGGAGACCTAGGGAAACGCACGTGATGCTCGGCTACTTCATTGCCGCTTCTTATTAAATGAACACATAATTAAACGGCTCCACACAATCTTATTTCACAAGACTTCGGGGGATTGTTAAGGTTGTTATCAAATCTGCAACATGGTAATCACAAAATGACTAATTACAACCTGCAGACAAGTGGTTAATCATTTCTGTACATGGCGAATAATTAGCGCTTAATAGATCGACTGCAGCAAGAAAAACATTTCGTTTTTTTTATATATTTAGATAGATAGATAGATCTTTCTCTAATATATATATATTCACACACACACACACACACACATATACAGTGGAACCTTGGATTACAAGCATAATCCGTTCCAGGAGAATGCATGTAATCCAAAGCACTTGCTTAGTAAAGCGAGTTTTCCTATAGAAGTCAATGGAAACAATGGTGATTAATTGGGAATTGACTTCAATGGCATGCAATACCGCATGTGGCCAGAGAGCCTCAAAAATACTCTGGGACAGCTCGGCTAATCTCGGAAACCCTTGGAAAGTTTCGGAAACACTCAAGAACGAAGTATCTTCGAGTATTTCCTGTCATGGATATGTAGTATGTCTGGCAGCCTACCTTCTCTCCATGTGTTCATTAGAGGCCTGACTCTCTTAACTGGCTGCCTTTATCAGCTCTCCTCCCTGTATGGCTCCACCCCAGGCCATCCCAGGAACTCTATATTAACCACTGCACTGCTGGTCTGCTTTGCTGTTCAACAGTGTTTGTTAGCTTTGTGTTCCTGCTTGCCGTGTGCTACGTTATCTCTCTGTGTACTGACTTTGGCTTGTCCCTGACTACTCCTGTTTGCCTGTGACCCTGACCCCCTGGCCTGTCCCTTGGTTAATCCATGTCTGCTTGTTGCCCCGACCTTGGCTTACACTTCACTATCGCTTGTGTCCTGTGTGCTGCTTCCCCTCTCTCTCCCTAGGGAGCGTGACCTAGGGGACTCCAGGGGCCACGACCTGGATCCAGCTGCAGCGAAGGCCATCCTCACCACTAGAGGCTCTGGTGAACACCAAGCTGGGTCTTAGACTCCGCGCTCTGGGGAATCTTGGGCTCAAGCTGCTTGTAGGATCTCTGTTTGTGCCCCAGCAAACCTCTCCTCCATATTCGCTCTGTGGTCTGTCCGCAGCAGTCGGCTATAAGGTTCACTACCCTGTGGTGCACCCCGGACCCCGATGGGGTGCACTTGTCACCTGGCCACAGGTGGCCTGACATTTCCGAACTGCTCCAAATCATTCCGAGTGTCACCAGAGTCCCCGCACCTATGGCCAAATGTGGTACTACACATCCCATTAGCTTAAATTCTGCTCGTTTTGCAAGACAACACTTGCAAACCGAGTCAGAATTTAAAAAAAAAGGTGCTCGTTATTCAAAAGACTCGTTAACCACGTTACTCGTAAACCAAGATTCCACTGTATATACACACATACACACACACACACACACAGCGGGTAAAGGAAAAGCATTGGACACGTCACAATTTTTCGAGGTAAATACATTTCTAAAGGTGCCATTAACATGAAATTTCCACCACATATCAGTAATAATCCATGCAATCCATACATACAAAGACAACAAAAAAAAATAAGTTCAGAAATTAAGTTATACAGGAGAGTCAGGACGCTCTCTACATTGCAGATAGAGAAAGGAGCTGTGTGTTAGTGGGCTTCCTGACTCTCCTGTAGTCCAAGGGAGGGGGCGAGCACGACACTCCACACCAGGGAGAAAGCCTCGCATTACTGTGTGGAGTTACAGACAGAAGAACAGGAAGTGAGGATTTCTCAGAAGAAATAAGGACATTTAAAAGCAAAATGGAAGGATGAGGTAAGTGAAGGAGGACTGCACTAAGGTAAAGGAAGCGATTTAGGAAAAAAATTGCACAACCCCTTTAAGTGCCCAGTAAGCAAGTCCTCCTAATCTCCCTGAAACCAAAATGTAATTTTTGCAATCCAGGGATCACAAATGACTATAATATTTTTTTGGGCTGATTGCGGTTCAGCATTAGAATAATATAACAATGAATTTGAAGGGAAGAGAGGGACTTAAATGATCAGAGTTCCGCTTTAACCACTTAAAGGGGTTGTAAAGGTACAAGTTTTTTTACCTTAATGCATCCTATGCATTAAGGTAAAAAAACATCTCACAGCATCGCCCCCCCCCCGAGCCCCCGTTGTACTTACCTGACCGTTCGAATCTCCCGGGCGCGTCCACGTCATCCTCTTCGGTTCCCAGCCTGGCCGTTGATTGGCTAGGCTGGGCGGATTGATAGCAGCGCAGCCATTGGCTAGCGCTGCTGTCAATCAGAGCGGATGACGCGGCGCGCCGGGGGGCGGAGCCGAGTGATACAGTCGGCGGCTATGCCTGCCGATGTATCACGGGAGCGCGCTCGCAAAAGCTTTCCTCCATGCGAGCGCCCTTGCATGAAGAGGGAAAGCTTTTGCGAGGAGGAGCCCAGACAGCCGCCGAGGGACCCCAGAAGACAGCTTTCCGGGCCACTCTGTGCAAAACGAACTGCACAGTGGAGGTAAGTATCACATGTTTGTTATTTTTTTTTAAAAAAAGCCCTGACTTTAGTGTCCCTTTAAGGACCTCTTCATGCCAATATACGTCGGCACAATGCCACGGCTGGGCACATCAACGCATTTGTACGTTGCCCTTTAAGCCCAGCCGTGGGGTCGCGGGTGCGTGCACGCGACATGGTCTGAAGCTCCTTGACCGCGGGACCCGATCGCCACTGGAGTCCCGCGATTGGTCCCTGGAGCTGCAGAACGGGAAGACCTGTGTGTAAACACAGCTTCCCTGTTCTTCACTGTGGCGCCGTGATTGATCGTGTGTTCCCCAATATAGGGAAACACAAAAAATGACGTCACACCTACAGCCACACTCCCCTACAGTTAGAAACACAAATTAGGTCACACATAACCCCTTCAGCGCCCCCTTGTGGTTAACTCCCAAACTGCAATTGTAGTTTTCACAGTAATCAGTGCATTAATGCATGTTTTGCTGTGAAAATGACAATGGTCCCAAAAATGTGTCAAAACTGTCCGATGTGTCCGCCATAATGTCGCAGTCATGAAAAAAAAACGCTGATCTCCGCCATTAGTAGTAAAAAAAAATGGTTTTTATAAAAACGATCCCCTATTTTGTAAACACTATAAATTTTGCGCAAACCAAACGCTTATTGCGATTTTTTTTATCAAAAATTGGTAGAAGAATATGTATCGGCCTAAACTGAGGAAAAAAATGTTTATATATATATATATATATATATATATATATATATATATATATATTTATTTTTTATTTTTTTTGGGGCTATTTATTATAGCAAAAATTAAAAAATATTTTTTTTTTTTCAAAATTGTGGCTCTATTTTTGTTTATAGCGCAAAAAATAAAAACCGCAGAGGTGATCAAATACCACCAAAAGAAAGCTCTATTAGTGGGGGGGGGGGAAAGGATGCCAATTTTGTTTGGGAGCCACGTCGCACGACCGCGCAATTGTCAGTTAAAGTGACACAGTGCCGAATCGCAAACAGTAGCCTGGTCATTGACCAGCAAAATGGTCCGGGACTGAAGTGGTTAAGTTGAAGAAAATATTTTCAATGTAGGCAGGCACTCAACCTCTTCATATACTGTGCAGGACCAGCCAGGGCGGCCATTCGCCTGCCAAGGAGGAGCAACTTTGTGTGAAATCATTTAAAAAAAGTCCTTCTAATCTCCCTGAAACCAAAATGTAATTCTTGCAATCCAGGGACTACAAATTACTATAATTGTTTTTTTTTTATTTTGGGCTGATTGCGGTTCAGCATTAGAACAATATAACAATAAATTCGAAGGGAATAGGGGCACTTTAAACTAAAAATCCAATTTTTTTACCATAATAACAGCAGCACAAGCCTGGGATCACTTGACATTCCTCTATGGGAATGAATTGCGTCGAACGCAGAAAAACCTTGGGGATCCGACTACTCTACCATACCATCAGCGGGGGAATGGCAGCCCTCTCCGTTCTATGGAAATGAAATACGGATTCTGTAATTGTCAGAGCTGAAGGCATCATCTAATGACACGGATATACATCTACACGGAATTTAATTCTGTCCCTGAGTATTAGGACTCTGACACAGAAACATGATAGATATCTGCACACTTTTCATCTGCAAAAGGTAATTACAACACCCTCCGGTCAGGCTTTTCATCTTGGAACGTAGGCGCCGTGATGTCATCAGCGAGGAGGCTTTCCCCTGCTGGGGTCGGGAAGAAGGTAAAATTATCAGCTAGTAGAATATTACATTAGAGCGGGATGAATGATATAAACAGATAAAAGCATCGCCCGCCTTTCTGAATAAGACGCCACGTCAAGTGTGTACAGATTTAACCACTTAAGACCCAGACCATTATGCAGGTAAAGGACCTGGCCAGTTTTTGCGTTTCGGCACTGCGCCGCTTTAACTGACAATTGCGCGGTCGTGCGACGTGGCTCCCAAACAAAATTGGCGTCCTTTTTTTTCCCACAAATAGAGCTTTCTTTTGGTGGTATTTGATCACCTCTGTGGTTTTTATTTTTTGCGCTATAAACAAAAATAGAGCGACAAATTTGAAAAAAAAAATATATATATTTTTTACTTTTTGCTATAATAAATATCCCCAAAAAAGATTAAAAAAAAAATTCCCTCAGTTTAGGCCGATACGTATTCTTCTACATATTTTTGGTATAAAAAAAAAATCGCAATTAGCGTTTAACGATTGGTTTGCACAAAATCTATAGCGTTTACAAAATAGGGGATAGTTTTATGGCATTTTTATTAATATTTTTTACTCCTAATTGGGGCGATCAGCAATTTTTTTTGTGACTGCGACATTATGGCGGACACATCGGACACTTTTAACACATTTTGGGACCATTCTCATTTTCACAGCAAAAAGTGCTATAAAAATGCACCGATTACTGTAAAAACTACAATTTCAGTTTAGGAGTTAACCACTAGGAGGCGCTGTAGGGGTTATGTGTGACCTCATATGTGTTTCTAACTGTAGGGGGGCGGGGCTGGACCTATGACATCAGTGATCGTCTTTCCCTATATCAGGGAACAGGTCAGTGACATTGCAACTGTGAAGAACGGGGAAGGTGTGTTTACACTCACCTCTCCCCGTTCTTCAGGTCCTGTGACCGATCGCGGGACACAGACGGCGATCGGGTCCGCGGGTCCCACGGGCGCGGTCACGGAGCTTCGGCCCGGGTAGTGCGCGCGACCCAAGGCTGGACACTTAAAGGGGACGTACAGGTACGTGCCTGTGCCCAGCCGTGCCATTCTGTCAATGTAAATGTGCAGGAGGCTCACAGATTGTATACAGTATATTTACAGTGCCTTGAAAAAGTATTCATACCCCTTGAAATTTTCCACATTTTGTCAAGTTACAACCAAAAACGTAAATGTGTCTTATGTGATAGAGCAGGGGTATCAAACACAACTTCATCGAGGGCAGCATCAACATTATGACTGCCCTCAAAGGGCCGGGTGTATCTGTAATATATGTGTGTGTATTTGTATTCAGCCCCCTTTACTCTGATACCCCCAACTAAAATCTAGTGGAACCAATTGCCTTCAAAAGTCACCTAATTAGTAAATAGAGTCCACCTGTGTGTAATTTAATCTCAGCATAAATACAGCTGTTCTGTGAAGCCCTCAGAGGTTTGTTAGAGAACCTTAGTTAACAAACAGCATCATGAAGACCGAGGAACACACCAGACAGGTCAGGGATAAAGTTGTGGAGAAGTATAAAGCAGGTTTGGGTTATAAAAAAAAATGTCCCAAGCTTTGAACATCTCACAGAGCTCTGTTCAACCCATCATCCGAAAATGGAAAGAGTGTGGCACAACTGCAAACCTACCAAGACATGGCCGTCCATCTAAACTGACCGACCGGGCAAGGAGAGCATTCATCAGAGAAGCAGCCAAGAGGCCCATGGTAACTCTGGAGGAACTGCAGAGATCCACAGCTCAGGGGGGAGAATCTGTCCACAGGACAACTATTAGTCGTGCTCTCCACAAATCTACCCTTTATGGAAGAGTGACAAGAAGAAAGACATTGGGGAAAGAAAGACATAAGAAGTCCTGTTTGCAGTTTGTGAGAAGCAATGTGGGGGACACAGCAAACATGTGGAAGAAGGTGCTCTGGTCAGATGAGACCAAAATTAAATTTTTTGGCCTAAAAGCAAAACGCTATGTGGTGGGAAAACTAACATTGCACATCACCCTAAACACACCAGCCCCACCGTGAAACATGGTGGTGGCAGCATCATGTGGTGGGGATGCTTTTCTTCAGCAGGGACAGGGAAGCATTATGTTATGTGAGGTTGTAGTGATTGGGGATACATCTAGTGCAATGGCACCGCTTCACTGTTTAACCACTTCCCGACCATCTCACGTACATAAAGGTTGTCAGGTTGGCTCTCCTGCTCAAAATTATGTACGGGGACGTGGGTTCCTTTAAGAGTCTTAGCCGGCATGCGTGCACAGGCTGAACTGCCGGGGACCCAATGCATGTGGTCGGCGGGCGCAAAGACCTTCCGGCCACCCACGATCGATGGCACGAGAAACAGAACAGGAAATCACACAAATCCTGGTTCTGTCAGGAGAGGAGAGATGGATCGTGTTTTCCGATTAGTTAAGAACAACGATCTGGCTCCTCCTCTAGTCCTTTCCATCACCCCACAGTTAGAACACACTGTTAACCCCTTCCCTGCCGGTGACATTTATACAGTAATCAGTAGCAATTTTTTTAGCTCTGATCGCTGTATAAATGACAATGGTCCCAAAAAAGTGTCAAAGGTGTCCGATCTGTCTGCCGCAATCCCGATAAAAATCGTAGGTCGCCGCCATTACTGGAAAAAAAACAACAACAATAAAAATGCCATAAATCTTTCCCCTATTTTGTAGACGCTATAACATTTGCACAAACCAGCTTATTGCGATTTTTTACCAAAAAATATGTAGAAGAAAAAAATAATTGTGGATAGTTATTATAGCCAAAACGAAAGAATATATACTTTTTTCAAAATTGTCGCTCTTTTTTTGTTTATAGCGCAAAAAAAAAAGTTAGAAAACAGTTAGAAACACACATGAGGTCACACCTAACCCCTACAGCGCCCCCTAGTGGTTAACTCCTAAACTGCAATTGGCATTTTCACAGTAATCAGTGCATTTTTATAGCACTTTTTGCTGTGAAAATGACAATGGTCCCAAAAATGTGTCAAAATTGTCCGATGTGTCCGCCATAATGTCGCAGTCACGAAAAAAATCGCTGATAAACGCTATAAATTTTGCGCAAACCAATCGATAAACGCTTATTGCGATTTTTTAAACCAAAAATAGGTAGAAGAATACGCATCGGCCTAAAGAGATATAAAAAAACATTTTTCCTCAGTTTAGGCCCTAAACTGAGGAAAAATATGTTTTTTTATATCTTTTTTTGGGTGATATTTATTATAGCAAAAAGTAAAAAATATTACATTTTTTTAAATTGTGGCTCTATTTTTGTTCATAGCGCAAAAAAATAAAAACCGCAGAGATGATCAAATACCACCAAAAGAAAGCTCTATTTGTGGGAAATAATGTCGCAAGTAAGGAAAAAAAATCGCTGATCGCCACCATTAGTAGTAAAAAAAAAAATGCAATGAAACGATCCCCTATTTTGTAAACGCTATAATTCTTGCACAAACCAATGCATATACGCCTATTGCAATTTGTTTACCAAAAATATGTAGAAGAATATGTATCGGCCTAGACTAATTAAGACATTTTTTATTTTATTTTTTAAATTGGGGGGATATTTATTATAGCAAAAACTATTATTTTTATTTTTTTTAAATGTCAGTCTTTTTTTATTTATAGCGCAAAAAATAAAAACCACAGAGGTGATCAAATACCACCAAGATAAAAAAAACAATATACAATATGTATAGCCATCAACCTGCCCTGTGAGGAGGGAGAGAGCCATTGCCCTTGTGCACATCGCTGGATCCAGATCAGGCTCAGGACTACATGTCCCATGGTAACTTGCTGCCTGAAGTGACCCCAATGTCATTGATTGACACTGATTTCTGCAGCAGGATCAGTCCCCAGCAAGAGGAAGAGGTTGGTGCCAAGGGACATCATAGGACCAGGCCAAAGACGCCACTGAATGAAGCCTCTGGATTTGCTGACATTGAGCCATACCTTTCGGTCATCACTGGCTGCTATCTGTTATTGGCTATCTTTTCCTCGGTATACCACATACTACAGTGGAAACCATCCTCCTGTTTGCCATTCAAGTAATCCTGAAGCCAGGACTTTGTTACCATTAAGCCTATATGACCTAATAAGTACACGCTTATTTGGGTCCATACACTCTGGTAAGCCTTCAATTTATCTTGGTGGCGGATCTACTATCAAATTTTATCTCACTTCTTTTTCAACATCAAGTCACATTTTGTTGGAGTAATTGATTTGGAATTTCGTATGGGACATTTTTTTTTCATTTTATATTCAATTATATTCACATATGATTTACTTATGGACTTTAGAGCACTTATGGTGTTATTTCATGCATGAGTTTTAGATCGGTTTATTACAGTCCTCCTTCACATATATTTAGCGCTACACTTTTTAGTTTTTGTTTGATCAAATACCACCAAAAGAAAGCTCTATTTGTGGGAAAAAGTGGACGTCAATTTTGTTTGGGTACAGTGTCGAACGACTGCGCAATTCTCAGTTAGAACGGCGCAGTGCCGAATCGCAAAAAATGCCCTGGTCATTAACTGCTTGTGGACCCTGCACTGTATATATACGTCCTAACTTTAAAGATAGATATCTTGGTAACGGCAGCAGTTGCTGCCACAACCGAGATATCCATCTTTAGTGTGCAGGGTCCTTTAAACAATAACGGCGGTCTCCGCGGCGGATTCGCCCGCGAGATCGCCGTTATCGGTGGCGGGAGAGGGCCCCCCCCTTCACGCCGCTCTCCCGCGCCCTCCGCCGCTTACCGTTGCCGTCGGTAGCGGCGGAGGCTATTGGGTCCGTTCGGCAGCTGACTGGGGATGCGAGTGAGGGAAAAATGTCCCTCACCCGTCCCCATAGCTCTGCTGGGCGGAAGTGACGTCAAAACGTCAGTCCCGCCCAGCGTCTTAAAGAAACCTTTTTTCTTTTTTTTGTCATTTGAAAAAATTACAGTTTCAATTATTTTTTTTTGCATTTTTTTTTTTCCACATCAGACTTAACCCAGAGTTTTGAGGCGTTAGAGGGGTTCATCGTTGTTCCGCCCTTCATCTTTCCACCTCGGATTTGCATCATTTGTGGATAATTCAATGAATTTTGATTATTTTATCACTTTTTTATTTCTTCTTTTCTCTTTTTTTTTTTTTTTTATAAGTATTATGAAAACAAAAATATAGTTACAGATGACTACGCATACTCTAGTTGTTTGGCGCTAGTGGGGTTATACACTCTCGTTTCTCACCTCAACACCTACCTCCCTGGGTCTCTATATATATATATATTTATTTGATTATTGCCCTGCCGCCCCCCCCCCCCCCTGTTTCTTTTTTTTTTTTTCCCTCTCCCCCCCCCCCCCCCCCAGTTCTTTCCTCATTTCCCTATTGGGTCGGGTCAAAAGCATTTACTGATTTATTTCTACCGTAGTAGTATTAAAGTAAATTTTTCAGATGTTTTGTAGGTTCTCCACTGGTCCCAAATCTTTCCACCTCTTCTGCCGTCCTCCTCTCCCATATCAACCCTTCTTAAATACTCCATCTTTTTTTTGCATTTAAGCCTAAATATGAGATGTGACGTCTTTTTGACCCCAGATCTCATATTTAAGAGGACCTGTCATGCTGTTTTCTATTACAAGGGATGTTTACATTCCTTGTAATAGGAATAAAAGTGATCAAAAAAAAATTTTTTCAGTGTAAAAAATAATAAAATAAAAATAAATAAGAAAACCAAGAAAACCCCCAAAAAAATTAAAGCGCCCCGTCCCGACGAGCTCGCACGCAGAAGCGAACGCATATGTGAGCAGCGCCCGCATATGAAAATGGTGTTCAAACCACACAAGTGAGGTATCGCCGCGATCGTTACAGCGAGAGCAATAATTCTAGCCCTAGACCTCCTCTGTAACTCAAAAGATGCAACCTGTAGAATTTTTTAAACGTCGCCTATCGAGATTTTAAGGGTAAAAGTTTGACGCCATGCCACGAGCGGGCGCAATTTTTAAGCGTGTCATGTTGGGTATCATTTTACTCGGCGTAACATCATATTTCACAATATATAAAAAAATTGGACCAAATTTATTGTTGTCTTATTTTTTAATTAAAAAAAGTGTTTTTTTTCCAAAAAAAAGTGCGCTTGTAAGACCGCTGCGCAAATACGGTGTGACAAAAAGTATTGCAATGACCACTATTTTATTCTCTAGGGTGTTAGAAAAAAAAAGATACAATGTTTGGGGGTTTTAAGTAATTTTCTAGCAGAAAAAAACTGTTTAAGGGCTCTTTCACACGGAGCGGTCCGTTTTGCGGTCCGCTCTGTGTGTCCGTCGGCTCAGCGGGGGGTCTCCGCTGAGCTGTCGGGCGGACAGGGCGGTCCCCGCACACTGTGCAGGGACTGTCCTGTCTCTCCTCCGCTATCCCCTATGGGGAATCGGATGGAAACGGACCGTCTGTCCGTTTGCATCCGATCCGTTCGGCCGGACGGAAGAAAAATAGGACATTCTTCCGTCCGAAAAAACGGATGCGGATCTGGCGGACGTTAGCGGATGCATCATCCGCCAACGGATCCGCTACCATAGGGGTTCATTACAAGTCCGTGAACGGACTTGTACTAAACAGACAGGCGGAGCGGACGTGTGAAAGGGCCCTTAGTCTTGCAAACACCAAATCTGAAAAACACCTAAGGTCCTTAAGTGGTTAAGGGGTTAAAAACCGTTTCCAGGGCTGAGGTGGATAATAAGTGAAGCGGAGGCAGAGAGGTGACGCGGCGAGCTGTATAGAAATTAGGGGTGTCACAAGCCTAACTTTACCTTGTAGTAAAGGTAAATCGATCACAAAACTGGCTGAACAGTTTTCTCCATCCTTTGGCAGATAGAACAGTTCACATCCAAGTATTTCATTCATCTTTGTTTTTTATTTTATTTAGCGGTCTCTGCCTGGCGTTCTCCTTTAAGAGCCCTTTAATTAACTCTTATAATTTACAATGTAATAAGCTATTCTAAGATAAGTCACCTTTAATAGCATGATTAAGAAGATATTAAACCCGCTAATTCTTTTCCTCGGTGGAAATATGAAGAGGCCTGCGGCAAACTGTGCGTTTTAATAAAGACGTGTAGCGGGATATCTGCACAGAGCGTAGAATTAGACATGCAATTTTACATTAAACAGCAGAGGATGGTAGGGAACGCCCTTCCCCCCCTCCCGGGCATCTCTGCCTCCGTCTTCTCTTTAAATTACAGTTCATATTAGACGGGGAAAGATATCTGATTACATACAGTTCAACTTGAAAAGCAGAGGAGGATTTTTAACATGATTGTGGCATTAATCTCACACAAGGAGGCAGATAAAAAAAAAACGAAGGCGACGCGACAATGGGCCAGATTCAGAGAGAACTTACGCTGACGTATCTGTTGATACGCCGCCTAAGTTCTGAGATGCGCCGTCGTATCTGTGTTCTGTATTCAGAAAGCAAGATACGATGAAATTTGGCTAAGATACGGCCGACGCAAGTCTCTTACGCCGTCGTATCTTAGTTGCATAGTTACGCTGGCCGCTAGATGGCGCTTCCATCGATTTACGCGTCGAATATGCTAATGAGCTAGATACGCCGATTCACGAACGTACGTGCGCCCGGCATACTGATATACGTTGTTTGCGTAAGGGGTTCGACCGGCTTAAAGTTACCCCTGCTATATGAGGCGCAACCCATGTTAAGTATGGACGTTGGAATAGCGTTGTATTGTACCTCGTTTACGTCGTCTGCGTAAGCCGATTCAGAATGGGGCTGGGCGTAAGTTACGTTCACGTTGATATCAATGAGTATTTCCGACGTGATTTTGTAGCGTGCACACTGGGATACGTCCACGGCCGGCGCATGCGCCGTTCGTTCGGCGCGTCATTTACGTGGGGTCACGATTCATTAACATACAACACGTCCACTACCAGCCTACTTTGAATTACGCGCGGTTACGTCGGCCTATTTACACTACGCCGCCGTAACTTAGGGCGCAAGTTCTTTCTGAATACGGGGCCTGCGGCTCTAAGTTACGGCGGCGTAGTGTAAATGAGATACGCTATGCCGCCGGAAAGATGCGAAAATGTATCTGAATCTGGCCCTATATATTTAACCTGTTGCCGCCTATGTAGTGTATACAGATAATATTTAAAAAAATTAAGATATTTGCCCACTTCCTGAATTTTTTTATTTTCTTTTTTGCATTTTTTGTCACACTTAGCCACATGCTTACTGGCCATTTACACCCCCCTTCCTGCCCAGGCCAATTTTCAGTACAGTGTTGCATGACCGGACAATTGTTATTCAAAGTGTGACAGCTGCATATGTGGGGGACATGGCTGCATTTGTGGGGGGACATGGCTGCATTTGTGGGGGGACATGGCTGCATTTGTGGGGGGACATGGCTGCATTTGTGGGGGGACATGGCTGCATTTGTGGGGGGACATGGCTGCATATGGGGGGGGACATGGCTGCATATGGGGGGGGACATGGCTGCATCTGTGGGGGGACATGGCTGCATTTGTGGGGGGACATGGCTGCATATGGGGGGGACATGGCTGCATTTGGGGACACATTTAAAAAAAGTATCGGTATTCGGTATCGGCGAGTACTTGGAAAAAAGTATCGGTACTTGCACTCAGTCCTAACAAAGTGGTATCGGGACAACCCTAGAAAAAAGGACGCTCATTTTGTTTGGGAGCCACGTTGTACGACCGCGCAATTGTCAGTTAAAGCGGCACAGTGCCAAAACGCAGAAAGGGGCCTGGTCCTTTACCTGCATTTTGGTCCGGCTCTTAAGTGGTTAAATGTAACCATATTGCTACACTTAGAGGCGCCTCTCTTCTCTTTTATACTCGGTTGTGGCGCTACTTGTATATCAAGACAAAATTTATAATAAAAAAAATATTTGCTGGGCTTGCAAAACCCTCTCAAACCAAGTTCTTCTAAATCTGAGGTTTTACTGTACTTTATTCCGTTGTGTTTCTATATACTGTTGCAATAAAGTATAATGCTTGTAGCACAAATAAAAAAATAAAAATATAAATTAAAAATATGTTTTTTCCTTTAAATTGATCTTTTAATAAAAATAAAGAGAATGTGGGGAAGAGAGAATTACCAAGTTATTGTTGGGATTTAGGCTCACGGAATTCTTGAAGTGTCCCTACCTGCACCCAATCCTAACAGTTGAGTGATCTCCTATGAGATCTGCGGCAGACGGGGGTTGGGACACAGCCAGGTGACCTAGATGAAAACACTGCAGCGTCTGCTCTTCACTTCACATCTAATTACGGAATTATACACACTTCTGATGTCTAGAGGCTCGGTCATATTGACACAACCAAGAACAAAGACTTGCCGCGAAGATCCGGAACAAAGACAAGCGACTTTCAAGCTAGTTCTTTAGTCAGTGTGTCAAAAAAAAAACGCCAATCTCTGGTCGATTTAACCACCGCAATACTGCTGTAAAGTAAAAGAGCGGCAGAGCAATGGATGCTTATTTATGGAGCGCCATTTATAAATGTCCTGGGTGGCCAGAGCACCCCTACTCAATGCCTGTCATTGAGCTATCATTGGACAGAAATGCACAGAGCCGATCAGAAATCTCATAATCTTTGCCGACTGGAGATCTCTAGCTTGGCTTGAACTTCAACCTTAAAGCCAAACTACTGGAAGCTTGAACCTGGTTTGATTGCTTGTTTAGCCTTTCTAAACATTTTTACCGTTTTAAGGTTTTAAGGTTTATAAATTTTAGGTCTTAAGGAACCCCTGCTAAAATCAAGTCACTGTGGTCAGTTGCACATTATTACTTAGTGGTCAGAATGTTCCTTATATTGGTGATCAGTGGTGATCATTGGCGGCACCCTTAATGAATTAACTACTATTTGTTTTTCTTTTTCTTTAGTGAGTGAGAAGAATGCTCCTTACATTGGTGATCAGTGAGAAGAATGCTCCTTACATTGATGGTCAGTGGGAAGAATGTTCCTTCCATTGGTGATCAGTGGGAAGAGTGTTCCTTACATTGGTGATCAGTGGGAAGAATGCTCCTTACATTGGTGATCAGTGAGAAGAATGCTCCTTACATTGGTGATCAGTGAGAAGAATGCTCCTTACATTGATGGTCAGTGGGAAGAATGTTCCTTCCATTGGTGATCAGTGGGAAGAATGTTCCTTACATTGGTGATCAGTGAGAAGAATGTCTCTTACATTGGTGATCAGTGAGAAGAATGTCCCTTACATTGGTGATCAGTGGGAAGAATGCTCCTTACATTGGTGATCAGTGGGAAGAATGTTCTTTACAGTGGTGATCAGTGAGAAGAATGCTCCTTACATTGATGGTCAGTGGGAAGAATGTTCCTTCCATTGGTGATCAGTGGGAAGAATGTCCCTTACATTGGTGATCAGTGAGAAGAATGTTCCTTACATTGGTGATCAGTGGGAAGAATGTTCCTTACATTGGTGATCAGTGAGAAGAATGTTCCTTACATTGGTGATCAGTGAGAAGAATGTCCCTTACATCGATGGTCAGTGGGAAGAATGCTCCTTACATTGGTGATCAGTGAGAAGAATGCTCCTTACATTGGTGATCAGTGAGAAGAATTCTCCTTACATTGGTGATCAGTGGGAAGAATGTTCCTTACATTGGTGATCAGTGGGAAGAATGTTCCTTACATTGATGGTCAGTGGGAAGAATGCTCCTTACATTGGTGATCAGTGAGAAGAATTCTCCTTACATTGGTGATCAGTGAGAAGAATGCTCCTTACATTGGTGATCAGTGAGAAGAATTCTCCTTACATTGGTGATCAGTGGGAAGAATGTCCCTTACATTGGTGATCAGTGGGAAGAATGTCCCTTACATTGGTGATCAGTGGGAAGAATGTTCCTTACATTGGTGATCAGTGAGAAGAATGCTCCTTACATTGGTAATCAGTGAGAAAAATGCTCCTTACATTGGTAATCAGTGAGAAGAATGCTCTTTACATTGGTGATCAGTGAGAAGAATGCTCTTTACATTGGTGATCAGTGAGAAGAATGCCCCTTACATTGGTGATCAGTGGGAAGAATGTCCCTTACATTGGTGATCAGCGGGAAGAATGTTCCTTACATTGGTGATCAGTGAGAAGAATGTTCATTACACTGGTGATCAGCGGGAAGAATGTTCCTTATATTGGTGATCAGCGGGAAGAATGTTCCTTACATTGGTGATCAGTGAGAAGAATGTTCATTACACTGGTGATCAGCGGGAAGAATGTTCCTTACATTGGTGATCAGCGGGAAGAATGTTCCTTACATTGGTGATCAGTGGGAAGAATGCCCCTTACATTGGTGATCAGTGGGAAGAATGTTCCTTACATTGGTGATCAGTGGGAAGAATGTTCCTTACATTGATGGTCAGTGGGAAGAATGCACCTTACATTGGTGATCAGTGAGAAGAATGCTCCTTACATTGGTGATCAGTGAGAAGAATGCTCCTTACATTGGTGATCAGTGAGAAGAATGCTCCTTACATTGGTGACCAGTGGGAAGAATGCTCCTTACATTGGTGATCAGTGAGAAAAATGCTCCTTACATTGGTAATCAGTGAGAAGAATGCTCTTTACATTGGTGATCAGTGGGAAGAATGTTCCTTACATTGGTGATCAGTGAGAAGAATGCTCCTTACATTGGGGATCAGTGGGAAGAATGCTCTTTACATTGGTGATCAGTGGGAAGAATGCCCCTTACATTGGTGATCAGTGGGAAGAATGTTCCTTACATTGGTGATCAGTGAGAAGAATGTCCCTTACATTGGTGATCAGTGAGAAGAATGCTCCTTACATTGGTGATCAGTGGGAAGAATGTCCCTTACATTGGTGATCAGTGGGAAGAATGCTCCTTACATTGGTGATCAGTGGGAAGAATGTTCCTTACATTGGTGATCAGTGGGAAGAATGTTCCTTACATTGGTGATCAGTGAGAAGAATGTCCCTTACATTGGTGATCAGTGGGAAGAATGCTCCTTACATTGGTGATCAGTGGGAAGAATGTTCCTTACATTGGTGATCAGTGAGAAGAATGTCCCTTACATTGGTGATCAGTGGGAAGAATGTCCCTTACATTGGTGATCAGTGGGAAGAATGTCCCTTACATTGGTGATCAGTGGGAAGAATGCTCCTTACATTGGTGATCAGTGGGAAGAATGCTCCTTACATTGGTGATCAGTGGGAAGAATGTCCCTTACATTGGTGATCAGTGGGAAGAATGCTCCTTACATTGGTGATCAGTGGGAAGAATGTTCCTTACATTGGTCAGGATGCTACCCCATAAGGTAGCTAAAACAATTATTAGTGTTATGTCTTTGACCGTTGGCCCTGGAACTATGCAGGCATCATCATAAGGGAGGTCAATCAGCCACAGATTGAGGAACCCCTAGTAATCTGTGGAGGAACCCTGGCTGAGGATAGCTGGTCTAGGTGATGGTAAAAGCAACTTTATTTACCCAATCCTCCACTCCCCTGGCAGAGGATGCTCCTCCATGGCATTCAATGTGGGGTTACAGACTCTGCATCATTCTTGGTGACGTCAGGTCCATAGATACCCAGAGAGAAGGTCCTGTGGAGGAGCCTGCAGAAGCAGAGGTCCTTTTGCGCTGCCAGCACAGAGACTAAGCTGTCAAAAACTTTTCTCATTCCGGGCGAAAGATCGGTAGCCGATGGGACTGGCTTCTGATCATGTGACCATTGTCCTTCCTGCTCCCTGGCATTCAAAACTGTTTAAAGGGATGCCATGGTGGGCTGCAAGGGGTTAATCTATGCAGTAAGGGTGCAACCCTACTGCAAGGAAGGATTTTCAAGTTTCCTTGAATTAATCTCTTTTCCAAGAGTTCTCTATTAACACCATCCAAAAAAAAAACAGAAAAGAAGCCAACCATAGTAACCTTTCAATTACCTACAGTATCTGTCCCGGAAAACTCTGGCATAAACCCCTATCGGTACAGCTTGAGACTCTACCAGCATACCGGTACTTGCGGGTTCCTCAGCTGTAGGAAGGCTGCAGATTGCATTTAGGCCAAGATAATTATCATGTCCATTTGTATGTCTCGCCAAGTCACTGAGCAGTGAAATTGCAGCCCCCCCCTCCTCTACACAACGGAGCGCTTACGGTGACATCCAGCAGCACCAAAAATAGACTGCGCTGAGCCGTGTAGGGACATAAATAATGCAGTACTTATTTGATTTTCTGACTCCGTCCACTCAGCGGAGCTGTCCCTCCTGAAAGGAAACGCTGTTCGATAAATTCAGGAGAGATTAGAAGGCATATTTTAATCCTGCAGCGGCTAAAAATAGCCTGCCGTGTAATGGAAGATTGGACGCGATCTGAATGCGTACAGCTGCAGGCGGGCCCGCTAAACGTGCCCATTAACAGACAGTTGAATGCAGGGTCAGCGAGCAGCTATGAAGACTCCGTACAAGCCATGATACCGAGATGAAAGTGTGTTTTCCTTTATTATTATCACGTTTATATTTAATTTTTTTGAATGCAACATGTCAAATGTTTCAACCAGACATACCTTGTTATATATTCCATGATAAAACATGGACTTTATGTCATTGTCAGCCCAAGGATACATTTAACATAGAAGGATCCCATTAGGCTCATTACATCTGTGACTTAATCCATTGTACATTGAATGGCAAAGAAAAGGAGGCTTTGTTCCTAAAGTAGAACTCTTGCATCCCATAAAACGGATTGGATCAGCAAAAAAAAAAAAAAAAAATTCTCCTCCACTGTAATATCCACTCCCCCCCCCCCCACTGTAATACCCCCCCCCCCCCACACACTGTAATATCCACATCTCCCCCACTGCAGTGGCGTCACTAGGGTTGGTGTCACCCGGTGCAGAAAAAAATGGTGTCACCCCCTCTCCCACCAACTATAGTCCCCCCTTAGTAAAGAACCCCCTCGTTGCAGACACCCCTCTCAGTACAGACACCCCCCCCAGGTAGTACAGACACCCCCCACCCCAGGTAGTACAGACAGACACCCCCCCAGGTAGTACAGACAGACACCCCCCCCCAGGTAGTACGTACAGACACCCCCTCCCCCAGGTAGAACGTACAGAGACCCCCCCACATAGCTCCCAACTGTCCCTGATTTCGAGGGACTGTCCCTGATTTGGTGTAATGTCCCTCCGTCCCTCATTCCTCCTCATGTGTCCCTCATTCTATATAGTTGTATATAAAATTCACTTTTTATCTATCAAAAAGTGTTTTCCAGCGCTAAACCTTTCATCTGATTTCTAAATTGCTGCATTTGTAATTTAAAAAACCCAACATAAAGGAATAGTAGTGGTAAAAAAGCACTTGTGGGTTTAACCAATCTTGTTTTTTTGTATAATTTTCCTTTAACGGGGCGTGACAAGGGGTGTGTCCTATGTCTGCATACTTTTGCTGATAGGTGTCCCTCATTCCCATCTCAAAAAGTTGGGAGGTATGCCCCCAGGTAGTACAGACAGACCCCCCCAGGTAGTACAGACACCCCCCCCCCAGTAGTATGACTCCCAGTGGTGTGTATGTCCCACGAGTGCAGACTCCTCCTCCTCTGTGGGTGTAAACAGAGAGGAGGGCCGCCGCCGGGTGAACAAAGATGGCCTCGGCTCCGGAGCTAGTCCAAAGCCGAGCTTTTATTAATGTTATGGCTGCGGCTCCAGAGCTAGGCCTAAAGCTGCGACCTTTCCTAATGTTATGGCGGCAGCTCCGGAGCTAGGCCGAAGCCGCGGCCTTTCCTAATGTTATGGCCGCGGATCCGATCCGCGGATCACAGTGTGTGCCGATCTGAAGGGGGTGACCCGTTCGGATCACAGATCAACGGTGATCCGTTGCACCACTACATAATACCTATTCAATATAAGAGCATCTGCACTTACAGTTCTCTTTTAGGCCCCATTCACACCTCAGCGTTTTTTATCTTGAAGCTCTAAAACGCTGGAGGAGAAAAATATCCATTATTCTCTATGGAATTGGTTCACAGCTCCACTTTAAAGTGGTTGTAAACCCTTACAGACCACTTTTATCTACAGGTAAGCCTAGATTAAGGATCACCTATGGGTACAAGAAATATCTCCTAAACCTACACAGTTTAGGAGATATTTGCAATAGACGGGCGCAGTAGACAACGGTGCACAGGCGCACTGAGCGTGCCGCTACTAACAGCGATCATGTCCTTAGTGGCGGCTCCCGCGCACATGAATGGGAGTGACGTCATCACGTTTCCAGCCAATCACAGCCCTGAAGCCGCGATACCTGGAAGTCACTCCGGGAGACATGGTGGCGACTGAGGAGGGGGAATGAAAATCGCCGCGGGGGCTTCGATGTCAGGTAAGTAATTCCTAATGAGCTAGTATGGTTTGCATACTAGCTCATTATGCCTTTGTCTTTCCAGTTGTATTTTTTTTTTCGTCTTTACTTCCTCTTTAAGTCACCTGAAGCCAAATGCCTGAAGCTTAAAAAAGTTCTGTGGCTTTTTTAATTTGTAGTTCAAATCGGGCAGATTGGTGCAATTTCTTTTCATAATTTTTATTGTTTTCTGGATAATTTGTACAAACAAGAGGTTATGATACAGAATGTGTCAAATATTTTTATTCCATGGAAATACATGGAAATGCTCAAATTTGGCGTTTTTGAGCGTTTTAGTGTATGTTTTTCTGTTCAAATGCAATATAAAAATAAAAATAAATAACCAAAAATAAGTGATAAATAAATAAAATGCATGCATAAATAATACTTGAAATACATTTCTTTTTTTATATATATATATATATATATATATATATATACACACACACACACACACTGTATATATACTCGAATATAAGCCGAGGCACCTAATTTTACCACAAAAAAAATGGGAAAATGTATTGACTTAAGGATAAGCCCGGGTGAGAAATGCAGCAGCTACTGTAAGCGGAAAAGAGAGTCAACAATGCCCATGTGCAGCCTTACTGTGCCCATGTGCAGCCTCACTATGCCCATCTGCAGCCTTACTTTGCCCACCTTTCTCATCAGTTCCCCACTAAGCACAGCCTCACTGTGACCACCTGTCTCATCGGTGCCCATCTGCAGCCTCATGTACCTTTGATCTCCCGCTGCATCATGCAACTGCAGTAGGCGGAGTTCTGTCAAAAGTTCCAACTTATCAAATTCTCCAAATGGGTGTACTGCGCATTTGCGAGTGCGTCCACAAGAACGTCTTTTTGCTGCACGTCGTCAATCAAATACACCAACACCACTAGCCGCCGCACCTGCGTTGCCTTCATTTAAACGCACTATATTCCCCTATCACACACCAAGAAAGACGTTCTCGTGGACGTGCTCTCGCGCATGCGCAGAACAACGTCCGCCGACTACAGTTAAGAGAGAATGGCACAGCGGGAGACTCGAGTATAAGCCGAGGGGGGGGGGGGGGCCTATTCACCATAAAAAAATGTGCTGAAAAAGTCAGCTTATACTCAAGTATAATATATATATATATATATATATATATATATATATATATATATATAAAAAACCTAACCCTAATTTTAACCCCAAACCTTAATCCTACCCCTTAATCCTGACAGATAACCCTCATATTACCCAGCAACCCCTAATCCTAACTAATAATAACCCCTAATCCTAATACTAACCCCATAACCTAACAAAAAAAAAATAAGTAAATAAAAAATGAAAATAAATAAATGTAACGCTAACCATAACTTTTAATCACTAACCCTGAAGCTTAAAGTAAAAACAATAAATAAATTAATAATAATGAATAACCCACCCCTTAGCACCGACCATATGCAAATTTGCATTCATGGCTTAAAGGGGTTTTTACCGGGGTGATGCCTGCAGCTAGAAGGCATCATCCCAATACCGTTTTTTAGAGCCAGCGGTTGGCTTTTTAGTTGCCCCTCATACTTCACTAAGGAGGACCCTTCATAACTCATATACAAGTTAAAAATAAAACAATAAAATAATTGAAAAAACAAAAAAAACAAGAGAGCCTCATACACCTCACCCTTACATTTGCGAGATGCAGTAAAGCACAATTACCGTACTGTTCTATTAAGCAAGAAGCACAAGCTGCATAATTAATAAGTCAATCTGGCTGCTCTGTGTGTATGAATAATTGAAAATCGAACACAGATTTTTTTTTTAATCTGTAACACAGATTAGTACAACTATATGAATTAAAGTGGAATTGCAGCCACCCTTTTTTCTAAGCTTTGGATAGAGCTGGACAAGTATTAATAACTCTTGCTACTTTCTGTCAGGTCATCTGTGGCCAGGTGACAAGTGCACCCCGTTGGAGCAGGTGGTGCACCACAAGGTAGTGAACCCTATAGCAGACTGCTGCGGATGGACCACAGAGTGGATATGGAGGTGAGGTTCATTTAGGCACAAACAGGGACCCTAGAGGAAGTTTGAGCCCAAGATTCTCCAGGTCGCGGAATCCAAGATCCAGTTGGTGTTCACCAGAACCTTTTAGTGGTGAGGATGGCCTTCGCTGCAACTGGATCCAGTTCGCGGCCCCCGGAGTCCCCTAGGTCACGCTCTGTAGGGAGAGAGGGGAAGCAGCCACTCAGGACACAAGGGATAGTGAAGGGTAAGCAGAGGTCGGGGCAACAAGCAGATGAGAGTAACCAAGGGACAGGCCAAGGGTCAGGGTCACAGGCAAACAGGAAAAGTCGGAGACAAGCCAAAGTCGGTACACAGAGATAACGTAGCACACGGCAAACAGGAACACAATACTAACAAACCACGTTGATCAGCCAAGCAGACCAGCAGTGCAGTGGTTAATATAGAGTTAATGGGATGGCCTGGGGTGGAGCCATACAGGGAGAAGAGATGATAAAGGCAGCCAGATAAGAGAGTCTGGCTTCTAATGAACACATGGAGAGACTGGTAAGCTGCCAGACATATTGCATATCCATGACACTTTATATGTCCCATTAGAACAATTTCCCATCATTTCTCTTAGGAGCATAGTCAACCCTTAGAAAAAAAAAATATATAAATAAAAAAACATATGCATTTATTATTATTTTTTTGCACTATTCAGTGCAATGCAGAGGGTGGTGTGAGTGCAATAAACAGGTCCCTGCAGACTTGAACGGGGATATGGACTAGGGTTGCCACCTTTTCTTCAAGCAAAACCCGAAATACTTTAGCGGCACACGCCAATTTATTTTAACCACTTCAGCCCCAGATCATTTGGCTGGCCAAAGACCAGAGCACTTGCTGCGATACGGCACTGCGTCGCTTTAAGTGATAATTGCGCGGTTGTGCGACATGGCTCCAAAAAAAAATTAACGTCCTTTTTTTTCCCAGAAATAGAGCTTTCGGTGCTTCTCCAGGCTCTCCCGTGCCATCGGGGGCCCAGAGAATGAATCGTCCGGCGCTACCAGGAACCATAGTGATGACTGGTGACCAGATGGTCACCAGTCATCTCTATGACCGTTGGAGGACCCGGGCGCGATGTGATGACGTCACGTCCGGGTCCCGTAAGAAAACAAAGCCGCAATTGCGGCTACTAAGCCACACAGCATTCAGGAGATGGGTGAATTTTTTTCACCAATCTCATGGTTTCCAGCCTGAAGGAGAGATGTGGGGTCTTATTGACCCCCCCCCGCATCTCTCCATAAAGAGGACCTGTCACACACATTCCTATTACAAGGGATGTTCACATTCCTTGTAATAGAAATAAAAGTGATAAAAAAATAAACAAACATGTAGGAGAGAAGTGTCAGAATAGGCCCCCCGGTATGGAGGTGCGTATAAAAGCCCGGTATTGAAGTGGTTAAGCTCCCACCAAATTGATAAAGCATTTACAGTGGGAAATCCACTAGCCGTTCAGTGGCAGTGACCCCGCCGCAGCGATCTGATTATGTCATTGTTTGTGGCGCTCTCTGCAGCATTGACCCGAATAGATCTTTTGTGTCTCTGCGGCAGCGGAACATTCTTCCAGCTTAAGCAATGATGAATAAACACAAATAAGACCTGAAAATTTCTGAGCAGGAAATCAATGGCTGCTAAATGACTGCCTGGGTCTGCCTGCACTTGCAAAACTTCCAAAGGTTAGTGCTAACAGGGCCGAGCCCCGGAGAGGGATGCCATTAAGGGCCAAACCACCTCGCAAATCCATCACCGCTAAATTGCCCAATCACTTCTCCTTTAATGTACCGGGGTCGTGAGAGAATAAAAAAATACTGATTAGTCCGACACAGCATAACATTGTAACTATCGGATATTTGGAGGAAAAGAGAGGAAATGCAGCTTTGACTCAGCAGGCATATCACCCCAAGGTGGCAGAGGTGGTACTCCTGCTAGCCTGAACTAGTCCTTAGAACCAGAGACTGGCATGTGTTGGAGTTGCATGGTTGCAAATCACTGATAAGGAGGCACTGATGGCCACTGATGACAAGGCACTAATATCCAGCACTAATTGCCATCTCTGATGGGGATGCAATGGATAGGCTACATGATGTCACCGGTCTCAAGTGATTGGATAGGCTCCATTCTCAGTGATAACATCAGTCTCTAGTGATTGGACAGGCTGCATTCTCAGTGATGTCACCGGTCTCTAGTGATTGGATAGGCTGCATTCTCAGTGATAACATCAGTCTCTAGTGATTGGACAGGCTGCATTCTCAGTGATGTCACCGGTCTCTAGTGATTGGACAGGCTACATTCTCAGTGATGTCACCGGTCTCTAGTGATTGGATAGGCTGCATTCTCAGTGATGTCACCGGTCTCTAGTGATTGGATAGGCTGCATTCTCAGTGATAACATCAGTCTCTAGTGATTGGACAGGCTGCATTCTCAGTGATGTCACCGGTCTGTAGTGATTGGACAGGCTGCATTCTCAGTGATGTCACCGGCCTGTAGTGATTGGACAGGCTGCATTCTCAGTGATGTCACCGGTCTCTAGTGATTGGACAGGCTGCATTCTCAGTGATGTCACCGGTCTCTAGTGAATGGATAGGCTGCATTCTCAGTGATGTCACCGGTCTCTAGTGATTGGACAGGCTGCATTCTCAGTGATGTCACCGGTCTCTAGTGATTGGATAGGCTGCATTCTCAACGATGTCACCAATCTCTAGTGATAGGATAGGCTTCATTCTCAGTGATGTCACCGGTCTCTAGTGAATGGATAGGCTGCATTCTCAGTGATGTCATCGGTCTCTAGTGATTGGATAGGCTGCATTCTCAGTGATAACATCAGTCTCTAGTGATTGGATAGACTGCATTCTCAACTATGTCACCGATCTCTAGTGATTTAATAGGCTGCATTCTCAGTGATGTCACCGGTCTCTAGTGATTGGATAGGCTGCATTCTCAGTGATGTCACTGGTCTCTAGTGAATGGATAGGCTGCATTCTCAGTGATATCACCAGTCTCTAGTGGAGAGATAGGCTGTATTCTCAGTGATGTCACCGCTCTCTAGTGAATGGATAGGCTGCATTCTCAGTGATGTCACCGCTCTCTAGTGAATGGATAGGCTGCATTCTCAGTGATGTCACAAGTCTCTAGTGGAGAGATAGGCTGTATTCTCAGTGATGTCACCGGTCTCTAGTGAATGGATAGGCTACATTCTCAGTGATGTCACCGCTCTCTAGTGAATGGATAGGCTGCATTCTCAGTGATGTCACCGTTCCCTAGTGATGTCACCAGTCTCTAGTGATTGGATAGGCTGCATTCTCAGTCATGTCACCGGTCTCTAGTGATTGGATAGGCTGCATTCTCAGTCATGTCACCGGTCTCTGAGAATGCAGCCTATCCAATCACTAGAAACCGGTGACATCACTGAACATGCAGCCTATCCAATCACTAGTCATGTCACCGGTCTCTAGTGAATGGATAGGCTACTTTCTCAGTGATGTCACCGATCTCTAGTGATTGAATAGGCTGCATTCTCAGTGATGTCACCGCTCTCTAGTGAATGGATAGGCTGCATTCTCAGTGATGTCACAAGTCTCTAGTGGAGAGATAGGCTGTATTCTCAGTGATGTCACCGGTCTCTAGTGAATGGATAGGCTACATTCTCAGTGATGTCACCGCTCTCTAGTGAATGGATAGGCTGCATTCTCAGTGATGTCACCGTTCCCTAGTGATGTCACCAGTCTCTAGTGATTGGATAGGCTGCATTCTCAGTCATGTCACCGGTCTCTAGTGATTGGATAGGCTGCATTCTCAGTCATGTCACCGGTCTCTGAGAATGCAGCCTATCCAATCACTAGAAACCGGTGACATCACTGAACATGCAGCCTATCCAATCACTAGTCATGTCACCGGTCTCTAGTGAATGGATAGGCTACTTTCTCAGTGATGTCACCGATCTCTAGTGATTGAATAGGCTGCATTCTCAGTGATGTCACCGGTCTTTAGTTAAAACACCTAAACTCAGTGATGAAAACGGTTCTAAATTATTTCATAGACCTCGATCAGAACATACTGCAGACGTCACACGTCCATCCAGAGGGACTATCTTTGGATAATGCAGCTCACTTTTTGTAATGCATTATTCTAAAGAACCGCGATGAACGTGAGCTTTAGCAGATCGATACCCTGCAATGAATTAGAGAAATCTTCATTTGCAGAGATCTTTTTTTCACAATCCCCCCTGAAGTCGTTACTCTGGTCTAGACAGAGTCATCTATACACATACATTACCCGGATCATTCTTCAACCTTAGGACCTCATTACACTACGGAACTATATGACGTTAATGAGGAAGAATGACATCTTCATGGAATACATTCTCAGTAACATGATAGAGAATACATGTCAATCAAATGCACAGCAAACACAAAAACAGAGCTCCAGGAAAGATCTAGAATGTTCACATATATTGGCCCCCAAGTAGGGGGAGGGGCTGTCCTTGGAGATCAAAACCATTTCACCTGACCTGACGTTTTATTGGACAATAATTGCAACAATCATTTTTGTCTACCCTTTAACCACTTAAGCCCCGGACCATTATGCAGGTTAAGGACCTTGCCCCTTTTTTGCGATTCGGCACTGCGCCTTTAACTGAAACCGAGGCGCGTTGTGCGACGCGTCTCCCAAACAAAATTGGCATCCTTTTTTTCCCCACAAATAGAGCTTTCTTTTGGTGGTATTTGATCACCTCTGCGGTTGTTATTCTTTACGCTATAAACAAAAATAGAGCGACAATTTTGAAAATATATATATATATTTGTTACTATAATAAATATCCCCAAAAAGATATAACATTTTTTTTTTCCTCAGTTTAGGCCGATACGTATTCTTCTACCTATTTCTGGTAAAAAAAAAAAAAAAATGCAATAAGCGTTTATCGATTGTTTTGCGCAAAATTGATAGTGTTTACAAAATAGGGGATAGTTTACAAAATAGGGGATAGTTTAACGGCATTTTTATTAATAATTTTTTTTTTACTACTAATGGCGGCGATCAGTGATTTTTTTTGTGACTGCGACATTATGGCGGACACATCGGACACTTTTGACACATTTTTGGGACCATTGTCATTTTCACAGCGGAAAGTGCTATAAATATGCACTGACTACTGTGAAAATGACAATGGCAGTGAAGGGGTTAACCACTAGGTGGCGCAAAGGGGTTATGTGTGCCCTAAGGGAGTGATTCTTACCGTAGGGGGGGCGTGGCTGTAGGCGTGAAATCACTGATAGTCGTTCCCTATATCAGGGAACAGATGATCAGTGTCACTGCCACACATCTCTCCTCGGGACACCGGTGGCGATTGGATCCGCGGGTCTCACGAGAGTGGTCACTGAGCTTCGGACAGGTACGTGCCTGGATGCGGTCCTTAAGTGGTTCATTTAAGCTGCACACTAATGGATCAGCCTGGTAAATCGCAAGACCGGATTCAGCTAGTCTCCCCTTAATGCCATTCTCACTGACGCGTTTCGCCCTCCTATTGGCTTAAAAGTAGGTTTACAGTTTACAGTGAAAGACAATGCACAGTGTCCAAGGCTCCATTCACACTTGTGCGACTTGTCTCGTTAAAGGGGTTATACAATTTTTCCTATATCGCTTCCTTTACCTTAGTGCAGCCCTCCTTCACTTACCTCATCCTTCCATTTTCCATTTTGCTTTTAAGTGTCCTTATTTCTTCTGAGAAATCCTCACTTCCTGTTCTTCTGTCTGTAACTCCACACAGTAATGCAAGGCTTTCTCCCTGGTGTGGAGTGTCGTGCTCGCCCCCTCCCTTGGACTACAGGAGAGTCAGGATGCCCATTAACACACAGCTCCTTTCTCTATCTGCAATGTAGAGAGTGTCCTGACCCTCCTGTAGTCCAAGGGAGGGGGCGAGCGCGCCATCGGACATTTTTCTGTCGGCATTTCCGACAACAAAAATTTGAGAGCAGGTTCTCTCTCAATTTTTCCAACAATAAAAGTTCTTGTCGGAGATTTCGATCGTCTGTATGCAATCCCGATGCACAAAAAAAACATGCATACTCGGAATTAAGTAGAAGAGCCACACTGGCTATTGAACTTCATTATTCTCGGCACGTCGTACGTCTTGTATGTCACCGCGTTCTTGACGTTCAAAATTTCTGACAAGATTTGTATGACTGTGTGTATGCAACACAAGTTTGAGCCAACATTCCGTCGGAAAAAAAAAACATGTTTTTCTTGTCGGAATTTCCGATTGTGTGTACGCGGCATTACAGACCAGATCACCAGGTGAAAACAGAAGTAATAAATCCCCCCCCCCCAAAAAAATAAAAATAAAACGAATGCAGCCACCACATCTAAGAATCTGTAGAATATGTAATAACCATTTGCTTTTGAGTTTAACCACTTAATATCCGGACCATTATGCAGGTTAAGGACCTTGTCCCTTTTTGTGATTCGACACTGCGTCCCTTTAACTGACAATTGCGCAGTCGTGCGACGTGGCTCCCAAACAAAATCGGCGTCCTTTTTTTTCCACAAATAGAGCTTTCTTTTAGTGGTATTTGGTCACCTCTGCAGTTTTTATTTTTTGCGCTATAAACAAAAATAGAGCGTCAATTTTGAAAACAAAATAATTTATTTTTATTTTTGCTGTAATAATTATCCCCAAAAAAGATATAAAAAAAACTTTTTTTCCCCCTCAGTTTAGGCCAATACGTATTCTTCTACATATTTTTGGTTAAAAAAAAATCGCAATAAGCGTTTATCGATCAAATTGTTTTTACTACTAATGGCGGCGATCAGCGATTTTTTTTGTAACTGCGACATTATGGCGGACACATCAGACAATTGTGACACATTTTTGGGACCATTGTCATTTCCACAGCAAACAGTACTATAAAAATGCACTGATTACTGTGAAAATGACAATGCAATGAAGGAGTTAACCACTAGGGGGGGTGTAGGGGTTAAGTGTGTTTCTAACTGTAGGGGGGCGGGGCTGGACGTGTGACGTCATTGATTGTCTTTCCGTATATCAGAGAACAGACGACCAAAGACAGTGCCACAACAAAGAACAGGGAAGGTGTGTTTACACTCCCCGTTCTTCAGCTGGACACCTGTGGCGATCAGGTCCGAGGGTCCCGCAGGCGCGGTCACAGAGCTTCGGACCGGGTTGTGAGCGCACCGCCAGCGGCACACTCACGACCCCACAGCTGGGCTTAAAGAGACACGTACAGGTACGTGATTGTGCCCAGTCATGCCATTCTGCCGACGTATATCGGCGTGAAGGGGTTTTTAAGTGGTTAAAGCCCCGTACACACGTGATTCTTATCCATTCATGCCCATTTTTCACCACGAGAAAAATGCTCTGGAGCATACACACAATTGTTTTAACCACTTGCCGCCCACCATATAGCAAAATTACGGCGGCAAAGTGGTTTCAATATCCTGACTGGATGTCATATGACGTTCTCAAGGGTGCGCATCGCGGCGATCGTTGTTGCGGGGTGTCAGTCTGACACCCCGCAACACCGATCTAGGTAAAGCGTCTCTGACGGAGACTTTTTACCACGTGATCAGTTGCGTCCAATCACGGCTGATCACGATGTAAAACAGGAAAAGCCTGTAATCGGCTTTTCCCTCACTCGCGTCTGTTAGACGCGAGTAGAGGAAAGCCGATCGTCTGCTCCTCTGACAGGGGGGGGGTTTAATCGATCAGCGCAGCCCCCCCCCCCCCCCCCGAGGATGCCCACACTGGACCACCAGGGATGCCCACCACAGGTATGCCACCCTAGACCACTAGGGATGACGATCAGAAATGAATGGATGCCAATCAGTGCCCACAATGGATGCTAATAAGTGCCCACAATGGGCATCACTGATTGGCAGGCATTGTTTGGCACTGATTGGCATCCATTAGTACAACACATTGCAGTACATTAGTGCCACCTATCAGTGCCCATCTATGCCACCTATCAGTGCCCATCCGTGCCACCTTTCAGTGCCAATCCATGCCGCCTATCAGTGCCAATCCATGCCGCCTATCATTGCCTATCAATGCTGCCTATCAGTGCCCATCAGTGCCAAATATTAGTGCCCATCAATGCCACATCAGTGCCACCTCACCGGTGCCCATCAGTGCCGCCTTATCAGTGCCCGTCAGTGAAGGAGAAAACTTACTTATTTACGTTTTGTAACCGAAACAAAAAAAAATGTTTTCTTTTTTTTTTAATTTTCGGTCATTTTCTTTTTGCAGAAAATAAATATCACAAAGGTGATCAAATACCATCGAAAGAAAGCTCTATTTGTGGGAACAAAATGATAAAAATGTAGTTTGTGTACAGTGTAGCATGACCGTTCAATTGTCATTCAAAGTGCAACAGCGCTGAAAGCTAAAAATTGGTCTGGGCAGGAAGGTGTATAAGTGCCAGGTATGGAAGTGGTTAACGACCAATTAAAAAAATTGCATTTTTCTCGTCATGAAAAACGGTCGTGTGTACGCGGCATAACACTGCTTAAAAAACAAAACATTTAATTACGAATTAATAATCACAGATTTGAATTAATTGGGTCTTTAATATCTGCCTAAAGCTAGAACTCTGCTCAGCCAGGCTTTTGATGGGGGTATTTCTGGCAGAGTCTTGAAGGCTACACTTCAAATAAGTAGTGCAGTCTGATTCAGGACCCACCACAGCTTATGATCTCAATTATAAATCAAACTATATAAAAACATAAAAGAGAAAAAAAAAACTGATCCCATGCCCAGCTACAAGGAGCCCCCCCATGTGCCCGTGTGGAGAACATAAATTAGCCGCACAGTGTCATGGGACAGGGAGATTAATGACTTCATTAAATCATGTCCAAGGGAATATTTATTGCGACTACTTAATAATGCAAACCATTCAAATTGATTGCAGCGTTGTCACTATCAACAAAAAAAACACAAATAAATAAATAAATAAAAAACTGTGTTTTTCTTACTCAAATGCACAGAATAAAATAGACATTTAAAGTAAAAATAAATAAAAAACATGGTATACATAGACGCACAAAAATATAGAACACTTTCCCTAAAAAAAAAAAAAAAAAACTGGAAAGGAACTTTTTATCCTATGACTAAAATGTACTATTTACTATTTGTTTAAAGAGTTATTCCAAAGAAAAGAATAAAAAAAACAAACAAAAAAAAAACAAACCTGTTACAGGCCGCGTACACAGGGACGGACATATCCGATGGAAACGGATATCATCATCGGATATGTCCGCCGGGCTATTTTGGTCCGATGGCGTGTACACACCATCGGATCAAAATCCCCGCCGGCAGACAGGCGCGGTGACGTGGCGGTGACGTTGACGCCGCCACGTCACCGCACCAGGAAGTAAACAACTTCCACGCATGCGTCGCATCCTGGCGAGTGTACTGACCAGCGGACATATCCGACGGACATGTCCCCGGCGGACAAATTTTAAAGCATGTTTTAAAATTTGTCCGCCAGTCAGACATGTCCGCTAGCCCATACACACGATCGGATTTGTCCGCTGAACTGGTCTGTCGGACCAGTTTCAGCGGACAAATTCGATCGTGTGTACGCGGCCTTACATGCTCTGTGGAATGGTTTTGCATAGAGCAGCCCCTATCCTCTTCTTTTTGGGTCCCGTGGCAGCGGTCCTGGCTCCTCCCCCCATGCTAAGTGCCCCCAATAGAAAGCTTTGAGCTATGGGGGCACTCGAGCAGGCTCGGCCCCCAGCCACGCTCTGCGTGTCCTACTCACACACAAAGCACGCCCCCTTCTCCCCTCATTGGCTCACTGGCTGTAATTGACAGCAGCAGGAGCCAATGGCTGTGTGAGCCAATGAGGAGAAACCTGGGAGAGCCGCTGCTCTCATGCACATCGCTGGATTGAGATGGGGCTCAGGTAATTATAAAGGAGGAGAGGTGGCTGGGGGAGGAGTTGCTTCGGGTATTTTTATTTTTTTTACCTTCATGCATACAATGCATAAAGGTAAAAAAACTTTGAGCCTTTACAACCACTTTAAGCGTAGCCACATTTGCCTACCGAGGCAATTTTTTTTAATTCTTTATACACGTTAAAACCTACATTGCTTGGTAGAGATTACTGTAAACCCCATAAAATTATATATATATATATATATATATATATATATATATATGCATATATATATAAAATACTTCAATATATATATATATATATATATATATATATATATATATATATATATATATATATATATATATTCTCAAAGCAGAGACCCTGAAGAATTAAATGGTTGTTATTTTTTTTTATATCAGACAATGATTGCACAGCTATTTGTTAAAGGATATTTTAAGGAAAAACTACACTAAAAAAAAAAAAATTCTTCCACCTGTTTGAGAATATCACACTTTTTCACTATACACTTTTATTGAAACACAACACATAAAAAATAAAGGGAGGTTATTTCATTTTTTTTATATTTTTTAAAAAACATTTTTGTATTACTATAGCGTCGGGGTGAGAGGGAAGAAAACCAAAACAACAGGGGGGAGGCTCCATATAAGTTATGTGGAAATATGGTTTATAATATGTAATGTTTAAATGTTATGAATGTTGTATGTAAAGAAAATTTCTAATAAAAGATGAATTCATTAAAGAAAAAAAAATGAATTTCAGTGTAAACAATATTATACCCTTTTCTTTTATTTGTAAAATATAAAAAATTGGGTTGCATTCACTGCCCGTTTCCTACTGCGCATGCACGAGTCGCGCGGAGCTTTGTGAATGGCTGGCTTTCTTCTGGGGACACACACACACAGGTCCCAGAAGACAGTACACCTCATTTTCCCAATACAACGCGAGGAGGCCGAGAATTAGGAGCGCCGCTGTATAGGAAGTGGCAGATTAGGACGACTAGCAACAGGCGTTTCTGGTAAGTAAAAAAATAGTTTTCAAATGTTTTTTTTATGTATTTTAGGAGCTTGTTTATGCATTTATTGTTTAATGGTGGACCTCCGCTTTAAACATGAAAACATATATCAGATGCTAGGTCCACTTTAAAGCGGATGTGCGCTCAAAAAAAAATATTACAAGCTACATCAGCTACAAATACTGCAGCTGCTGACTTTTAATATTAGGACACTTACCTGTCCTGGAGTCCAGCGGCGTCCGCAGCAGAGGACGAGCGATCGCTCGTCTCTCTGCTGTTCCCTCCTCCATCCACGGTGAGGGAACCAGGAAGTGAAGCTCTCCAGTATCACCGCCCAGTTCCCTACGGCGCATGCGCAAGTCGCGCTGCGCCCGCCGATTGGCTCCCGCTATGTGCTGGGAGCCGAGTGTTCCTAACACACAAACGAGGGGGGGGGGGAGCGACGGGATGTGACGAAATGCCCGTATTCTGCCCGAGAATGCTGGGCCGGAAGTGGGTGCAAATACCTGTCTTTAGAAAGGTGTCACCGGAAGGGGGAGGGTTCCGATCAGCGCAAGTTCACTTTAGGGTGGAGCTCCGCTTTAAAGTGTATCTTTAACAGAATCTAGTACTCCATGATTTGATTACTACCCCAAACCCCTTACATAATTGGACATTATTTTTGTGTAGGGGGGGGGGGGTTTAAAGTAGGTCCCGGCCCCACACTTCAAGGTTTCTCGCTTAGACAAGAATGTCACCAACATCCAAAGCCTCCTGAGATACTGATGTTGCACAGCCCTGGAGGCTTTGGGTCAATCTTTGCCGCACTGTCCATGTGTCATCGCGTATCATCAGGGGGCTGAAGTACCTGGAAAAAACAAAACGGCCGCCTGATGACAACAAAAGAGACGATGGCAAAAATGATAAACCCCGAAAGCTTCCTGAGATATCGATGTCATGCATCCAAGGAAGCTTCAGGTCAGTCTCCGCTGCACTGTCCATGTGCCACCATGTGTCATCAGGGGGCCAGCTCAAAGGACACAGAAAAGAAAGCAGGCCTCCTGATGACAACAGAACAGACGATGGCAAGAATGACAACCCTTCACCCAACAAAGCCTCCTGAGATACTGATGTCACACATCCAAGGCGGCTTCAGATCAGTTTCCGCTGCACTGTCCATGTGCCACCATGTGTCATCAGGGGGCGAGCTCAAAGGCCCCAGAAAAGACAACTGGCCTGATGACATCAGAAGAGACTATAGCAGAAACGACAACTCCCCCGTTCGCCAAAGCCTAATGGGATACTGTGCATCTCAGGAGGCTTTGGGTCAATCTCTACCGCACTGTGCATGTGCCATCGCACGGTATCAGGGCGCTGGTTCAAAAAACCCTGAAAAAGACGTCCAGTCTCCTAATGACCTCAGAAATGACAATGGCAAGAATGACTAACGGGAGTATGGCTTCTGAAGTATCTTCCATTGTGTGGTGCTAATTGACCCTGTATTGTGTGAAGGGCTATTGATGATAAATGTGTATTGTATAGCAGGTGAGAGGAGTCGGGATGTCTACCTTAAAAAGGTCATATCTCAAAGTCACCTTGTCTGGGTAAATGATTAGTTAACTAGCTCATGTAAATTATGTCAGAGTTGGTGTCAGAATGTCTGACTAAAAGATGTGTATTGAGGGGGTTCATTAGGAACCGTTGTATAATGTTGTGAGTGGAGTTGAGTCATTGTTCATTAAGGTTGCTAACTGTATATAAGAGCCGGATTTTCTCATTAAAGGGTCTATTCGTTTTGAACCTCAAACAGATTAGTGTCTCGTTATTGGGGTTTGTTTGCTTGACCTGTGGAGTGTCGATAGCTGTCTTGGGTTTGGAATATCTTAAACCGCGTTAACCCCTGTCCCATTTGGGTTTGGTTACTAAAACAAACCCCCATCTTAGTTTCAAAGCAAAGCCAAGCTGTATACTATATAACAAGTAAGGATTGCATAGAAACATGTATACACGTAAGAAAATAGGGATTTTCGGATTATCATTCACAAGGGGGTCGGCTCAAAGAACTCGGAAAAGACAAAAGGCCTCCTGATATCAGAAGAGACGATGGCAGAAATGACAACTTCCCCAATCGCCTAAACCTCCTGAGATACTGCGCATCTCAGGAGGCTTTGGGTCAATCTCTACCACACTGTGCATGTGCCATCGCACGTCATTAGGGGGCTGGTTCAAAAGAACCCTGAAAAGACAGTCGGTCTCCTAATGACATCAAAAGTGATGGTGGCAAGAATGACAAACCCCCAAAGTCTCCTGGGATACTGATGTCAGGCATCCAATCTCTTCTGCGCATTTGACACCATTTGTCATCAGGGGGTCGGCTCAAAGAACTAAAAAAAAAACAACTGGCCTCCTGATGACATCAGAAGACACGATGGCAGAAATAACAACTTTCCCAATCGCCAAAACCTCCCGAGATACTGCGCATTTCAGGAGGCTTTGGGTCAATCTCTACAGCACTGTGCATGTGCCATCGCACATCATCAGGGGGCTGGTTCAAAAGAACCCTGAAAATACAACCGGTCTCATAAATCAGAAGTGACAATGGCAAGAATGACAAACCCCCAAAATCTCCTGGGACACTGATGGCAGGCATCCAATCTCTCGATTCTGCGCATGTGCCACCATTTGTCTTCAGGGGGTCAGCTCAAAGAACTGAGAAAAGACAACTGCCCTCCTGATGACATCAGAAAAGACGATGGCAGAAATGCAAAGCCAAGCTGTATACTATATAACAAGTAAGGATTGCATAGAAACATGTATACACGTAAGAAAATAGGGATTTTCGGATTATCATTCACAGGGGGGTCGGCTCAAAGAACTCGGAAAAGACAAATGGCCTCCTGATATTAGAAGAGACGATGGCAGAAATGACAACTCCCCCATTCGCCAAAACCTTTTGAGATACTGCGTATCTCAGGAGGCTTTGGGTCAATCTCTACCACACTGTGCATGTGCCATCGTACGTCATCAGGGGGCTGGTTAAAAAAAACCTGAAAAGACAATCGGTCTCCTAATGACATCAGAAGTGAGGATGGCAAGAATGACAACCCCCAAAGTCTCCTGGGATACTGATGCCACGCATCCAATCTCTTCTGCGCATGCGACACCATTTGTCATCAAGGGGTCGGCTCAAAGAACTCAAAAAAGACAACTGGCCTCCTGATGACATCAAAAGAGAAGATGGCGGTACGGGACCCCAAGTACTGAGACAGGGCGGCAGTTGACATGAGGCAGCACTGGATTCACTGGGCTCAATAGTAATTCAAAGGTAGGTAGCCATGTTATGGAGGCCACTGAAGCCCCAGCATGCTTTGCCTGGCCTCGCCAAAACTAGTAGTCCTTCAGTAACTGTGAGGCAGCAGTTCTGGATTGCTATAAAAAGATCAGTCTATTAAAAGGTCATTCTACTACTAACACAGCCGACCTCAATACATTAATAATGGCAGAGTCAAGTGTGCTTTGATTTATAAAGCCCCCCCCCCCTCTTCCCCCCGTCTATTTGAATTGTCACTAATAAAAGGTTATAGAGCATCAATGTCTGATCTCTACTGCTCTCTCCTATGGAGCTGACCTCAGCATTGTGTTACAGAGCTATTAACAAGCGCATCATCCATTACCCATTGTCAGTCCGCTCCTTTATGATGTGCCAATGTATTCCCATACAAAGCGTGAATTGCTAATCTCAGGGTCAGACGTTCTGACATTGGAACTTCGAAGAGTGGCACGTGGAAAAGCAAAAAATATAGCACACGGCGATCATCGGGAAACACAGAGATAGCATAATGGAAATATCCAGCTTTATAATATAATGGAAATATCCAGCTTTATAATATAATGGAAATATTCAGCTTTATCAAAGCATTCCTTTTATAGAGATACTAGAGAATGTCATTATTACAATAATCATCGAAGCAGCAAATGTTATTTAAAGCAAACCTGTTATCAATGTAAATGTTGTAAAAATTGCCAAGCGTGACTGGAGGACCTAGTATCCAATAGGCAAAGACAACTTTTTTAATGTGCAAGTTAAAGAGGTTGTAAACCTTCTTGTTTTTTCACCTTAATGCATAAGATGCACTGTCCGGTCCCACGTTTTACTTACCTGAGCCCCGAAATTCCGTGGGGGCGATCTCTCCACCACTTCTCGGCTCTTCATTGAAAAAATTGATAGCAGTGTAGCCATTTTCTCCCACTGCTGTCAATCAAATCCAATGACGGGGGCGTCGGGGGGCGGGGCCGAGTCATACACACGGCGGCTATGGATGCCAAGAGTGCAACACGGGAGTGGGCCCGCAAAGTAACCCCCTTGTATTGCGGGGAGGAGCCGAGGGACCCCAGAACAGGAGGATAGGGGCCACTCTGTGCAAAACTAACTGCACAGTGGAGGTAAGTATGACATGTTTGTTATATTTTTTTCTTTTTAAAGGTGAACCTTTAGGGCCAGTTCCCACCAAATGCAGTTCCATTTTTTTCTGCACCAATACAGTCAGTTCTGGTCAGTTTCTGCACCAGAAACTGACTGGAACTGACTGCACTGGTGTGAACTAGAGCCATTGGAATACGTGGAAAACACTGTGTATGCATTTTTAGTGCAGAAAAAAGGCACACGGAATTGCCTCTGCTGTGAACTAGCACTTAGTGTCACTTTAAAGTCTAATAGAAAGGAGAGCTGGGTACACACCGCTCCCAGGCTATCTGCACAATCCCCAAAAAAAACTGCTGTGAAAAGACTCTGGGTGCCTACCAAGGTCCGCAACCAAGAAAGTCCATACGAACTAAGAAGAAAGGGCGGTGCATTCAGAAAAAGTTTATAGTAGGGTCAAAAGATTAAAAACATGACACACAAACGATCCCCTCTTCTGGGGTCTCAAGGCGGCTCTCTCGGCTCCTCCCCGCAATAGCTAACCCCCTCGGGAAGCTCTCTCCCAAAGGGGTTACCTTGCGGGCATGCTTCCGTCTCATACACTCTGCATTCATAGACACAGAGTGTATGTCTCGGTCCCGCCCGCCTCACTGTATTTGATTGACAGCAGTGGGAGCCAATGGCTGTGCTGCTATCAATCAATCCAATTAACGACAGGTGAACGGGCTCAGGTAAGTAAAATGGGGGGGCTGTGGGTCCATGGGGGGGGGGTGAGAGGGTCAACTTCATATTAATGGCCATGGAGAAAAACAGTCAACTTCATCCTAACGGCCATGGTGAAGAGAAGGTCAACTCCATATTAATGGCTATGGAGGAAGTATGGGTCAACTTCATATCATTGGCCTAGGTGTGAAAGGGCCGACTCCAAATTAAAGACCATTGAAGAAGAAAGGCACAACTCCATATTAATGGCCATGGGTGTGAGCAGGATAACTCCATATTAATGGCCATGGTGGAAGAAAGGCTCAACTCGGTAATAATGGAAATAAAGGAAGAAAAAATAAACTCCACATAAATGGCCATGATGAAACTGAGGGTCAACTTAATATTAATTGCTATGGGGAAAGAAAGGCTAAACTTCATTTTAATGGCCATGGAGGAAGTGGGGGTCAACTCCATATTAATGGACCTGGGGGAGAAGAGGATCAACCCCACATTAATGGCCATGGGGAAAAAGAGGGTCAACTCCAAATTAATGGCCACTGGGGAAGAGAGGGTTAACCTGTAATTAATGGCCATGGGTAAGAGGGTCAAATCGAAATTAATGGCTATAGAGAAGAGAGGGCCAACTCCATATTAATGGCCATTGGGAAATAGAGGGTCAACCCCACATTAATGGCCACAGGAGAACAGAGGATCAACTCGAAAGTAACAGATTCACCCGGGACATCCCTGAACCATCTTATGTCTAAAATCATCCTATGTCCACTAGGGGCATAGGATGACTGAGAAATGATATCTTGGACTACTTGAGATGGGATTATTATGTATTTATTATCCACAATATTCCAGGATATCTCTAGAGAACTATTTAATGTTTGTTGATTCTGAACGCAAAGGGTTAATTGTAGAGTGACTCATTCATAGATGTTAATGTCCTCACCTCCAGCCATCTGTCTGTTCTCTGTGCTAATTGACCCTGCTATTGTGTGTGAAGATGCCCTGTGTTTACACTTAAGGTAATGTGTATTGTATAGCAGGTGAATGAGGAGACGTGAAGTCTACTCACGTCGTCTGGGTAAATGATTAGATAATTAACTCATTATAATTTATGTTCTGGTTACCTCGTCTTTACTGTATATAAGGCTGTATTCTTGGTTCTATTAAAGACTCCATACTTAGCACACAGACCAGTCTCGTCTCGTTGTGTGTTAAGGGCAGCTGGAATATCTGATATGTATATACAGACTGATAGGGAGCAGTATATGACGGAAGCACTCAATCGGAGTGTGGGACGTTCCGTTACAAGGATCAACTCCATATTAATGACCATGGGGGAAGAGAGGGACAACTCCATATTAATGGCCATGGGGGAAGAGAGGGACAACTCCATATTAATGGCCATGGGGGAAGAGAGGGCCAACTCCATATTAACACAAAGGTAAACTCCATATAAATGGCCATGGAGACAGTGCAAGCTCAGGCAAGCAGGGCATATATGTTTGTGGGAAAGTTGGCCAACTGACTTGCCTTTAGGAAAATAGATTTTTACCAATGTTACATTACCAACTCTGAAAGTGTACTTACTAAAAATACACTATAGCTTGCTTTTAAGTGTAACAGCTTCGGAGGTAATGAAGCCACACAATATATTGCAACAATACATCGGGTCATTTATTCCACACAGTTAACCTATAATGTATACGTTCTAGAGCAGAACGTATTATAGCGATCTGTAGGCAGCTCGCACTGCTAAGCTCAGCATTAAACATATAAAGTCATTTCCTTGCAAGAATGGGGTGATATATCTCTGAAAAGATGTCACACTGTAGGCAGAGGAGAAAAAAAAAATCTTATTCTGGTAAGTAGGAGAGCCATGAATTCTCTCTCGTTAACCAAGGAACGCTAAGTGCTATAGGGCTTCATGCTTTAAATAAAGAAAGATAAGTTGATTAATGCTGCTGTAAGACAAAAGAAACACCATACGGAGCAATAATGCTGAAGATGTGAGCGAAATGCATTTAGCATCGAACCGCTGACAAGTTGCTGATCGGGCCTAAGATTTAGGAGCTTAAAAACGTATAACGTTCTTTTGGTTGCACAAAAATGCTTACGGAAATGGCAAGTTTCATAATATGAATTTATGTACTTTTCTTTTCGTATTACAAAAGGATGACTACGACCTTTGATAAGGCATGCGCCCTTGTTCTGAACGTTCACAGCACCTCCCCGCAGGGATGTAGTCAGAAGGGAGGGGGCGAGCACGCTGACTAGCCCCCATCCAGAACGGCTCGGATGATGGGGGCAAGCTTACCGAGGAGGAACAGGAAGTAAGAAATCCAGACTAAGAAAAAAAACATGTAGAAGGGAAATCGAAGGAAAAGGTAAAATAACCACCAATGCACTAGCTTAACCACTTAAGCCCTGGACCATATTGCTGGTCAATGACCAGCCCACTTTTTGCGATTCGACACTGCGTCGCTTTAACTGACAATTGCGCGGTCATGTGATGTGGCGACAATTTTGAAAAAAATATATATTTTTTACTTTTTGCTATAATAAATATCCCCCAAATATATATATATAAAAAAAATCCTCAGTTTAGGCCGATACGTATTCTTCTACATATTTTTCGTAAAAAAAATAAAAAATCGCAATAAGCGCTTATTGATTGGTTTGCGCAAAAGTTATAGCATTTACAAAATAGGGGAAAGTTTAATAGCATTTTTATTAATATTTTTTACTAGTAATGGCGGCGATCAGCCATTTTTATCGATACTGCGACATTATGGCGGACACTTCGAACACTTTTGACACATTTTTGGGACCTGTGCTACAAAAATGCATTGATTACTGTAAAAATGCAACTGGCATGGAAGGGGTCAACACTAGGGGGCGAGGAAGGGGTTATGTTCCCTGGGTGTGTTCTAACTGAAGGGGGGGTGGGACTGACATATATACATTGTATGAACAGACAATAGGTTATTTCTCCCCCTGACAGGAACGGAGCTGTGTGTTTACACTCACAGCTCCCGGTTCTCGCTCTGTAACGAGCGATCGCGGGTGCCCGGCGGTGATCGCGTGCCCCTATTGGCTGAACGGTGAGATGCTGTATATCTACATGATCTCGCCCAGCAGAGCCGACCTGCCACCGTATAACTGCGGCGGCTGGTCGGCAAGCAGTTAAAGGAACCTATTTAGAAAATAAAAAACAAACCTTAACAATGTTACAAACTACGGTGAACGGGAGTGAACCACAACTGCGGTTAGGGAAAGAATTCAATGCGCCTCCCTATGTTATGGAAGATTTCAGTACTGGGCCCCAGGCGTCACTCCAATCAGAGAACATGAGTTTGGGGGGGAGGGGGGGTCACTACATCATCTCTCTCACATATAGGAATGCATTGAGCTACTAAGGGCGGAGGTATAAAAACATACGTTCCAACCTTAGCCAATAAAAGGTATAATAACATGTTCAGTATTTTAGGGCGGAAGCCCATTTACATTTAACAACGTATGTCAAGCACGTAGCATATGAAATTACGCGACTTAGCGTAATTGATTTGAGAATGTATGTCCCTCTAACATCTATCTATCTATCTCTATCTTGGGCTGTCCGCAGTAACTCTAGTAAGCTTGGCAGCGTAGATGCAGGAGTGGGATGGTTCCCAGTTAAGGCATAGCTGGTACCTGTAGTTTGTTAGTCACCAGGCCGGCTACGGCCGATAATAATAGGACAGAGTGTACTATGCACGCTGTCTTGTATATAGGAGGGAGGCAGGTGTATTATTATTATTATTATACAGGATTTATATAGCGCCAACAGTTTACGCAGCGCTTTACATCAGGGAAGACAGTACATTCACAATACAAATCAATACAGGAGGGATCAGAGGGCCCTGCTCGTAAGAGCTTACAATCTAGAAGGGAGGGTCAAGTGGAACAAAGGGTAGTTAGCAGTGGGGGGTGGTCAGATAGACTCAAAAGAAAAGTGCAGTTGCTAGGTGTGGGAAGGGTAGGCTTCTCTGAAGAGGAGGGTTTTCAGGGATCCTCTAAAAGCTAATAGAGAGGGAGATAGACGGATAGATTGGGGTAAGGAGTTCCATAGGCTTGGAGAGGCTCTGGAAAAGTCCTGGAGACGAGCATGGGAGCAGGTGATGAGAGAGCTAGAGAGTAGGAGGTCTTGAGAAGAACGAAGAGAACGATTAGGTTGGTATTTAGAGACTAGGTCAGTGATGTATCTGGGGGCAGAGTTGTGGATGGCTTTGTAGGAAATTGTTAGTAGTTTGAATTTAATTAGTTGGGTGAGCGGAAGCCTATGGAGGGAGTGGCAGAGAGGAGCAGCAGAGACAGAGCGGTTGGTAAGGTGGATGAGTCTGGCAGCAGTGTTCATGATGGACTGAAGAGGGGATAGAGTGTGCAGTGGTAAGCCAGTGAGAAGGGAGTTGCAGTAATCAAGGCGAGAGATGACCAGGGAGTGAATCAATAGTTTTGTGGTGTCCTTGGTTAGAAAGGGGCGTATTTTGGAGATGTTTCGAAGGTTAAGGCGGCAATTTTTGGACAAAGATTGAACGTGAGGTTTAAAGGACAGTTGAGAGTCCAGGACTACACCTAGAACCTTGACATGTGGGGATGGGCTGATAGTTGTGCCATCAATTTTGACAGAGAGATCAGGGGAAGAGACACGTGGGGGAGGGAAAATGATAAATTCCGTTTTGGATAGATTGAGCTTGAGAAAGTGGTGCGACATCCAAAGTGATATATCTGATAGTAAATTAGTGATACAGGAGGAGAATGAAGGAGTGAGTTGAGGGGTAGAGAAATAGATTTGAGTGTCATCAGCGTAGAGATGATATTGGAAGCCATGGGAGGCTATCAGCTGACCCAGGGAGGAGGTGTAGATCGAAAATAGGAGAGGTCCAAGAACAGAACCTTGGGGAACCCCAATGGAGAATGGAAGAGGAGAGGAGGAAGTAGAATTGTAAGTAACGCTGAAGGTACGGTTGGATAAGTAAGTAGAGAACCAGCGAAGAGTACAGTCACGGAGACCAAAGGTGTGGAGTTTTTTGAGGAGGAGGGGATGATCAACTGTATCAAAGGCAGCAGAGAGGTCCAGGAGTAGGAGCACAGAATAGTGTCCCTTAGTTTTGGCCACTAGTATGTCATTTGTAAGTTTTAGGAGAGCAGTTTCTGTGGAATGTTGAGGACGAAATCCAGACTGAAGGGGATCAAGAAGGTTATTATCAGCAAGGTGGACGCTCAATTGGTTATAGACTAGACGTTCAAGGAGTTTGGATAAAAAAGGGAGCAAGGAGATGGGGCGTAGGTTGTCAAGATTGGATGGATCCAGTGAGGGCTTTTTAAGTATGGGGCTGACAAGTGCATGTTTCAAAGAGTTAGGGAAGATTCCAGGAGGGAGAGATTGAAGATGTGGGTTAGAGAGTGTAGAATAGAGTCAGAGGGTGAACGTAGCATTTGCGAGGGAACAGGATCCAGAGTGCAGGTGGTAAGATGGACGTTAGCAAGTAATTTAGTGACCTCGTCTATGGTGGTGGGGTTGAAGGAGGGAAGTAATGACTGTGCCTGTGGGCATGAGGTGTGAAGTGTAGAGGGTATCTGAACAGTAGAGATCTCCTTGCGAATTGTATCAATCTTCTGTTTGAAGTGATTGGCAATCTCCTGGGCGGTGAGTGAGTTAGTGGTTGGTGGCAATGGAGGACGAAGGAGAGAGTTGAAGGTAGAGAACAGTTGCCGGGGACGGGATGATAAGTTTTTAATGAGGGTGATGAAATAGGTCTGCTTGGCAGTGAGGAGGTTTGAATTGTATTTTTGGAGGGCAGATTTATACTGGACAAAGTCTTCCTGGGACTTAGTCTTGCGCCACTGGCGCTCGAGAGCACGGCTGTGTTTTTTCAGGCTTCTAGTATCATCTGTTTGCCAGGGTTGAAGGGGGCGTGGCCTTATTCTGCGTGTATTGATGGGGGCCAATCTGTCCAATGATGCTAGAAGTGACGTGTTGTAGACAGAAGTGGCTAGGTGGGGGCAGGACAGGGGTGCGATTGAGTCATAGAGGTGGTCAGTCGCAGAATATAGACGAGAAGGGTTGATATGGTGAAGGTTCCTACGAGTAACTGTTAGGCATTTGGAGGGAGAGGAGGCAGAGGAGAGGGAGAGAGTGAAGTTAATAAGGTAGTGATCAGAGAGGGGGTAAGGATAGTTGGAGAGGTTGCATGGGGTGCATAGGTGGGAAAAGACAAGGTCAAGGGTATTGCCTTCAGAGTGAGTAGGAGCATGTATCCATTGCTTCAGGTCAAAGGAGGAGGTTAGACTAAGAAGTTTTGAAGTTGCAGGAGTGCTAGCATTAATAGGGATGTTGAAGTCACCAAGAATGATTGTGGGGATTTCCGAAGAGAGAAAGTAGGGTAGCCAGGCAGAGAAGTCATCAAGAAAGGAGGATACTGGGCCAGGGGGCTGGTAGATCACAGCTATCCTTAGAGAAACTGGGGAAAAGAGACGAATGCAATGTGCCTCAAATGAGGAGAGTGACAGAGAGGGAGGTGGGTGAAGTACCTGAAAGGTGCTATGTGGGGCTAATAGCATCCCAACACCCCCTCCTTTGCGTCCACAGGGTCTGGGGGAGTGAGTCCAAAGAAGACCACCGTGGGATAGAGCAGCAGAAGACACAGTGTCGGATTCGTGAAGCCAGGTTTCGGTAATGGCAAGTAGATTAAATAAATTAGTGATAAAGAAATCGTGGAGGGAGGTGAGTTTGTTACAGACCGAGCGAGCGTTCCAAAGGCTGCAAGAAAAAGGGAGTCTAGTTTTGGGAAGAAGAGAAATGGGAACTAGATTGTGTGCATTGCGGCTACTGCCAGAGGGTGTAGGGTAATGGGTGCGTTGAGCACAGTTAGGTGAGGGAGGGCCAGGGTTTGGTGATACATCACCAGAGGATAGGAGAAGCAGAAGGGTGAGGGAGGTAATGTGGGAATGTGATTTATATGAAGGGACATTCCCCATTGATTTGGAGTATTGGGTGTTTGACTTTAGAATTAGCATGAGTTGGTGCGTGCAGTAATAGGAAGAGGACAGAAGTGAGGGCGATATATATAGGGTGTGGGGTGGAGAAGAGGGGTGAAGGGAAGACAGTTTAAGGATAGAAGACACAGCTATCAGAAGGAGTGGTAGACAGTGCATTTTTTAAAAAGAAAACAAAAAGCAAAAAACAAATAAAAAGCGACGTATACCTATATTATAAAAAGCAAGGCATACCAGCTTTCTCCGTTGTGTGCATACGCTGAAGTGCAGAGTCAGAAGTGCTTCCACTTATAGAAAAGCCCCACTTGAAGAAAGAGCCCCAGATGCAATGAGCCCCCTGCTATGGCTTCCCCCAAAGAGATGCATACTTTTATACTGATGAGATAGGGGGTGGCTGCATTTCAATTATCTAATCAGGAGGTAATAAAGGTTTGCTGGTCAACAGGGCAAAATTCTTACTTCAGAAACAGATCAGCAAGAGGGCAATAAAATTAATGGACCATAATTTTGGGTAGGTTAAGGGAGATAATAAAACATTGTAATGTGGACAGGCCTACATACATGTCAGTATTATTATTAGGTGTAGTGCATAAGCACTAATTCAAGGCGCACTTCCGCGTTCCACGGTGGAATGCAATACGGCGATGAGATTGCTTGTTACAAACAAGCCCTTTAAGGTGCCAAAAAGGTACAAAATAATAGGTACATAAAAAAATATCTAAATGTATTTAGACATAGTTAAAATCATCATAGTATCATCATACAAAATCCATGTGATTAAAGGAACAGCAGTAACTCCTTGCTCTACATGTTTCTCCATGTGATGGCTTCTTCAGGAGACCCTTGATGAGTACTGCATGTATAATCACTAAAAACTGAAAACATATTAGAGAAATAAACAACCAATACAAAAAGCACAACATGGGAAATTCCGACAACAATTGTCCGATGGAGCAAACAGACGGTCAGGTTATCCGACAAAACACGTCCATCGGACAATTGTTGTCGGAAATATCCGATCGTGTGTACAGGCCTTTAGACTGAAAGCACTGCACAATGTTGTAGGCCCTGTTGAGCTCAGAAACCTGCCCCACTTTCCCAGACTTAACCCCACTAGCTGCAGGGTTGTCATTAACACAGGGCACAAGGGGAAGCTGCCCGGGCCCAAAGCAGCTGCCCCTTGAGATCGCACTGTCTGCAAATAGTTGATAAGTGGATTCGGGAGGGTTTAAGAAAAATGTTTGCCCAGGGTCCAATAAATATTAAGATGTTTCTGCCCCGTTGTGATAATAAAAGTCAGATTCAGGTCCTTATACTACCGTGTTTCCCCGAAAATAAGACGTACTCCGAAAATAAGCCGTAGCGGGATTTCGACGCAAGATAGAAATATAAGACACCCCTCCGAAAATAAGACGTAGCGATGTAGTGTCGAATCTCCGAAAATAAGATGTAGTGTCGAATCTCCGAAAATAAGATGTAGTGTCGAATCTCCGAAAATAAGATGTAGTGTCGAATCTCCGAAAATAAGATGTAGTGTCGAATCTCCGAAAATAAGATGTAGTGTCGAATCTCCGAAAATAAGATGTAGTGTCGAATCTTGTAGTGATATCTTGTAGTGGTACAACCAGACAAGATGAGTGCAAAAAGAAAGAGTTATTCTGTTGAGTACAAGAAAGGAATTGTGGAGGACTCCCGAGGCAAGAATCTTATGGCTTTTTGCAAAGAGAAGAAGTTGGATATCCGAATGGTCCAAAAATGGCGTGCAGAATACGATAATCTCAGTCTACAGGTGGACAGAGGAAATGCTAAGAAGCGCAAGTGTGGTTGTTATTTTCTGTAATAAAAATAAGACACCCCCCGAAAATAAGCCATAGTGTGATTTCTTGAGGAAAAAAAAATATAAGACGGTGTCTTATTTTCGGGGAAACACGGTAGGTTCATTTAAATGACATTTAATGTTTTTTATTTATTTTTTATTGACAAAATAATTGGATTAATGAGTCATCCTTTTTCACCCACTAGGAAGGAAAGATCTGATTGTTTTCACAGTGCTGCTGAGTAACAGTGTGTCATGCATATGCAGTAATGTTTGTCTGTCAGCTTACCTCCTTCATGTGTTCACCTTAGAGGCCAGCCACTCTTACCTGGTTGCTTAAGTAATCTCTCCTCTAGCACGGCTCCACCCCGAGCCCTATCAGGGAACTCTATATTAACCTGTGCACTGCAAGCCAGTCGTGCTGATCAACATTGTTTGTTAAGCTATTGTGTGTTTATTTTCCTGCTTGCTCTATGTCTGTTTTACTGATTTTGGCTTGTTCTTGACTATCCCTGCCTGCTTGGGACCCTGACCCTTGGCGTGTCCTTTGTTTATCCTTGTGTTAGTCGCCCCAACCTTTGGCTTATCCCCTTACTATCTCCTGTTATCCTGGTCTGCTACTTCCTCTCTGTCCTACTGTTAGCGTGAGCTGGGAGACTCTGGGGGCTGCGACCTGGAGCAAGCTGCAGCCCTACTGGGCTCACCACTAGAGGCTCTGGTGAACACCTGCTGCCTCTTAGACTCCGCGCCCTGGGGAATCTTATGCTCTAGCTCCCTGTGGAATACGTGTTGGTGCTCCTGTGGACCTGCATTCCTTAGCCACCCAGTGTCTGTGTTCCGTTCGCAGCAGTCAGCCGTAGGGTCCACTACCTTAGCGTTGCACTCCTGACCCCAACGGTGTGCATCTGTCACCTGACTGTGAGGTGACCTGAAACAGTGAGCCTTGCTTTATTCAAGGCTGTTTGTCATGAGGTGAAGAAGGCGGTAAAAATCATCAACAGTTTCATTTTGCCATCACTGCCGCTTCGCCTGGGCCATAAATTAACCAGGCGTCAGACGTATCGAGCAATCCCGGTCAAAAAGCCCTGCACCGTTCGATTAAGTGGCAAGGAATACAAATGATGAATGAGGAAGTGGGTGGCTCCCGCTAACTGCTGGAGCTGCGGAGAAACGGAGGGGGTAGACCCCAAAGTGTGAGTCAGAGCGCGGAGTCCTAAGGAAAGCCAATTCATCAAGCAGTCATCCTCTCTGCCTGGTCACACACAATTACATTCCTAGCAAACTCATTGCCTCCTCCCGGGGACTACACGCCGTCATTAATTCCAATAATCAGATCACCGGGTGCAGAGGATGGAGGGGGAAACTCCAGCTTTTATCCCAGATATCACCTCCGAAGGAGACACAACACCAGAGTGGGCGATAATCAAATGATCCTTCATCTTGCCGATTCCTTGTAGAACAGAATGCGTCACACTGCTTTAAAGGTGATAAAGAAAAGTAATTATTAAAGGTTTTACTGTGCGGGTATATGCCAATGTTAAAGTGGGTGTAAACCGAAGGTGTTTAAAAAAAAACGTGCAAGGCAATGTCATAATGTGCTAGTATGCAACGCATGCCAGCACATTATGACAAACTTACCTTAGAACGAAGCAATGTCACCACTGAAACCCCTACATCTTGCCCGGGTCTTTCTTCTGGGTTAGCGGCCTCTGGCTACATGAGTGCCCAGGGGCACGATGATGTCACTCCCGCATGTGCACGCGGGACCCACCGCTTCTGTCACGGGCTCTGAAATTCCAGCACTGCAAGCCGGACCTTCAGAGTACATGTGCCGATGATGTCATCTTGGGGTGTGATCAGAGTGGGGGTGGTATCTGGGGGTGTTATCAGGGTGAGGGTGGTATCTGGGGGGTGTGATCAGGGTGGGGGTGGTATCTGGGGGTTCAATCAGGGTGTGATCAGGGTGGGTGGTATCTGGGGGGGGTGATCAGGGTTGAGTGGTATCTGGGGGGGGGGGGGTGATCAGGGTCGGGTGGTATCTGGGGGTTCAATCAGGGTGGGTGTGATATCTGGGGGGTGTGATCAGGGTGGGGGTGGTATCTGGGGGGTGTGATCAGGGTGGGGGTGGTATCTGGGGTTGTGATCAGGGTGGGGGTGGTATCTGGGGTTGTAATCAGAGTGGGGGTGGTATCTGGGGGTTCAATCAGGGTGGGGTGATATCTGGGGGTGGTATCTGGGGGTTCAATCAGGTTTGGGGTGGTATCTGGGGGTTCAATCGGGGTGGGGTATCAGTCTATGGGTTGGGACGCAAATGACTTTCCCCAGGCTCTGACATCCCACAGCACGCCATGGACAACAGGGCTGCATTCTTGTCTTTTATATGTGCCTGGAGCTCAGTTTTATAAAAATAGACTTTTAGGTAAACATTACAGCAACCACTCAAAATAAATATCTTCATTAAAATACCGGATCGCCTATAAATATTCTATTTGCTGCAAAATACCCCAAATGCGGGGGCGTGGCCTGGACATGGCTGAGTGAGGAAGCAGATCTCTGGAGCTCCCGGCCTTGTCCTCCCTTCTACCGGCCTAAAACCTGAAAAAACAGGCATGCAATCTGCCAAAAGGAATAAATCTAGAGGAACAACCAGACTGACCCGCTCAGGTGTGAAAACCGGCAACCTACACCACTATTTCCACCCTCAGGAGCCAATCTCCCCGGGAGCAAGAGTGGCGGCGCCACGTGGCAACCTGCATGGCGGCCTGAGAGACGACCCGGACCAAGCGGCCTGGCTCTTCCACCCAGACGACATGTCGGAGGATATCATCGCACCGGGGACACCAGATGCACACCCGACCATGTCCACCTCCATTGCAGAATCAGGGGGCACACCAGCGGAACGTGAGATACGGGCGCTTCTACAGGCCCTCCCGACCCGCTCGGATATAGAGTCTCTCATACTGAAACTAGAGGAGACGCACCGACGAAACTTCCAGGAGGTGAGAGCAGAGGTGTCCACACTAACGGACAGGGTATCCACAAGCGAGAGCTCCCTGGCAACCTTAGAACAGCGGGTGTCCGGCCTGGAGCGCGATAGAGACCTCCACAGGGAAGCGGCGGTCACACTCCAACTACACCTCGAGGAGGTTGAAGATAGGAGCAGACGCAATAATTTGCGTCTTCGGGGGATACCGGAATCGGTGGAGCCCGATGCCCTGGACGGATCGCTGCTACAACTGTTTCGAGACGTGCTGGGGGACCCGGAGGAGCTAGTGGAGGTGGACCGCGCTCACCGCGCATTAGGCCCGAAGTCGGATGACCCGGATAGGCCTCGAGATGTTGTATGCCGGCTACTCCGTTATGCCCAGAAGGAGCGCATCATCAGGGGAGCGTGGGAACGCAGAGAAGTGCTGCTGGAGGGATCTCCGATCAAGATACTGCCGGATCTATCGCGAGCGACGCTGCGCCGGCGGGCGATGTTAAAACCCATCCTGGATCTGGCGAAACAACAGGGCTGCACATACAGATGGGGCTACCCGCTTGCAGTCACCTTTCGGAAGGAAGGAGCTGCTTTCGCCGTTCAGACGCCGGCTGACCTCCCAGGCCTCTTTCAATTCCCGTCCCAGACTGGCTGCAGCTCCTACCTCGCACCTCCGGCCGGGGGGGCCCCTCGATGTTCAGACCCGGAGTGGGTGCTCGTCAACGGGGCCGAGGACAGAGGAGGCGCCGCGCGCCATCGGGTGGTGAACAACACCGTGAGTAGGCCGCAGGCCATAATCCCCGACCCCCCTGCAAGCCGGACCTTCAGAGTACATGTGCCGATGATGTCATCTTGGGGTGTGATCAGAGTGGGGGTGGTATCTGGGGGTGTTATCAGGGTGAGGGTGGTATCTGGGGGGTGTGATCAGGGTGGGGGTGGTATCTGGGGGTTCAATCAGGGTGTGATCAGGGTGGGTGGTATCTGGGGGGGGTGATCAGGGTTGAGTGGTATCTGGGGGGGGGGGTGATCAGGGTCGGGTGGTATCTGGGGGTTCAATCAGGGTGGGTGTGATATCTGGGGGGTGTGATCAGGGTGGGGGTGGTATCTGGGGGGTGTGATCAGGGTGGGGGTGGTATCTGGGGTTGTGATCAGGGTGGGGGTGGTATCTGGGGTTGTAATCAGAGTGGGGGTGGTATCTGGGGGTTCAATCAGGGTGGGGTGATATCTGGGGGTGGTATCTGGGGGTTCAATCAGGTTTGGGGTGGTATCTGGGGGTTCAATCGGGGTGGGGTATCAGTCTATGGGTTGGGACGCAAATGACTTTCCCCAGGCTCTGACATCCCACAGCACGCCATGGACAACAGGGCTGCATTCTTGTCTTTTATATGTGCCTGGAGCTCAGTTTTATAAAAATAGACTTTTAGGTAAACATTACAGCAACCACTCAAAATAAATATCTTCATTAAAATACCGGATCGCCTATAAATATTCTATTTGCTGCAAAATACCCCAAATGCGGGGGCGTGGCCTGGACATGGCTGAGTGAGGAAGCAGATCTCTGGAGCTCCCGGCCTTGTCCTCCCTTCTACCGGCCTAAAACCTGAAAAAACAGGCATGCAATCTGCCAAAAGGAATAAATCTAGAGGAACAACCAGACTGACCCGCTCAGGTGTGAAAACCGGCAACCTACACCACTATTTCCACCCTCAGGAGCCAATCTCCCCGGGAGCAAGAGTGGCGGCGCCACGTGGCAACCTGCATGGCGGCCTGAGAGACGACCCGGACCAAGCGGCCTGGCTCTTCCACCCAGACGACATGTCGGAGGATATCATCGCACCGGGGACACCAGATGCACACCCGACCATGTCCACCTCCATTGCAGAATCAGGGGGCACACCAGCGGAACGTGAGATACGGGCGCTTCTACAGGCCCTCCCGACCCGCTCGGATATAGAGTCTCTCATACTGAAACTAGAGGAGACGCACCGACGAAACTTCCAGGAGGTGAGAGCAGAGGTGTCCACACTAACGGACAGGGTATCCACAAGCGAGAGCTCCCTGGCAACCTTAGAACAGCGGGTGTCCGGCCTGGAGCGCGATAGAGACCTCCACAGGGAAGCGGCGGTCACACTCCAACTACACCTCGAGGAGGTTGAAGATAGGAGCAGACGCAATAATTTGCGTCTTCGGGGGATACCGGAATCGGTGGAGCCCGATGCCCTGGACGGATCGCTGCTACAACTGTTTCGAGACGTGCTGGGGGACCCGGAGGAGCTAGTGGAGGTGGACCGCGCTCACCGCGCATTAGGCCCGAAGTCGGATGACCCGGATAGGCCTCGAGATGTTGTATGCCGGCTACTCCGTTATGCCCAGAAGGAGCGCATCATCAGGGGAGCGTGGGAACGCGGAGAAGTGCTGCTGGAGGGATCTCCGATCAAGATACTGCCGGATCTATCGCGAGCGACGCTGCGCCGGCGGGCGATGTTAAAACCCATCCTGGATCTGGCGAAACAACAGGGCTGCACATACAGATGGGGCTACCCGCTTGCAGTCACCTTTCGGAAGGAAGGAGCTGCTTTCGCCGTTCAGACGCCGGCTGACCTCCCAGGCCTCTTTCAATTCCCGTCCCAGACTGGCTGCAGCTCCTACCTCGCACCTCCGGCCGGGGGGGCCCCTCGATGTTCAGACCCGGAGTGGGTGCTCGTCAACGGGGCCGAGGACAGAGGAGGCGCCGCGCGCCATCGGGTGGTGAACAACACCGTGAGTAGGCCGCAGGCCATAATCCCCGACCCCCCGTAGACTGCCCTCCCTCTACTGTACCAGCGAGGATACCTCCCCCCGCCCCTCCTTGTTTACCCCTTTTATCAATACTGCACTCAGGGAACCACTGTGCCACATACCTATGTCAATCCAGGACTGCTGTCGGTTCGTACAGCGCTGACCCTCCCTTCATGCATGTTGCTCGAGACCCGTGCAGAAACCTTAGGGGGGCGGGATGGCTCGTTCTGTTTCATGGTCCCCCGCCCGACCTCCATGTGCTCCTTTCTGGGCTCCCGCGCTGTTAGGGCGCGCCCTAACTCCCTGCAGTCTGTCCTGGATCCCAGGAGGCCCTAATGCTCCCTTCCCTCTCCCCGTATTGCGGGATCAGGGTCCCCCGTCCCTGCACAGCCACCCCGGTCCACCCTCTGCTCACCCGGTCCAAACCCACCCAACCGCCTACTACCCAGAGATCTGAGGCTGTGACATCTTGCGGTCCCCCCCCCACCCCCTGCCCGCGGAGGTACTTCCACTTCATATGATTTTACTATCACCCAGGGGTGAGGGGACCCTGTACTGTGGATTATTACCCGAGATGGGCCACAAGACGTGATTTATTGGGCCCCCGCGCTGTTAGGGCGCGCCCTGCTCCCCCGTGGACAGAACACGGGTCATCATCCTCCCTTCCCCTCCTACATAGCCTGCCGAAGTTGTGTGTGAGCACCGGACAGGATTGTGACATTACGCAAGGGAGGGATGATCTATCTCTCACCAGCACTCCCCCCCCCTCCCGCTCATGCCTGTCTAGTGGTGGCGGGAGATGGAGGGACCCAGATGGTAATACATCCCACACAGGGACTGTCCTAGGTTGGCTGCCGGGAACATGAGCTGAGATGTGGTGCGGGCTGGAGGGTGGTGGCGGTGCTACGTTTAGGGGAGCACTCTATGGAAGGAGTATCGGGTGGTGGGTGACCCCCTGACCTGGGAGGGTGAATGGGGTCTGTGTTACTATGTTTGGGGGGGGGAGGGCCGCTGGCAGCTTGGGACTGTATTACTGGGGGAACTGGGGTCACTCCACCCTTCAGATCTACCTATATAGTACCTGTTTGGACCTCTAATTTAACTGATCCAGCAATTTTTAAGCGTGCGCATATCTAAGTTGAGGTTCTATCACCAGTGTTTTATGCCATGTTTCTTGCCTTATATGTTCCTTTTGTTTATTTGTTCCTTTCTTTTGTAACTCTCGTATTGACAATACATTGCCATAGATTGCACTACTGTTATTATATTCCGACATCTGATATGGCTGGTGGGGGGATTAATGAGGCCGGGGGCTCCCACCACCGGCTTTGTCTATCCACCTACCCACATAGGCCTGCGCTCATTTACCAGATTACTTCTGGTGAGCGTTCTAGCCGTTTTAGGCTAATTTAGATTCTCCTTTCGACCTCACCGCCTGGTGTTGGTCTTCTCCCGTGGGCCCCCTCCACGTTAGACGAGGGCCCACGTCTCTTAGACTTTCCTCTATACCTATATCTATAATTTTTGACCCTTGGCCCACACTGGACCGCACAATACCCCCTTCTGCCTGATTATATATCTCCTTCCCACCCCTCACCCGCGAGCATGGATGCACTGAGGATTATGTCATTGAACGCCAAAGGCCTGAATACTCCTGAAAAATGCAGAATGCTGCTGCATGACATCCGTAGCCAGAAAGCTGACATTGTTTTTGTACAGGAGACGCATTTTAGGGAAGACAGACTCCCAATCTTGAAGAACAGATACTACCCCACGGTCTACCATTCCTCCTACTCGGAGGCGAAGTCCAGAGGTGTTTCGGTGCTCATAGCAGCCGGAGTACCCTGGACTCTGGGGGACGTGCAAAGAGACCCTGGGGGTCGCTTTTTGTTTATAAAGGGCCGTATTGGCACGACAGAGCTCACCCTGGCAAACCTCTACGCCCCAAATGAACACCAGGATAATTTCCTGGCGAGACAACTCCAACGTCTGATGCGTTTCACTACCGGACACCTAATTGTAGGGGGCGACCTTAATATTCCTCTGTCTCCACTGGACTGTCCTCGACGTCTGCAAAAACCCGCAATCACATCCAGACGACGCTCCATACTTCTCAACTGGTAGATACATGGCGACTGTTTCACCCAGGGGAAAGAGACTTTACTTTTTTTTCTAGACCTCACCAGGTTTACTCCCGCATCGACTACTTCCTAGTACAACACAGAAACCTGAGCGCGGTCAGAGACGCCGGTATAGGATCGATCACCTGGTCAGATCACGCCCCGATTACCCTGACTTACGCCTTGTCGGAGCACGGCTCCGAACGGAGGCACCCCTGGAGACTAAACGAATCCCTACTGCAGGACCCCGACATCTTAGCAGACGTGGTTAAGGAACTGAGACACTACTTTACGGACAACACCACCCCAGATAGTAAACCTGAAGTAGTATGGGAAGCCCACAAGGCGGTAGTGCGAGGTATCCTTATCAAACACGGGGCCAGGCTAAAGAGGGTGAGAACGGAACGACTGACTACCTTGCTAGCCACACTACAGACCTTGGAATTACAGCACAGACGCCGACGAGACAACTGGGCATAGAGCTAGACACCATGCGCAGGCGAGTTACAGACATTCTTACATACAAAGCTAAGGCGGCCATTCAAGTCTGCAGACGGAAGGTATATGAGTCGGGGAACAAGTGTGGGAAGATGCTGGCCCGCTCTCTACGCACACAAAGCAGCGCGTCATACATACCACACGTGGTTAATCGGGAGGGACGGAAAGTATCGGTTCCACAGTCAATCTCCCGAGAATTTAGGGACTTCTACAATACATTGTATAATCTACCCACTACCCCTCTAAATGCCGGGACAGATCCTTCCAGGGAATACTTGAACTCCTCGGCTATGCCGACCTTACCCTCGGACGTTAGGAACCTACTTGAGGGACCTATCACCCTAGCAGAACTACAACTTGCGGTGGGCAACACCAAACAGGGGAAAGCCCCGGGCCCAGACGGGTTAACCGTGGCGTATTACAAAGCACTCTTCCCATCCCTGAGCCCCCATCTGATCTCTCTATTTAACAACCTTGGTACAGGGACGAGACTACACGCATCAACGTTACAAGCACAGATAGCGGTAATCCATAAAGAAGGGAAAGACCCGAGTCACTGTGGAAGCTACCGCCCTATCTCGCTGTTGAATGTCGATCTTAAACTCCTTACTAAGATCCTTGCGACCAGAATTCAAAGCCACTTACCGAGCCTGATCCATTTGGACCAGGTCGGGTTTATCCCCACCAGAGAAGCGAGAGACAACACTGCTAAGGTGCTGAACCTCGTCCATGCAGTGAACATTACAAAAAAAACCTGCATCTTTGTGAGTACTGACGCTGAAAAAGCGTTCGATCGGGTTAGCTGGAAGTTTATGTTTGATACGCTGAAACACATTGGGCTAGGTCATAAAATGCTGAATTGGATAACAGCGACCTACACAGATCCATCTGCCAGAGTCGGAGCCAACGGTGTTCTGTCGGAACCATTTCCGATTAAAAACGGGACGCGCCAGGGGTGCCCTTTGTCACCCCTGCTGTTTGCACTTACTCTTGAACCCTTTCTGTGTCACGTACGAACAAACTCGGCCATTACGGGGATTAGGGTGGGAGATGCAGAACATAAAGTCTCTGCCTATGCGGATGACTTACTCTTCTCCCTGACAGACCCGGAAACATCCCTCCCCGGTCTGTTGAAAGAATTCGAGATCTATGGACAACTATCCAACCTTAAAATAAATATGAGCAAATCGGTAGCAATGGGGGTGGGAATCCCAAGCCCGAATCTGGAACGCCTACGCAGCAGCACTAGACTGCGGTGGACGGATACAGCCCTAGACTATCTTGGTACGCGCATCCCCCCGACCCTCTCCCAAACTTTTAGACTTAACTTCCCACCGCTCCTGAACGAGGTCCAGAAGTTATTGGACCACTGGACCACCGGTCTCCACTCTTGGTTCGGCAGGTGCAACATACTGAAGATGTCCATACTGCCGAAATTTATATACCTTTTCCAAGCCCTCCCCATTCATATACCAGCAATCTTCTTTAAACAGGTTCAGACCATGTTTAAGACCTTTTTGTGGGCTGGGAAACATCCTCGAATACGCAGATCAGTACTGTCCCTGCCCAAGAGTCATGGGGGAATGGCCATGCCCGATGTCCGGGCGTATTATCACGCTGCCCATTTAAACCGCCTTGTTGACTGGTGCCGACATAATGACACCAAACTGTGGCCCCACCTGGAACAGGCCCAGAGTGAGATCCCGCTACAAAGGGCACCGTGGTGCCCGTTAGCACTGCACAGATCAATGCGACTTCATCCCCTGATAGGAACTACACTCAAGGTCTGCGCTAGGCTACTCTCACAAGCAAAGCTAACAACGGGAACCTCGCCGTTGTATCCAACACTGGGCAACCCGCAATTTGAACCAGGAATGCAAGACACGGATTTCGAACTCTGAGAGACTCAGGCACTTTCCAGGCCTCCCACTTTAGTGCGGCGGGTCGATGGAGAACGCTCGCGGACCTGATGAACCCAAGTGGAATTTACCACTTGGACTTCCTGAGGGCCAATCAAATCAGTCACTTCTTACACACCATGCCACCCCCCCCCTGCGGGCACTCATTCCCTAAATGCCTTGGAGGAACTATGCTCGGGCACGGAACCGGTACCACACGCCCTATCCATTTTATACAATATACTTATCACACCACCGGAGGGATATCTTATCGCGTGCATTGATAAATGGGAACAAGACCTACACTGCACGTTCTCTGCCAAGAAAAGACAACAAATATTGACATTCACCCACAAGTCCTCCATCTGTACGAAAGTCCAAGAGACAAATTATAAAATTATGACACGCTGGTACCGTACACCGCCCTTGCTTAGCAAACTGTTCCGAACAACTTCAGACTTGTGCTGGCGCTGCCAGACTGAGAGGGGCACGTTACTCCATATCTTCTGGTCCTGCCCACGACTGAAGCCCTTCTGGACAGAGGTCAGGAGGATATCCCAAAAATTTACAGACAGACAACTTCCCGACGACCCAGCCTTCCTGCTGTTACATGCCAATGACATCCCCACACGCGTGTATAAGAAGTCTATTATTAGACACCTTCTTGATGCCGCTAAGGCCTGCATCCCCATTCGCTGGAAATCCTCAGAACCACCGACCATAGCGATGTGGCTACGGAAGGTAGATGACATAAATAAAATGGAAGACCTGATTCTTTCGAACCAAGACAGACAGGAAACTCATATACAAACATGGCGACTGTGGAACATATACACCTACTCCGATGAAGGACAAAATCTTAGAGACCCGACCAGATCCCAAGAACCTACCCCCTCTGCCCCTGTTGGCCTGGGAGCCGACTTACCAGACCAAGCACAACGTGGACAGGACCGTTAGACATATGGATCCATGCTCGCGGGTGCCCCCCCCCCTCCCCTTATGTCCCCCCCCGATTGGGACCTCTCCCCACGGGGTGACTCCATTATCTGACCTCTCAGGCTGTGCCTGGGAAGCTCCCTCTATTTTCTGTCATTTTCCCTTTCTTCGCTCTTACTGTTTCTCAGAATATTAGGAAAAGGTGAGCAGATCCGCGGATCCCTGGTTGCAGGTCACATCCCTTAGGCTACTGAATCTAGCCTCTGTAATGTTTACAGTGTAGTACCCGTACGGGGCTGTTGCTTCCAGCTATGAGATGACCTATCTGTTCTTAGTAACAATATATATATCATTTAACTTTGTTTGTATATGCATCTCTGGATAACACTGTTTTTTGAATATGGCTGTGATCCGTGTGAAATGCTCTTTGTTGTGTGAAAATAAGGAATTTTGAAAAAAAATACCCCAAATGCAACGGTTATGACAGGCTACGGCTCTGGATGGAGAAAAGCAGAAGAGAATTTAGCGGCGGATTAAATTTCACAGTAATCACGCGCGCCGCGCCTCGCACCAGGATGCCGAGCGTTTTATATCATTTTATATTAGCAGCGCTGAGCCGGGAGATGAATAATTGAACAGGACGTCATAAAGAAAAAAAAACAAAATTTTGCTCTGCGGATCCAGCGCAGTAAACTGCGGGCGGCTCTCGGGGCTCCCATGAAGAAAGTTAATGAAAACGCCTTAATAAAATAAGGGCGGCTTCGGAGGGATAATTAACCGCCGTGCACACAACGTGCCGCGTGACACCCGAAACTAAATAGTAATTAAAGCTGCGATCAACAGGTGCCGCTTCGCTGCTAACGATCTGTTGGTTACGTTTGCCAGTAACATTTTTATTATTTGTTTCATTATTAAAACAAAAGTGACGCTGCTACATCCAATCTGTTCTCAGTTCAGAGTCATGTCTATCCCAAAGGAGGATATTGATAAACAAAAGGGAATTATGGGTATTTTGCCGTCACAGATACAGTTGAACTTCGAGAAATCAACTAAATACAAAGACAATGGCCCAGATTCACAGAGAGTTGGACGCACATTACGCCGCCGTAACGCAAACGCCGTACGGCACTCCGGCGCAGCGCGGAGAGGCATGCACTGTATTCAGCAAGCTATTGCTCCCAACGATGCGTTGGCGTGGTGTATTTTTCGAAGGCGCAGGCCGGCGTCGGTGGAAGTGGGAGTGACCCCATGCAAATGATTGTCCGAACATGGTGCCTAAGCTACGCCAGATCACCAGGTACGCCGTGAACGTAACGAACGCCCAATGCGCCGGCCTGTGTTCTCTGGGGCAGACCTTTGCATGTGTGTTGCCGGGTTGCGCCTCATCTATGGGGAATTACTTTGCACTGGACGTACAATTTACGCGCGGCATGCGCTGGGCGCACGTACGTTCATGAATCGCCTTATTTCCCTCATTTGCATGTTTGAATGCCTAATCAATGGGAGCAGCAACATGCGTCTAGACAAAAAGTATGCCCACGCTACGCCGGGGTAAGTAAGCTACGCCGGCATAGGGTGGCCAGTTTTTAGGCGTATATTGGTTTGTGACTCTGGCGAACAAATACGCTGGCGCACATTTCGCACTTACTTCGGCGTAATTTGCTTTACGTCGGCGAAGTGCTTTGTTAATCTGGGCCAATGTGTGTATATACACTGTGTGTGTGTGTATATATATATATATAAAAACACACACACACCCCGATCATCCAATGACCACCCAACATAACCGTTGAGACATGAACTCCACTAGGCCTCAAAAGGTATGCTGTGTATCATCTGGCACCATGCCGTCAGTTGAAGATCCTTTAAGGCCCGATACACACAGTACAGTCGTACTACTTTGGATCCGACTTTGCCCTGCGACTTAAAATCCGACATGCGCCTGACTTTAATGAACAAGGATCTGACTTTGATCCCCGACAACAGCAAGGAACTGTGTCTGGTATGAATCTTTAGGAAGAAGTCCACGCCCCCCCCAAAAAAAAGGCATGGGTTCCCCTCTAAGAGCATACCAGGCCCTTTGGTCTGATATGGATTTTAAAGGGGAACCCTTCGCCGAAAAAAAAAAACGTCGTACGCCACGCCGGCGCAGCGCGGAGAGGCATGCACTGTATTCAGCAAGCTATTGCTCCCAGCGATGCGTCGGTGTGGTATATATATATATATATAAAAAAAACACACACACACACATTGAGACATGAACTCCACTAGACCTCAAGAGGAATGCCGTGTATCATCTGGCACCATGCCGTCAGTTGAAGATCCTTTAGGGCCCGATACACACTGGTAGGACACAACGGTCGTACTACTTTGGATCCGACTTTGCCCTGCGACTTAAAATCCCACATGCGCCCGACTTTAATCAAAAAGGATCTGACTTTGATCCCCGACAATAGCAAGGAACTGTGTCTGGTATGAATCTTTAGGAAGAAGTCCACGCCCCCCAAAAAAAAAGCCTACCAGGAAAAAGGGTAGGAAGGGTAGGAACGAGCAAGCGCCCCCCCCCCCCCCTCCTGAACCATACCAGGTCACATACCCTCAACATGGGGGGGGGGGTCGGAGCTTTGGGGCAAGAGTGGCCTTGTGCCCCCCACCCAAAGCACCTTGTCCCCATGTGGATAAGGACAAGGGCCTCTTCCAGACTACCCTGGCCGTTGGTTGTCGGGGGCCGCGGGCGGGGGCTTAACGGTCTCTAGGTCAAGTGGTCAATTTTTATAATTTTTTTTTACTCCCTTGTGATAGATTTTGGTCAGGTTACAGATACTCTTTACGGAGACGTCAGGGGTATATTGGACCTTTGCCATCTAAAGCAACTAATCAAGCACAGATTGTACGTTGGTCAGAAAGTGGTTACAGTTTAAAATTCAGCCGCAAAGCACAGCACATCTGACAGGGCAGAAGACCATTTTTTTTCTCTGCTGTTCAGTAACACTTACAGGTATTACCCCTCCCCAGCCTGTGATTCAAGAGTGAAGTGCCAAGCCGGGTGCATAGATAAGGGGGTGGTGGCAGGCATAGGGGGGGGGCGCCCGTGCTCCCTCAATGCACGGGCCGCCACTGGTAGAAACAATGAATGGCTGGTAATTAACTGACAACTGAGCAGCCTCTGTGCACTGAAAGAAAGAGCTGCCAGTAAATAGCAAAAGCCCAGGGGGATTGGGAGCAAGAGCCCAGGGGGATTGGGAGCAAGAGCCCAGGGGGATTGGGAGCAAGAGCCCAGGGGGATTGGGAGCAAGAGCCCAGGGGGATTGGGAGCAAGAGCCCAGGGGTTAGGGAGCAAGAGCCCAGGGGGATTGGAAGCACGAGCCCAGGGGGATTGGAAGCACGAGCCCAGGGGGATTGGAAGCACGAGCCCAGGGGGATTGGGAGCACGAGCCCAGGGGGATTGGGAGCACGAGCCCAGGGGGATTGGGAGCACGAGCCCAGAGGGATTGGGAGCACGAGCCCAGGGGGATTGGGAGCACGAGCCCAGGGGGATTGGGAGCACAAGCCCAGGGGGATTGGGGTAAGGGGGGCCAGAGAAGGCAAAATATTAGCAGATTAAATTTAAGCTTTAAAAATAGGATTTGACCTTCCAACATAGATATTGGATCTTTGAGCCCAGGTAGGCTGCAGCGTTAAACCGTCCGTGCGCTAACATTTACCATACATTAATAAAACATCCAGAGACAATCTTTTATCTCTCTTCCCAGGACGAAGATGTCCTGGCGGAATCATTAATGGGTGAACGGCAAACGAAGCTTTTATTACAGCGACTTTGATCCGGCGGAGAGACTAGCGTGGAGCGAGGTGTGTCCCAGGGCGACGGCTGACTTATGAAATATGTATACTAGTCAAAGAACATTTGAAACATTCTTAAATTCGTGACATTTTGTAATATTTCTCCCTGGGAAACAATATATTCCGCTGCCCTTTTACGGACGGTTTCCAACTCAAAGATTAATGAAGGACGGGACTAATTTTACTTCTACAAAAGAAAAGCTTGGAAGACAAAAACAAGTCAATGGAGCGAGAAAACAATAGACACATCTGCCGTATAAATAAAATTAAAGGGGCTGTGTTATCGAGAAAAGTTACGGCAGCAGCACAAATATAGACAAAACAAAAGTGTTTTTATTTATGGTTTCAGTGTCTAAATGAATCCTATCGCTTCCATGGACATATGCGCTACGCCCCAGCATGTCTCCCAGGCTCTGTTGCCCCTGTTGGACAGCCATTGTGGTCGTTGGCAGAGAGAGCAGAGGACGATCTGTGCTTGATCAGCTTCACTAAATACAAGAGATGGCATCATGAGTCTAATAGACCCCTGATATCTCCCTAAAAGGGCCCATAATGTACATTATGCTCTCACATAGGAAGAGCTTGTCAGCCCCATTTGTGATTTGCCACACCAATAAAATTAAAGGGGCTGTGTCATCAAGAAATGTTTATATGGTAGCTCAAATATAGACAAACTAAAGTGTTTAAGGATTTTGGTGTCTACAATAATCTTTTCACTGCCATGGACATAGGTACTAGGCCTTGGCATGTCCCTGCAGCTACTTCTGGGAGCCCAGGACGCCTGTGGAGGGTGCAGAAAGAGCAGAGAACAATGGGGTCAAGAGGTGTAATAAACCCATGATGTCTCCTTAAGTCCCCTTTCACACTTATACGACTTGTCCCACGATTTTGGACTGCAAAATCGTATGACAAGTCATTCTCCATTAATCTCAATGACTACCATTCATACTGGCACGACTTTAAGTTGTGCCTACTTCAAAGTAGTCCTTGCACTACTTTGGTCCGATTTTGATGCCACTTACACAGGCATTCATCGAAATCGCGGCCGCGAATCGCGGCAAAATCGCGGTAAATCGCGGCCGCGAAATCGCGGTAAAATCGTGCGACTTTGAAGTCGTACAAGTGTGAAAGGGGGCTAAAATAGATCTGTCTGCTTTTATATGGGGGTGGGGCTTGTCCGTCCCCTTTGTAATCTTCCATACAAATAACATTTAAGGGACTGACATAAAGAAAAGTTTATGCAACAACCCAAATATACAGCCATGGCCAAAAGTTTTGAGAATGACGCAAATACTAATTTTCACAAAGTCTGCTGCCTCCGTTTTTGAGATGGGAAATTGCATATACTCCAGAATGTTATGAAGAGTGATCAAACGAATGGCAATTAATTGCAAAGTTCCTCTTTGCCATGAAAATTAACTTAATCCCGTGAAAAAAATTCCGCTGTACTTGTGAAGAAGGCTTCAGGGTGCCCAAGAAAGTCCAGCAAGCACCAGAACCGTCTCCTAAAGAGGATTCAGCTGCGGGATCGGAGTGCCACCAGTGCAGAGCTTGCTCGGGAATGGCAGCAGGCAGGTGTGAGTGTATCTGCGCACACAGTGAGGTGAAGACTTTTGGAAGATGGCCTGGTGTCAAGAAGGGCAGCAAAAAAGCCAAATCTCTCCAAAAAAAACATCAGGGACAGATTGATCTTCTGCAGAAAATATGGTGAATGGACTGCTGAGGATTGGGGCAAAATCATATTCTCCGATGAAGCCTCTTTCCGATTATTTGGGGCATCAGGAAAAAGGCTTGTCCGGAGAAGAAAAGGTGAGCGCTACCATCAGTCCTGTGTCATGCCAACAGTAAAGCATCCTGAGACCATTCATGTGTGGGGTTGCTTCTCATCCAAGGGAGTGGGGGGCTCACTCACAATTGTGCCCGAAAACACAGCCATGAATAAAGAATGGTACCAAAATACCCTCCAACAGCAACTTCTTCCAAAAATCCAACAACAGTTTGGTGAAGAACAATGCATTTTCCAGCACGATGGAGCACAGTGCCATAAGGCAAAAGTGATAACTAAGTGGCTTGGGGACCAAAATGTTGACATTTTGGGTCCATGGCCTGGAAACTCCCCAGATCTTAACCCCATTAAGAACTTGTGGTCAATCCTAAAGAGGCGGCTGGACAAACAAAAACCCACTAATTCTGACAAACTCCAAGAAGTGATTATGAAAGAATGGGTTGCTATCAGTCAGGAATTGGCCCAGAAGTTGATGGAGAGCATGCCCAGTCGAATTGCAGAGGTCCTGAAAAAAAGGATTTTTAATAAACCGCTTACCTGTAAAATCCTTTTCTTGAAGTACATCACGGGACACAGAGCGCAAAGCCATTACACTTGGGTTATATGGGTACCTTCAGGTGTGGACACTGGTGTAATCAATTTCACAGGAAGTTTCCTCCCTATATAACCCCCTCCCACTGGGAGTGCTTCAGTTTTGTAGCAAGCAATTCTCCCGAGGTTACACAATGTTCCCCAAAAGAGGGGTGGGAGCTCTGTGTCCCGTGATGTACTTCAAGAAAAGGATTTTACAGGTAAGCTGTTTATTAAAAATCCTTTTTTCTTTATCGTACATCACGGGACACAGAGCGCATAGCCATTACACTTGGGATGTCCTAAAGCAATGCTCTATGAAGGGAGGGAGACCGTAAGGCCAAGAATAGCCAAATAAAAACATTGTCAGGAGAAAAAATAGCTCCACCAACAGAAAAACAAGGGGGCGTGAACCGGGCCAGAGGATTCTATACTGCTGCCCGTAGGACCGCCTGCCCAAAAGCTGCGTCCGTACCCTTTGCAACGTCCAACTTATAAAATTTAGTAAACGTATGTACGGAAGACCAGGTTGCCGCCTTGCAAACCTGTGCCATAGAGATCTGATGGTGTGCCGCCCAGGAGGCACTCATGGCCCTCGTAGAATGGGCTTTAACTGATAAGGGAGGTGGAACGCGCTTCAGACCATAGGCCTGAAAAATCAGCTGCTTAATCCACCTAGCCAAGGAAGACTTGGCAGCCGGCTGACCCTTCTTGGGGCCATCCGGAAGAACAAAAAGCACATCTGTTTTCCGAATCTTCTCTTTCATCTATAGTGGAATCTTCAATGTCTGACCCGTCAGGACTCAGGTCCGCTTGATCCCCCTGTGGGTCAAATTCCTCCGAAGAGAGGACCTCTGCATCCGAACACACCGTTCTAGGTGACGGGGATCTAGCCCGTTTGCCACCCGGCAAAAGCGGGCAATTAAAGCAGTTAACCTTTTCTCTAGCCCACCCAGGGTGGATTCTAGCATTTCTTCCGTAACATAAACGGGAATGGGTTGATTGGGGGCCGCCTCTGCCCCTAGCACCCTTAATGGCTCCTGCACGATGCTGTTCGGTGGTCTATCTGGTGAGGGTGGGACCACTGGAGCCTGGCCCAAATCCTCTGACCCCGTTGGAGACCCCTTTACTTTTTTGGCACCTTTTGCAGGCTTAGCTGGTCCTGATCCCTTGGGAGCCATTGCACAACCTTGAGACACCCCTACAGCCAACACCCAACTGTTGTAGCTAGAAGTGAAACATTAATAAGGACAGGCTATGGTAAAAAAAAATCTAAATTTTCATACGCCTGAGAAGGCGGGAATACTGAGGAAAGTCCTGTGAGTATTGCCACACCAATGCCCGTTAGCTGGAGTCCAAGGTTGCACCGACTCAGATACTGCCAGATCTAAGGCTGAGTCCCTTTAAGAAAAAAATCTTTTTTTTTTTTTTTCTGGTCAGTGTGGACTAAGTCCAGACCTGAAGATCCACAAACCACCACTGGGTGTCACTGTTTGCCAGAACTGGCTCAGCTGCGCGCTCTATGTCCTCACTCTCCACTGCTCTCAGGAGGGAATGACCAGCCAGGAAATGCTTTTTTGCTTTATCTGAGACCTGACGCTGCTGGCCCGCCCCCCCCACGCATGCTGACGCTGTAAAAGGCGGCGCGCACGCGCGCGCCCCCGCCCCCCCCCACGCTGAAACCAACATGGAGGAAGCAGAGAGCAGAGGAGAAGCCTGGACCAGCGCTAGTAACCCAACAGACACCCGGTAAGCCACTAATCTTTGTAGTGCACACATAGAGGAAGCTGTCTCCATAGGCTTCCTAGGAAACAGGAGTTTTGTCAGCACTTCCTCCCTATACACGTGGGGCTGCAGTATCATGCTAACAGGCAAATCTGGGGGGAGTAGCAAAATACATATCTTTAAAGCATATATATATCTACATGTTATCTGGGTAAACATTAGTACATCCCATCCTGCCTTTTCCTGGATGTGAGCGACTATTATCGTTTGGAGGTGATTACCAGGAAGGACCCATTCTCACCACATTTACCTATTTGGATGACACCACAAGTGGACTCAACCTGAAAAGTGCTCCTGGGCTTTGTTTTCTGCTGTTACCTTACAGCAGTAAGGTAAGGGGACATCTTTACTTATTTTGGAAATAGCATCTGCAACTGGTCATCACGGCATTTTGGCTTTTACATCAGCAATCTTTTTTGAACTTTATTTCCATATTGCATTTATACATTGCATTGACTCATTGTTACCTGTTGTATGGACATTCACCCTGAATAACACTGTTGTGTGCTATTTCTGGCACTTTGTGCACCAGATTGTTATAAGGAAGTTACACTTTTTATGTTATTTTGCACTGTCATTGGTTTGGTAGCCGGCTTAGGCTACATTTAGCACGTTCAATATATATTTCTTATATACACCACTGTCATTTTCTGACATTACTATGTATAATAGTTAGGTTATTCTTACCTTTTTTCTTTTTTCCACATATCTAGTTTTTTGCCACACTTCCTCTTCATTTTATCCCATCCCCACTTTCTCCCTTACAGCGCAGCACTACACCCCCCCCCCCCCCATTTTTATAAAGATCTAAAAGGAGTTTGGCAGCAAACTTTGTGAAAACTAATATTTGTGTAATTTTCAAAACTTTTGGCCACAACTGTAGACAACATAAAATGCTTGTGTGAAGATTTCAGTGTCTACATTATTCATTTTTGGCTGCCAAGGATGTATGTGCTACGCCCCAGCAAGTCTTCCAGGCTCTGCTGCCCCCAAGTCACCCAGGAGAACCACTGCGGGTGTTGGCAGAGAGAGCGGAGGATGATCTGTGCTTGATCAGCTTTAATTAAGTCAAGAGGTGACATTAGGAGTCTAACAGACCCCTGATATCTCCTTAAAATGGCCCATTATGTACGTTATGCTGTCATATAGGGGAGCCTGTCAGCCCCATATATGGTCTACTATACCAATAGAATTAAAAGGGGCTCTGCTATAAAAAAAAAAAAAGTTTATGTAACGGCTCAAAAATAGACAAAATAAATGGCCGATTAAGACTTTCAGTCTCCATATTAAAAGGGGAAGTGCATTGTTTGGCTGGGCTTCACCTATGGATCACAGGAGTGACATTTGTTTTGCACTCCTGCGACCTGTTTTCAGCAGAGAGTGGTCTGAAGTCCACTCTCTGCTGACATCACAGAGATCAGTCCAGGCACTGCGTCATCATGACAATGGAAGTCGTGATCCGCCAGGTGCCTGGACTTCTCAGCCTCTCAGCGAGCCGTTGAGACAGCATCTCCCCATCTCTCCACAGCTCAGCGCTCCAATGAGCATTGAAAAGCAGAGCAGGAGAGCTGCTGATCGACAGGCAGCAGCTCTATGCTCGGGGAGCCGAGAGAACCGAGCCAACGGCTATGTTCAATGGCTCAGTTCTCAGTGCAGAGACGCCGGGGGACAGATGAAGCATAGGACCGATACTGCATCCACCTAGGTAAGTATGGATTATGGGAAAAAAAACAGGTTCCCATACTTCTCTTTAAATCCTTTCACTAACATGGACATAAGTACCATGCCCTCTGCCAGACCCCACACCCTGGCAAGTCTCCCAGGCTCTTCTGCCCCTTCTGGTTGCCCAGAAAAACCATGGCGGGTATTGGCAGAGACAGCAGAGGACAATCTATGCTTGACCAGCTTTAGTGGGGTCAGGAGTTCCTGTTGAACCAGCGTGAGATTCGAACTGTGTATGGCCTCGCCGGTGGCAGGCTACACATAATACATATTTTTCGTTCAATCACCAGGTTGAAGGGAAAAAAATATGTGCCAAATCCTCCATCCACACACTCCATATGGGTGGGGGAATCCCTCCGACTGTGCTATTATGTTCTGCCTGTGGGGAACCTTCCCTTCCAGCAGAAGACAATGATCAGTGTTGCCAGCTATAGCCAGTGGCACCGATTAAGGAAGAAAAAACCCAACAGGGTGGTTGTATAGAAGTTGATGGATAGATCGACCTCTGCACAACCAGGGTGCGTATTCCTGGATGGAAATTCATCTAGTCCAGGGGTCTCCAAAACTGTGACCCTGGGGCCAGATGTGGCCCTTTGCTTGCCTTTATCCGGCCCTTGGGGCACTATTCCATCCACCGAAACCAACAATGGGGAATCATTGCAAAATTTGTGGAGAAAAACTAGGACGACCGCACTCCAAAAACAATGTTGTTCCTTTTTAATAAAACTGGTAACAAAACAAACATGTCACAGCAAAAAAATCTGATGAAAAACTGACGCGTTTCACACTATCATACAGTGCTTATAGCACATTGTTTTTGGAGTGCGGCTGTTCTAGTTTTTCTCCACAAATTTTGCATATCATTGCAGCGACGGCACCCAGGTGTTTGGATCCAGCCATCTAGTTCTCTGGGACTTTGGAGCGGTTAAACTCTTTTTCTCACCTTCCAATGGGCAATCATTATTGTTGCTAAAACCACCAATGGGGCACTATTCATCCAACTGACACTATCAAAGGGGTACAAAGTCTTCTACTGGCACCAACAATTGGGGCACTAGTCCTCCCACTGACACAAAAGATATGGTATTGTTTACTCCCAATGGCCCTAGTCCGGCCCTCCTAAAGTCTGAGGGACAGTAGACTGGCCCTTTGTTTAGAAAGTTTGGAGACCGCCCCGATCTACTCTCTGCTGAATTGGCCAAATTATGATCCGTGTATGGCCGGCTTTTAGTGTAAAATTGTTTCCCCTTGCTCCCGGTTTTCGGGGATCCTTTAACAAAAAAAAAAAGAGAAAAGCAATGCACCTGCTTTAGGCTGCATTCACACCTTTGCGTAGGCGATTTTTGGCGTTTTGTCCCGCGAATTGCGGCGACAAATTGCGGCGTTTTGTACCGCGATTTGCGGCGACAAAACGCGTTGTTTTTAACCGCGTTTTTTTTACAGTCATTGTCGGCTATGCCGCCGCCCGATACGCGCGTCGAAAAAGGGTCCGGGACTTGTTTGGCGTTCGGCGTTCTTTCGACGTACGGCGTTCTGCGTTAGGAGATGTGAACAGTCTCCATAGAGAATAATGTAATTTCGACCCTCCGGCGTATTGTAGCGTTGCGCTTCAGGCGTAAAAATGAGGTGTGAATGGAGCCTTAAGAACGAAGAGATATTAGAATTTATTTTACTGGCACAGAGCCGGCGCTGCGATAAAACAAACCCCAGACTCAGCACAATGGGTACGACTTAATTCTGTTTGCTTTTCCGTCCCGTAAAGTGAATAATGGGATAATCTGGCCGTATATAAAGTATAGAAAGGATCCATGAAATATTTAAAACGTTGAGGGAGGGTTGCGGCGCTGGAAGCTCGTTCGACAACTTTGCGAGGCACTAGATCAACCATGACAAGGCCGTATCACTGTGCGGGCCAAGAGGAGACAATACTAGCCTTCAGGTGATCTGACTGCTTTACCATCTTATCAAATATTCACTGAAAGCCTCTTCGGAGAAAAAAGAATGAAATACAATGTAGAAATCTGTTTTTATAGCCAACAGATTGGATTAAACGTTATTGCCTGTCTTGATTCGGGGCTACAAGGCCATCTCCATGGGCAGGATAATACTTTAGCTACATTTTTAAAGCAGGATTTAACCACTTGCCTACCAGGCACTTTCGCCGCATTCCTGCCCAGGGCAGATTTGAGCATTCAGCGCTGTCACATTTTGAATGACAATTGTGTGATCATGCTACTGTGTAACCATGTGACATTTTTTATAATTTTCTTCACACAAATAGAGCTTTCTTCTGCTGGGTTTTTACAAAAAAAACATTTTTTTTTTTCTTATTTAGAAAATTTACTGACAGAAACTAGTAATTTTTCTCCTTCACTGAAGTGCGCTGATGAAGCGACACTGATGAGAAGGCATCACAATTACACAAATGTTCCTTACATTGGTGATCAGTGAGAAGAATGTCCCTTACATTGGTGATCAGTGGGAAGAATGCTCCTTACATTGGTGATCAGTGGGAAGAATGTTCCTTACATTGGTGATCAGTGGGAAGAATGTTCCTCACATTGGTGATCAGTGAGAAGAATGTCCCTTACATTGGTGATCAGTGGGAAGAATGTCCCTTACATTGGTGATCAGTGGGAAGAATGTTCCTTACATTGGTGATCAGTGGGAAGAATGTTCCTTACATTGGTGATCAGTGGGAAGAATGTCCCTTACATTGGTGATCAGTGGGAAGAATGTTCCCTACATTGGTGATCAGTGGGAAGAATGCTCCTTACATTGGTGATCAGTGGGAAGAATGTTCCTTACATTGGTGATCAGTAGGAAGAATGTCCCTTACATTGGTGATCAGTGGGAAGAATGTTCCTTACATTGGTGATCAGTGGGAAGAATGTTCCTTACATTGGTGATCAGTGGGAAGAATGTCCCTTACATTGGTGATCAGTGGGAAGAATGTTCCTTCCATTGGTGATCAGTGAGAAGAATGTCCCTTACATTGGTGATCAGTGGGAAGAATGTCCCTTACATTGGTGATCAGTGGGAAGAATGCTCCTTACATTGGTGATCAGTGGGAAGAATGTCCCTTACATTGGTGATCAGTGGGAAGAATGTTCCTTACATTGGTGATCAGTGGGAAGAATGCTCCTTACATTGGTGATCAGTGGGAAGAATGTCCCTTACATTGGTGATCAGTGGGAAGAATGTCCCTTACATTGGTGATCAGTGGGAAGAATGTTCCTTCCATTGGTGATCAGTGAGAAGAATGTCCCTTACATTGGTGATCAGTGGGAAGAATGTTCCTTACATTGGTGATCAGTGGGAAGAATGTCCCTTACATTGGTGATCAGTGAGAAGAATGTCCCTTACATTGGTGATCAGTGGGAAGAATGTTCCTTACATTGGTGATCAGTGGGAAGAATGTTCCTTACATTGGTGATCAGTGGGAAGAATGTCCCTTACATTGGTGATCAGTGAGAAGAATGTTCCTTACATTGGTGATCAGTGGGAAGAATATTTCTTACATTGGTGGTCAGTGGGAAGAATGTTCCTTACATTGGTGGTCAGAGAGAAGAACGTTCCTTACATTGGTGATCAGTGGGAAGAACGTTTCTTACATTGGTGGTCAGTGGGAAGAATGTTTCTTACATTGGTGGTCAGTGGGAAGAATGTTTCTTACATTGGTGGTCAGTGGGAAAAATTACCCTTTGGTTGGTGATCAGTGGGAAGAATGACCCTTACATTGGTGGTCAGTGGGAAGAATGCCTCTTACATTGGTGGTTAGTGGGAAGAATGTCCCTTACATTGGTGGTCAGTGGGAAGAATGACCATTCAGTTGGTGGTCAGTGGGAAGAATGACCATTGAGTTGGTGGTCAGTGGGAAGAATGCCCCTTACATTGGTGGTCAATTTTACAGTAGTGATCAGAATGTCACCTTTCCAGACAACTAAAAAAATCATTGGTGTAATGCCAATGGTTCTGCCAAATAGCATTGACCCCAGAAATACTTAGGCACATTTAAATGGGAGGTCAATAGGTCACAGATCAAGGAACCCCACGCAGTCACTGGAGGAAGGACAAAGCTCTGGGGGCAGAGTGAAATGTGTTGAAGGGCATGGCCTGGCGGGAGCCCAGGCTGAGATTGTGTTTTTTATACCACCATAGAACTCTGTGTATGTGTAGCACTCCTCTTCGTTCAGTCTGATGCAGATCACATGTTGCTGCAGGTGTGTATAGTTTTATTTGTTGGGCACTGCGGCACAGCATTGGAGTATATATATATATAGTACAGACCAAAAGTTTGGACACCTTCTCATTCCAAGAGTTTTCTTTATTTTCATGACTATGAAAATTGTAGAGTCAACTGAAGGCATCAAAACTATGAAATAACACATGTGGAATTATATACATAACAAAAAAGTGTTTAACAACTGAAAATATGTCATATTCTAGGTTCTTCAAAGTAGCCACCTTTTGCAGCAGATACATCTCTAGAAGAACTGATAAGAGGAGACTGTGTGAATCCGGCCTTCATGGTAGAATATCTGCTAGGAAACCACGGCTAAAGAAAGGCAACAAGCAGAAGAGTCTTGTTTGGGCTAAAGAACACAAGGAATGGACATTAGACCAGTGGAAATCTGTGCTTTGGTCTGATGAGTTCAAATTTGAGATCTTTGGTTCCAACCACCGTGTCTTTGTGCGACGCAGAAAAGGTGAACGGATGGACTCTACATGCCTGGTTCCCACCGTGAAGCATGGAGGAGGAGGTGTGATGGTGTGGGGGTGCTTTGCTGGTGACACTGTTGGGGATTTATTCAAAATTGAAGGCATACTGAACCAGCATGGCTACCACAGCATCTTGCAGCGGCATGCTATTCAATCCGGTTTGCGTTTAGTTGGGCCATCATTTATTTTTCAACAGGACAATGACCCCAAACACACCTCCAGGCGGGGGAAGGGCTATTTGACCAAGAAGGAGAGTGATGGGACGCTGCGTCAGATGACCTGGCCTCCACAGTCACCGGACCTGAACCCATTCAAAATGGTTTGGGGTGAGCTGGACCGCAGAGTGAAGGCAAAAAGGCCAACAAGTGCTAAGCATCTCTGGGAACTCCTTCAAGACTGTTGGAAGACCATTTCAGGTGACTACCTCTTGAAGCTCATCAAGAGAATGCCAAGAGTGTGCAAAGCAGTAATCAAAGCAAAAGGTGGCTACTTTAAAGAACCTAGAATATGACATATATTTTCAGTTGTTTCACACTTTTTTGTTATGTATATAATTCCACATGTGTTAATTCATAGTTTTGATGCCTTCAGTGTGACTCTACAATTAAGTCATGAAAATAAAGAAAACTCTTGGAATGAGAAGGTGTGTCCAAACTTTTGGTCTGTACTGTGTATATATATATATATATATATAAGGGGTGAATCCTGCTGCAACCAACTTTCAGAAAAGAACATCTCTGAGAAAACGGCGGTGCCGAAATGAACATTACTGTCTGAAGCTGAACTCCATCTTTCCTCTATAAGAATGGCTCTGTGACGTTCAGAAGGAGCGTAGAGTCTACTCCTCAGAATGGACACAGTCCATCATGCCGCGGCAGGCATTAGCCGCAGTCAGAGAAAGTGCAGCGCAAACAATTAATAATTACATAAATAACATAAGTGACACCACAAAGAAAAACAGTGTAAAATGTCCATAAGTGCTTAATAATCCAATGTAAATGTGCAGGACCGAATCCAGAATGTGTTTGAAGCAAGCAGAAGAAAACCTCCACCAAAAAAGGTAAGGATGGCCTCTCACCTTAATGAAAAGGTTAAACAGCATGTATAAACAGGAATCTCCTCAATCATCCAGTTAATCCAACAGTGGTAGAACAGCATATAGAGACAAGGATCTCCTCAGTCATCCAATATTCCAGCAGCAGATCACTTAATTAAGGCATCAATGGACTCAGCGCCAAACAATTATGCAAAAAAAATAGAGAAAGAATCTAGTGCTCTCTGAAGCATAACTGAATTTATTGCATAAAAAAGGTAAAAAACTCACATAAAAAGCACTCGTGACTGAGTGCTAGGTATACAGGCAGGCAGACAGGGATCAACCAACAGGTATCCAGAAACACAATGTGCAGTGTGCAGTCGCGGGTGACGTCACGCCAATCACTCCCCCCTTGTACGTCGTTACGTCCCCTGGGCGGGACTTCTTCAGCGTGGGGTAGGAAGGAACAACGTAGACGTCCCGCTGATTACATTAAATAGCCGACGGTTGCCAAAGCAACCGAAAAACAAATTGAGCTTAGACGACTCATCATGGTGAAAAAACTCCGCCCAAGAGTCAAAAAAACCAATTAGACTAAACATCTCACACCAGGTGATCACGCCTCCTCTCCAGTGTCAGGCTAACAAAGCTTCTGACAAGGATAGTGAAACAAACGCAATAGAGGACTGACAGAACACCGGACTTAGAAAAAAATTTACATTTAAAATATACATGACCCAAAAAAGAGATCCTTACCCAAAAAGACCTCATATTAGATCACAATTAAAAAAGAGACGTCATCCACGATTGCACAGACTGCCCACTAACAAATGCATTTGAAATTGTAACATATCAGATACAGTAATTAAAAATTAAAAATTACCAATTACCAGCTATGTAAATATACATACTAGACACAAAATAATAAAATAAAATGAAATAAAATAAATAAAAGTAAAATAGATAAATAGGAATAGGAATACAAAACGCATAAGACCAACCCATATCAAAAAACTAAGATTAAATATTGATACTACCTATTGGATATGAAACAGTTAAGGTCAAATTCAACGTTGAGGCCAGAAGGTGAGGAGACCTTAGTCTCATATATCCAGAAGGACTCGCGTTGACTTATGCGACGAATATAATGCCCACCCCTCCAATGTTTATCAACTTTCTCAATGCCCCAAAATTTCAACGCACGGGGATCCCTATGGTGACATTGTCTAAAATGTTTGGAAACACTATGGCTTCTAATTCCTCTTTTAATGTTACTAATATGTTCACCAATACGCACATGCAACGCACGGGAGGTGCGTCCAACATACTGCAGACCACAGCTGCACTCCAGCATGTATACTACACCTTCAGTAGCACATGTAATCAGTTGCTTGATTGGGTACTCTTTTTGTGTAACATTAGAACAAAAACTTTTTCTCTTCTTAATCGTCTGCCTAACGTGTTTGCAGGTTGCACAACGCCCACATGCATAGAAGCCAGAGAGAAAGTTAAAGAGTTTGGGCTGAGCCCTAGTGGGGGGGTCAATCACTCCAGGGGCCAAACTGTCTCTCAATGAGGGGGCCTTTTTATATATAAATTGAGGACGGTCGAGGAAATTAATAGATTACTTAGTGATCATCATACCTACCTGATACTACGTGGGAATCCTATGGTTAATTTTAAAAATGAGCTACATATGTTGATAGAGGATGGTAAAAAACGAGGCATTTTGAATAGTAAGGAGGCGGCATATTTGGATCCCCACCATTGCCGCACCCCTATTATATACTTTTTACCCAAATTACATAAAGATGCTTTACGCCCCCCCGGCCGTCCTATTGTGAATGGGATCGACTCAGTGACTTCGAGGCTTGGCCAATACCTGGACTGTTTCTTGCAACCGTTGGTGCGCAATATGCCTGCGTATCTGAGGGATACTAAGCAAATAATACAGATTCTTGAGGCCATTCCCTGTACACGTGACACTATTTTAGTTACAGCCGATGTGGGCTCTTTATATACAATCATTGGACATGAAGCAGCACTCTCTTCAGTGCAGTGGGCATTGGAGTCTACTGAACTGAGCCATGAACATATAGATTTTTTGTTGGACAGCTTGAAATTTTGTCTGCTTAAGAATTATTTTTGGTATGGCAAAGATATTTATTTGCAGCAATGTGGTATAGCCATGGGAGCCCGTTTCGCTCCGAGTGTGGCCAATATTTTTATGGCCCACTGGGAGCGGGATGTGGTGTTCCAGAATAGACCTCCTCAGCTTGTCTGCTATAGGAGGTATATTGACGATCTGATCTTAATATGGGAGGGTGATTTATTATCACTGCAGTCCTTTATGGACAAAATGAATGCCAATAACAAGAACATAGTCTTGTCTTGGACAGTGTCCCATCTTAAGATTAATTTCCTGGATTTGGAAATATTTAAGGCCGATAATAGGCTATGCACTAAGAATTATTTTAAATCTGTAGACCGCAATGGCTATATACCTATCACCAGCTGTCACCACCGTTTGTGGCTGTGCAATATCCCACGTGGGCAGTTTGTACGGCTACGTAGGAATTGCACTAGTTCAACTGATTATTTACAGCAGTCTCAGGAGCTTGCTACTAGATTCATAGCTAAAGGCTACTCTCGTCCTTCGATTCTGCAGGAAATAGAGAAAGTCAACGCTTTAGACAGGAATACCATTGTTGCTGATAAAGTGGCCAATATAGATAAGGATCAAGCTAACTACAAAATGCTGTTGGACTTTAACATACATCACAAAAAATTTGAAAGAATCGTTGCCAGACATTGGCCAATTCTAAAGGGTGATGGTGTGTTGGGCCCTGTCCTGCCAGACCGTCCTCAATTTATATATAAAAAGGCCCCCTCATTGAGAGACAGTTTGGCCCCTGGAGTGATTGACCCCCCCACTAGGGCTCAGCCCAAACTCTTTAACTTTCTCTCTGGCTTCTATGCATGTGGGCGTTGTGCAACCTGCAAACACGTTAGGCAGACGATTAAGAAGAGAAAAAGTTTTTGTTCTAATGTTACACAAAAAGAGTACCCAATCAAGCAACTGATTACATGTGCTACTGAAGGTGTAGTATACATGCTGGAGTGCAGCTGTGGTCTGCAGTATGTTGGACGCACCTCCCGTGCGTTGCATGTGCGTATTGGTGAACATATTAGTAACATTAAAAGAGGAATTAGAAGCCATAGTGTTTCCAAACATTTTAGACAATGTCACCATAGGGATCCCCGTGCGTTGAAATTTTGGGGCATTGAGAAAGTTGATAAACATTGGAGGGGTGGGCATTATATTCGTCGCATAAGTCAACGCGAGTCCTTCTGGATATATGAGACTAAGGTCTCCTCACCTTCTGGCCTCAACGTTGAATTTGACCTTAACTGTTTCATATCCAATAGGTAGTATCAATATTTAATCTTAGTTTTTTGATATGGGTTGGTCTTATGCGTTTTGTATTCCTATTCCTATTTATCTATTTTACTTTTATTTATTTTATTTCATTTTATTTTATTATTTTGTGTCTAGTATGTATATTTACATAGCTGGTAATTGGTAATTTTTAATTTTTAATTACTGTATCTGATATGTTACAATTTCAAATGCATTTGTTAGTGGGCAGTCTGTGCAATCGTGGATGACGTCTCTTTTTTAATTGTGATCTAATATGAGGTCTTTTTGGGTAAGGATCTCTTTTTTGGGTCATGTATATTTTAAATGTAAATTTTTTTCTAAGTCCGGTGTTCTGTCAGTCCTCTATTGCGTTTGTTTCACTATCCTTGTCAGAAGCTTTGTTAGCCTGACACTGGAGAGGAGGCGTGATCACCTGGTGTGAGATGTTTAGTCTAATTGGTTTTTTTGACTCTTGGGCGGAGTTTTTTCACCATGATGAGTCGTCTAAGCTCAATTTGTTTTTCGGTTGCTTTGGCAACCGTCGGCTATTTAATGTAATCAGCGGGACGTCTACGTTGTTCCTTCCTACCCCACGCTGAAGAAGTCCCGTCCAGGGGACGTAACGACGTACAAGGGGGGAGTGATTGGCGTGACGTCACCCGCGACTGCACACTGCACATTGTGTTTCTGGATACCTGTTGGTTGATCCCTGTCTGCCTGCCTGTATACCTAGCACTCAGTCACGAGTGCTTTTTATGTGAGTTTTTTACCTTTTTTATGCAATAAATTCAGTTATGCTTCAGAGAGCACTAGATTCTTTCTCTATTTTTTTTGCATAATTGTTTGGCGCTGAGTCCATTGATGCCTTAATTAAGTGATCTGCTGCTGGAATATTGGATGACTGAGGAGATCCTTGTCTCTATATGCTGTTCTACCACTGTTGGATTAACTGGATGATTGAGGAGATTCCTGTTTATACATGCTGTTTAACCTTTTCATTAAGGTGAGAGGCCATCCTTACCTTTTTTGGTGGAGGTTTTCTTCTGCTTGCTTCAAACACATTCTGGATTCGGTCCTGCACATTTACATTGGATTATTAAGCACTTATGGACATTTTACACTGTTTTTCTTTGTGGTGTCACTTATGTTATTTATGTAATTATTAATTGTTTGCGCTGCACTTTCTCTGTTTATATGACTATTGGGGTGTTTTATTTGAATTTACCTTCAGTGCTGGCTTGCATTATTATTTTATTATTTTTGTTTTGTTATCTTCTAGCGCTGAATAATTTATTTACTATTAGCCGCAGTCAGGCCGGCTTTTATTTTAATGTTACATTTGTAGACTGGAAGCGATAATTCAATCACCTCTCCGGCATCGTTTCGTCGATGATATACAAGCAGCCATGAGAAGAGTAAAGTACGACCACTGCTTAATGATGTTCTATCAATCCTCGTAAGGATCCGATTCTATGTTTAGATGCTCAGCTTGTCTAAATTTCCAGGGATTAACAATGCTTGGAAACTGGAGTTCAGGCCCAGGAGCCCTAAAGAGAACCTGTCATCTATATTTATGTGTGTATTAGAAAATTTCCAATGATGTGCATCTTATGCATGTACATTTGCTCTGGGTGAATGAGGGCAAAATAGAACACCAATAGGCTATTTCCATTCCAGGTCGAATGTTTTTTATTCAATAAAGTGGTTGTAAACTGCTAAAATTATAAAATGAATAAAGCATATCCCTATATAGTATGTACTTGCCTCAATCCAAAACACCTAGTGTGATTTCTGTCTGCTCTTCCTCTGCTGTCAACACAATTATTTTCTAAAGAAATGGCCAGTTTACTGTCCTTGAAACTATAGAAGGGCTGGCCTGGGCCCAGTGGGAGTAAACAATGGCTAATCTTTGGTATCAGGGGGGTGAATAGTTGGTGTTAGTGGGAGGAATAGTGCCCCATCATTGGTGTCAGTGAAAGGAATAGTGCTTCATCATTGGTGTCAGTGGAAGGAATAGTGCCCCATCATTGGTGTCAGTGGAAGAAATAGTGCCCCATCATTGGTGTCAGTGGGAGGAATAGTGCCCCATCATTGGTGTCAGGATTTGGGATCTATAAGACCCCAAATCCCTCCTCTGCACTTTAAACATTAGCAAAGATCTGTGTTTTTAAATGCTTTTCTATTTAAAAAAAAAAGGGGGCAGTTTGTTCCTGTGTAAACTGGAAGTGATGTCATGTCATCGCTTCTGGTTTACTATTACGAACAGCTTTGCTTGGCTGTCTGACCGGACAGCAGACGGGCCGGCTGGTCACTCGGGTTTGCTGGTGGGATGGGACAGCCCACGAGAGCTGCGGTAGGCAGCAGAAGGGGGATGGGCGTCCGCTCCCACTGCTTGTAATAGCAATCAAGTGGCTAGTCAGCCTCTTCGGTTGCTATTACAAGAGAGCTGACCGCCGGTGTTCTGTCAAGAAGTGCCCGCTATCGAATAGTGCCCAGGACAAACTGCAAATGCGCCGTACATAACAGCACAACAGCTGAGTTTACGATCAGCTGTTGTCTCGCTTTGCCGAGGCACGTTCATGCAGATGAGGGGCGGATATTTACATGAAGGGGGCGGATTTTTCAATGATGGGCTGTGCTGGGGTCGAAATTTTTAACGATGGGCAAAAAAAGCTGCTAAACAAATCTGTATCTGCTATTCTTCCTGTACGCTTGCGGAGCGTGTTTGGTCAATTGAAGGGCGGCTTTTTCTATAGCAAATAAAGATTTGTTTTGCATTTTTGTTTGCCCATCGTTAAAAATTCCACCCCCAACACTTCCACTTATTGAAAAATCCGCCCCTTCATGTAAATATCCTTCCCGGGGCTTCGATGAGCCTTCGATGAGCCTTCAGCGGGGGCTTCGATGAGCCTTCAGTGGGGGCTTCGATGAGCCTTCACTGGGCCTTTGGTGTGGCTTCAAGTGAGCTTTGCCACAGACTTCTATGGAGACTTTTGCCACGTACACACGATCGGAAATTCCGACAACAAAACCGTGAATTTTTTTTTTCAGACAGAATGTTGGCTCAAACTTGTGTTGCATACACACGGTCACACAAATGTTGTTGGAAATTCCAACCATCAAGAAAGCGGTGACGTACAACACTACAAAAAGGAAGTTCAATGATTCCGAGCATGCGTCAAATTGATTCCAAGAATGCGTAGGATTTTTGTGCGTCGCAATTGCATTCAGACGATCAGAAGAACTTTTGTTCTCGAAAAATTTGAGAACCAGCTCTCAAATTTAAGTTGTCGAAAATTCCGACAGAAAATGTCCGATGGGGCCTACACACGGTACAGAATTTTCGACCAAAAGCTCACATCGAACTTTTCCCGTCGGAATTTCCGATCGTGTATACGCGGCATTTGAAGACACTTTGAAGCACCACTAAAGCTACATGGGGTATAATTTTTTTAAGACAAGCCGAAGCAAAGTATAAACAGTAGGGGTGCAACGGATCATGGTTGATCCATGATCCGAACGGGTCACCCCCTGCGGACTCCATAGCATTAGGAAAGGCCGCGGCTCCGGCCTAGCTCCGGAGCCGCGGCCATCTTGGTACACCCGGCGGCGGCCCCTCCTCTCTGTTTACACCCACAGAGGAGGAGGAGCCCGCGCTCGAGGGACACACACGCCGCTATCTGAGGTCTGCACGGGGGTCACTGTCTGCCTGTACTACGGGGGGGGGAGGTCACTGTCTGCCTGTACTACTGGGGTCACTGTCTGCCTGTACTACGGGGGGGGGGAGGTCACTGTCTGCCTGTACTACTGGGGTCACTGTCTGCCTGTACTACTGGGGGGGTCACTGCCTGTCTGTACTACTGGGGGGGTCACTGCCTGTCTGTACTACTGGGGGGGTCACTGGGGGGGGGGTACTACTGGGATGTCTGTACTGAGGGGGGGGGACACCATTTTTATTTATTTTTTGCAACAGGTGACACCAACCCTAGTGATGGCACTGCAGTGGGGGGGGGGGAGATGTGGATATTACAGTGGGGGAGATTTTGCTGATCCGTAAAAATGATCCGATCCATGACTGCTGATCCGAGGAACGATCCGAACCGTGAGTTTTTTGATCCGTTGCACCCCTAATAAACAGGACTGTAAGCTAACCATTTGATTTAGTGACAGGATCTTTGATTGGCGTTCAGAGAGCTTTAACAAAGCCTGTCCGAAGCCTTGTTTTGAAGCAAATGTAAACTAGTTAATGTGTGATGAAGCCGAAGCAAGTGTAATTGAGCCCTAAAAGTCTTTAAAAAGTTTCTATGTGGCTGCGGTAGACGTGTTAAGAAATGTGTTGCCTGAAGCTTTTTTTATGTCTGGCACATATACAGGGAAGACGTACAGATCTTCACCCATCTCTGAGGACACGGCTCTGTATTCGGGTGCCAGGCAGACAAGTTCTTCCCACTTGCCAGCCTAACGCATCCAGGACCCTGCCAGGTTCGGGTGGCGGGAAGGGTTAACGGCTGCCATGGCAGCGGTCTCCAAGAACAGAATTACCATTTATCACAGCGCTCCGGCTCTGGCAGTTGGCAGCGTGGTTATAAATAGACCCATTAACAGCCTGCAATGAATCTTTAAACAGCACAACATGGGACAAGCCGAGGCTAAAAATAGCTCTGCGCCAAGAGGGGGAGCGGCTGTCCTCAGGAGCACCTTTCGCCTTTCGCACGGATCCAGAATCCTCCTATGTTATGTAAATTACCAGAGCTTTATCTATAGCACAAATGTGATGTGCAATGGTTTAATTCTAACCACTTGCCCCCCCCCCCCCCGGGCCCTTTGTCTCCTTAAACCTCCTCGAGTCCCAGAGCACTTTTTTTTTCAGTTTCCGCGTCGCGCTGCTTCTGCACATTAAATCTCTTTAACATTCTGTAGTCTACCTTAACGTATCATACGTGTTTTATTTATTATTATCAAAAATAGAACAGATTTATATAGTGTTAGCAATTTGCTCAGCACTTTACAACATAAGGGAAGACATTACAGTTACAATATAATTCAATACAGGAGGGACCTGCTCCTTAGAGCTTACAATCTAAAGCAGGGGTGGGCAACTTCGGCCCTCCAGCTGTGGTGAAACTACAAGTCCCATGAGACATTGCTGTACCCTGACAATCACAGACATGACTCCTAAAAGCAGAGGCATGATGGGATTTGTAGTTTCATCACAGCTGGAGGGCCGAGAGGGTCAAATGTTACAAAAGGCAATAACCGTGGGAGATAGATAGTATAAATACAGTTATTAGGTGGAGGCAGGATAGAGAAGGATTTTCAGGGATCGCCTTAAAGCGGAGTTTCACCCTAAATATAAGATCTCCCATGCGCTTCAGCATACTGGCGTCAGCGCCAGTATGCTGGTTTTTTTTTTTTTTTATAGCACACTTACTGTTTTATCGTAGAAATCCTTTTCTGTCCCCCGCGGTGGACGGCGCCAGTACAGCGCGTCACATCTTCCTAAGATACCCGATATGGACTCGGGTATTTCCGGCGCTATGCGGCGCCTGCGCACAGACCTAGGAGCTGACTGCGCAGGCGCCGTATTTCTCCGAGTCCTATTTCGGAGAAATACGGCGCCTGCGCAGTCAGCTCCTAGGTCTGTGCGCAGGCGCCGCATAGCGCCGGAAATACCCGAGTCCATATCGGGTATCTTAGGAAGATGTGACGCGCTGTACTGGCGCCGTCCACCACGGGGGACAGAAAAGGATTTCTACGATAAAACAGTAAGTGTGCTATAAAAAAAAAAAAACCCAGCATACTGGCGCTGACGCCAGTATGCTGAAGCGCATGGGAGATCTTATATTTAGGGTGAAATACCGCTTTAAGGTCGTCAGAGTAGGAGATAGCTGGACAGATTGGGGTAGGGAGTTTCATAGGATGGGAGAGGCTCAGGAAAAGTCCTGGAGATGAGTGTGGGAGAAGCTGACGAGGGAGCTAGCGAGCAGGTGGTCTTGGGAGGAACAAAGAATGATTTGCTTGGTGTTTTTGATCATCTAATCCAACATATCATACATATGTTATAGTCAACCCCAACATATCATACAAATTTTATAGTCAACCCCAACGTATCATACATGTATTTTAAGCTACCCCAACGTATAATACAAGTTTTACTATCTACCCAACATAATAATACATTTCTTATTGTCTACCCCAATGTATTATACATATTTTATGGTCTACCCCAACATATCATACATGTTTTATAGTCTATCCCAACGTGTCATACATGTTTTATAATCTTCCCCAACATATCATACATATTATATAGTCTACCCCAACGTATCATACATGTTTTATTGTCTACCCCAACGTATCATACATGTTTTATTGTCTACCCCAATGTATCATACATGTTGAATTGTCTACCCCAACGTACCATACATATTATATAGTCTACCCCAACGTATCATACATGTTTTATAATTAACCCCAACGTATCTTACATGTTTCATAGTCTACCCCAACATAGCATACATATTTTACAGTCTACCCCAACATAGCATACATATTTTACAGTCTACCCCAACGTATTATACATGTTTTATAGTCTACCCCATCGTATCATACACATTTTTGAATCTAACCCAATTTATTATACATGTTTTATAATCTGCCCCAATGTATCATACATGTTTTATAATTAACCCCTAAGTATCATATATATTTTATAGTCTACCCCAATGTATCATACATGTTTTTTAGTCTACCACAAGGTATCATACAAATTTTGGAGTCTACCTAAACGTATCATACATGTTTTATAATCTACCCCAACGTATCATACATGTTTTATAATCTGCCCCAATGTATCAAACATGTTTTATAATTAACCCCAAAGTATCATAGATATTTTATAATCTACCCCAATGTATCTTACATGTTTCATAGTCTACCCCAACATAGCATACATATGTTATAGTCTACCCCAAGGTATTATACACATTTTTGAGTCTACTCCAATGAATCATACTTATTTTATAGTCTACCCCAACATAGCATACATGTTTTATAATCTGCCCCAATGTATCATACATGTTTTATAATTAACCCCAACATATCGTTCATGTTTTATAATTAACCCCAGAGTATCATACATATTTTATAGTCTAGCCCAACGTATCATACATGTTTTATTGTCTACTCCAATGTATCTTACATGTTATACATCCACCCCATCGTATCATACATGTTTTATAGTTTACCCCAACGTATCATACAATCCCAATTTCCAAAAAGTTGGGGCGCTCGCTGTGTAAAATCTACATACAAACAGAATTCAATGATTTACAAATCTCATAAACCCAAATTGTATTTACAATAGAAAATGGAAAACATATCAAATGTTTAAGGCTACTTTCACACTGAGGCGCTTTGCAGGCGCTATTGGGCTAAACATAGCGGCTGCAATGTGCCCTGAAAGAGCCACTTCTATCCAGTCTTAAGGCCTGAGGGCTTTCACACTGGAGCGTTGCGGGGGCAGGGTGGGAAAAAAAAAAGTCCTGCCAGCCACATCTTTGAGGCGCGGTAAAAATACTGCTCATATAGCGCCCCGTGCCCATTGAAATCAATGGGGCAGCTCGGCCATACCGCCTGCAAATCGCCGCTGCAGCACCGTTTTGCGGGCGGGTTCTACCCTTTTTCGTCCGCTAGCGGGGGTTAAAATCTCCCCACTAGCGAACAAAATTGCGCTTTACCGCCAGCACACCAATCGCCTCAATGTGAAAGTACCCTTAATTGAAACAATTTGCTATTTTAAACACTTAAGGACCGCCTCCTGCACATATACGTCGGCAGAATGGCACGGCTGGGCAGATCCACGTACAGGTACGTCCTGTACTACTACCCAGCCGTGGGTCACGGGCGCAAGGTTTTCGCAGACATCCTGTACTACTACCCAGCCGTGGGTCAAGGGCATGGGATTCGCAGACCCGATCGCCGCTGCAATGTGGCGCTCGGTCGCCGGGGCTGAAGAACGGGGAGAGCCGTGTGTAAACACGGCTTCCCCATGCTTCACTGTGGCGGCAGCATCGATCGCGTCATCCCTTTTATAGGGGGCACACGATCGATGACGTCACACCTACAGCCACACCCCCCTACAGTTGTAAACACACATGGAACACATAACCCCTACAGTGCCCCCTTGTAATTAACTCCCAAACTCCAACTGTCATTTTCACAATAAACAATGCAATTTAAATGCATTTTTTTCGGTGAAAATGACAATTGTCCCAAAAATGTGTCAAAATTGTCCGAAGTGTCTGCCATAATGTCGCAGTCACAAAAAAAAACGCTGATTGCCACCATTAGTAGTAAAAAAAAAAAATGCAATAAAACTATCCCCTATTTTGTAAAAAAATACCATAAAGCAATTTTTTTTAACCAACTTCTTACCTTGACGTGGCTGAAATCACTGGACTTGTTACTGTCCGGTAGGTTAATCGGTTTGGTTTCGGCCCTGGGTTTGACGATATGTCGGAAAGGACTGGAGACTGGTAGTCCGCTGACGCTGATGCCATCTGAGAAAAGAGATACATAAATGAGTTTACTTGACAGAATCAACAAGACTTTGGGTCTCAAAGCTACGTCCAGCATCATTCAACCTGGAACACGAGGACTAAAAGTAAGTGCAAGGCATCATGGACCTAGTCTCTTAGGGGTAGTCATCATGGTGCCCTGTAATCACAGTGTAATGATCCAGAGAGTGGACACAGGGGAAATACTCCGATTTTGGACCTAGAGTACAGAGACAGTGGGTCTATTAAAACTCCTACAGGGATCCAGGGTATTTTGGATTCGGATTTGGGCAGGACGCGACTTGGTATTATTACACCGGAAGGCCCTGGGCCCATTTATTCCCTATCCCTCTGGGCTTGAGGAATGTTCAAACGTAACCCTATCTCTATATACTTCTGCAACCAGGTAAGGGTCTATATCAGGGGTCTTCAAACTATGGCCCTCCAGTTGTTCAGGAACTACAATTCTCATCATGCCTAGTCATGTCTGTGAATGTCAGAGTTTTACAATGCCTCATGGGATGTGTATTTCCGCAACAGCTGGGAGGGCCATAGTTTGAGGATCCCTGGTCTATATCCATGAAATGACTTGGTTTGTGTAAAAAGAACCACAATTGTACTACACTTCACTTGTGGCCCCTGATGACGGTCTATTACCAGAAACGCGTCGGGCATTTATGAATCATCAACTAGGAAATTTTTTGTCTACCTGCCACCTTTTGTGGCATATGTGCTGTTTTATTGTTATTGTTTTGTATTTGTATATTTGTTTTTTTATATGCACATTGGGTGCTTGCTGCATGTATTATTTAGGGTTGTCCAGATACCGATACTAGTATCGGTATCGGGACCGATACCGAGTATTTGCGGGAGTACTTGTACTCGCGCAAATGCTCCCGATACCTAAATAGAATACTTTTTTTGTATTTATCAACATGTTCTGTGAAAATTCTTTGAGTTTTTTACTACTGCGTGACAAGCAAATAAAACATTTTTATTCATTTTTACTCATTTATATTCTTTTATAATTTCTTGAGTTAGAGTTCTTCATAATTCTAAAGAAAATATCCTTAGTCTGTATTGTGGTTTGAAAACTGTCACATGACATTTAAAAAAAGTATCGGTATTCGGCATCGGCGAGTACATGAAAAAAGTATCGGTACTTGTACTCGGTCCTAAAAAAGTGGTATCGGGACAACCCTAGTATTATTATTAAGTGCCATCATGTGAACCTATTTCTATTAAAACAATTTTATACTTCAAAAATTTGTTTGGCCTTTAAAGTCCCTCCTAGGGACTCTTTTTTGTCCATTGCTCCAGGGAGGACTCCGGTAGTTACTCACAAGTTTATCCCCAATTCCACACCTCTATGTTGGCATTGTGAATCTGAACGTGGTACACTATTGCACATTTGGTGGGACTGTATCCACATACAACCGTTCTGGAAAGCCGTTCATGATTTAATATCTCACATCACAACTTTTGTCCCTAATTTTACAGCAGCTCAATATTTATTACATCATAGTTCTCTATCGCAATCTGCTTATAAAAAATCAATCCTACCACATCTTATTAATGCAGCTAAGCTCTGCATTCCTATTCATTGGAAAAATCGAACTCCCCCTTCCATATCTGAATGGCTGAGAAAAATTGAACATATTGCTGACATGGAAAATCTAATCTGTCAGACGAAGGACACTCCCACTAAATTTTATGATAAATGGGCATGTTGGCTGAATTTTAAGGTTACTGCAGAATTTCGTCGCTTATCTAATGCTTCTTCATAACATTCTCAGATTGTTTGCTATCTTGTATGTTATACTTTTATTTCACACTGTAATGCATGATTTCTATCCCACTTCTCTTCACTTCCCCTCTTTTTTCCCTACCCCCCCCCCCTTTTTTTTCCTTTCCCCTTTGCCGTACAACTTACTATATATGGCAAAGTTATAAATCTGTTTATACAATGCTATCTAATGGTATTTATTGCATCTTTTATGGTTTGTTACACAATGTGAATTTGTTATATTCATTGTTGTTCTTCTTCAAAAATTTCAATAAAATATTTGGAATCAGAGAGTGGTGCATCATTGGAGGGTGAAGGACTGCTTACAACTCAAGAAAAGATCCAAGAAGGACCTTGCTCATCATGTGAGTGTTCTGAAGTAAATGGAAGCAATTATGAAAAAAAAAAATCTAAATTCAGAGCATGCTCCCTGAAATACTGAGGACATACTGCAAGTGTAGGGCATTGTGGACCTAGTCCATGAAGTGGATGCAACATGGTGCCCTGTACCCAAAGTGGTCAGCACCATTCTCTAATGAGGAGCACCTACCAGCTGGAGAAGATCCAAAACAAGGCATTGCTCATCACTTAAATTAAGAGCACATTTTTAATTTATTTTTTAACATCAGATTTATTGAACTATAGAGGTTTACATGTGGCAAAATAATCATACATATAATGCAATAGGAGCCTAATATATGGGTTCTTTGTTTCTGTACATGTTTATATATAAAAAAGTAATATTCTTCATTATACATGACAGCAAAGTAGCTGGTAGGGACCAATTTGAAAAATATCAAGCCCCTTAGGAGGGGGTTCAAAGTGTGCAAAACAGCAATGAGATGATTTTCGTACACAAACAGTAACTACGGGAATATAACCCTAATGTCAGCAAAATAAATAAGATGAAGCATGAGTACTAAGGTAGTTACAGCTTAGGTAACATAGTGATCAATAAGCATCTAGGTGTTTTAACAAGTGGCTTAGTCATATCCCAGGGCAGGAGATAAGGACCTCAAAGAGATGAGAGCTATTTTATCCAAGGAAAGTTCCCAAAACATTGAGAACCACAGACTAAGACAGGGGTCTTCAAACTTTTCAAGCAAACGGCCAGTTTATTGTCCTATTGTTTATTGTCCCGGTTTGTGGCCAGCAGGGGCAGAAAATGTTGGCATCAGTGACAATAAAAATGGCCTCAAGATTGGTGGTCAATAGGCGGAGTGGTGCCCCTATTAGTAGGAGGAATAGTATCCCATCATTGGTATCAGTGGAAGAAAGAGTGCCCCATTGTTGGTGTCAGTGTGAGGAATAGTGCCTCATATCAGTGGAAGCAATAGCGCCCCAAGGGCCTGGTAGAAGCAAGCAAAGGGCCACATCTGGCCCTCGGGCTGCAGTTTGGAGACCCCTGGACTAAGAGGACAATGAATAAGGTAATATAGTGTACTTGGACATACAGAGGTAGGACTAAGAACATTTTTGGGGGTTTTGAAGGAGGAGAAACATGTAGAGCTAGACACCTCCATCCCTGATACTTTGAGAAAAGAAAAACATGGGTGGGACTTTAAATGAAGCATGCATCCCAGGACATACACAACAAGGAATAACTATGGCAATAACCTGTTGCATTGAAACTTAAACCGTTCAAATCGACAATTGGCAGTCATTACTTTAATTGTATATAAAATATAGCAACAACAATCATAACACAGCATACCTAGTATATTGGTTAAAAATGGAATAGTACATAGAATATAACAATTTTGGTAGCAAAGTATAATAACACGATAAGTTCATAATAAAAACAATGCAACAGAGCCAGTTCGTAAGGTGTATCTCCATGGTGGGTAGGTGTAGCCTAGATACGTTGGTACAGTCCAATTAATATATAGAAATGGCTACTGGTAGTAGTGCAGTATATAGACAAATGAGCTTCTATAGGCTTATATAGGATAAAGATAGCATGATATGGCAACATGATTGGTACACAGTATAAACGTTTAAAAAAAACGCTAATTGGAGTAAATCTCCATAGTAGATGTAATCCTAATTGCTCGGTAGAGTCCAATTGGTATTTGGGATAGTTGGTAAAAAGGTAACAATATATGTGCGATGCGGCATCTATTGGCTCAAAGCGTTTCGTGGTCATTACCACTCTTCAGGAGCAAGTATGAGGTGAATGTCTAAAATGTTAAAAAATAAGATTGTAAAAACTAGAAATAACGTTTTATAATGGGCCTAGCTATGAAGTGGGGGGGGGAGAAAAATAGAGGCAACAACGATTCCCCAAAATTACTTACAGGTAAGTCTATGACTGGTAGCATGGCGCGGAGGGCAGGAGGCTGGCCGAAGGAAAGTCAGTATAGTGTACTTACCTTATTCCTTGCTCCCATAAGATTCCTACACTTTTTGTGACTGATGCTGAAACTTCTTGCTGGCTGATCAATTAAAATCTTTGCCCATCATCTCGTACAATTCAGGAACAACATTAGTGTGTTGAGCGTGAGGGAGTTGAAGGCCTGCGCACAAACCAGGTGAATTGGACAGTGCAGGAGAGCACCAGTAACCAGAGGAGAGAGAAAATTTCTTCATCATCACCTAGGCCAGTGGTCTCCAAACTATGGTCCAGGGCAGCTTCCCTTCCTGCCCACCCCTTGTCCTGGCCCTGCTGGTCACAGTCTGACCCCCTCTAAAGTCTAAAGCAGTGTTTCTCAATTCCAGTCCTCACGCCCCCCCAACAGGTCAGATTTTCAGGATTTCCATTATTTTGCACAGGTGATTTGATCAGTTTCACTGCCTTAGTAATTCCCACAGCCTTTTCATCTGAGGCAAATCCTGAAAACATGACCTGTTTTGGGGGGGGGGGGGGGGGGCGTGAGGACTGGAATTGAGAAACACTGGTCTAAAGGAAGGGAGCTCCCTGCAAGGATAAAGGTTTTATTTTTATGGTTCACTTAAAGCAGAGTTCCACCCTAAAAAAAATGGAAATTCCATAATCTGCCCAGATCCTAGTCCGCGGTGAATGTACTTCCGTTCCTACCCCCCCCCCCCCCCTCCCCCATGGCCTCCTGGGAAATGAGTGTCATCATGTCTCTGGGCATTACTGTACAGGAACATTGTGTTATTTCCATACAGGAAACAACGCGATTAAGGCGGATCACAGCGCCATTGTTGAAAAGGGAAGAACGCCATGTGTTATGGCATAACACAGGTTGACGAAGGAGAGAGCGGACATGCGTCTACGAGTGCCATTCTACTGCGCATGCGCGAGGTTCGAGAGGTGCATGCTGGTTGCCAGCATGCACCTCTCTCTGAAAAAAACAGGAAGACACAGGAACTGGGCTTCACATGCCCACATCTATAATGGAAACGACCACAAGATCGCCGAGAGGATATCAGGTAAGTGTTTTAACTGATTTATGCACGGATAGTGAATTTTCAATATGTTTTTTGCCATATTAACTGTATTTAATTTTAAATTGCAAAAAACAATAATAATAATGCCCGGAACCCCTGCTTTAAAAGGGTTTGACCAACAACAAACCTGTCCCAAGCCTCACCTACAAAGGAGAGGGAGTGGACACCAAAGATGTAGGCATGGCCCCTTTGTTCTATACACACACAGGCGCTGCACGTTTGCACAATTTGTAGCAATGGGCAAGAAACCAAATTAGACCTTAATGACGAATGCCAATTAGAAATGAGAGAGTAGGACACATGACAAATGTACTACAGAAAATATAAAGGTGATCTTGGGCGTCAAATAACCGGATTACCCCATCCATCCTGGCAGCGTGTTCATTTTCACTGTAAATAAATGAAGTCTGTGCGAACACGGACGCTGGCTTTATGCGCAGAACTAAAAATAGGCCATTGTATCGCCTCGGTTTAATTACACATTATGTATTCACTGCTGGTAAATGGAGGAGCAATAAAAATTATCATAATGAAAAAAAAAAAAAGTAGCATGAAACAAAGACGGTAACCTACACAAATAAAACGCATCGATTTACATAAATGTCTATTTGCATTTGTAGCGGAGATACATTCCAAGAAACAAATAACATAAGATGTTAAATAACTTAGGTCTTGTTTACACATGGGGCCGGGGGAGAGGGGCGGTAAAAATCGGTATTTGCGCTGCGATTTTACCACCCCAATACTCACCTTTTAAACCAACACAGCAACCACAATGCCCATTACCCCAAACTAACACCGACCCATCAATGTATTTTGATATTTGAATAATTCCTCCTAAGAGACAGTTTTCGGGAAGCCATTTACAGCACCCTGCAGGCATGTACTGGCCATTGGGACTACAGGGAGTTTCCCGGTGGGCCGATGGCTCAGTGGGCCAGTTTCAGCGACAGCCTGTCAAAGTAATGGCTGCGTGGCTCGCCCTCCACTTCATGCAGTGATGTGGGAAGGATGAGAAAAATACAGAGGAGAATACATGAAATAATAAAAGGTGAGTGAGGACTCCTTGGGCCAGATCCACATACGTTGGCCGCCCGCGCGGCGTGTCCCATTTACGCTACGCCGCTGTAAGTCACAGCGGCGTTCTCCTTATCCTCAAAGAAATGCCGCTCTAACTTATGGTGGCGTAGCGTAAATGGGCCGGCGTTCGCAGGTGTAATTCAAATTTACTAGGGGGTGGGCGTGTTTCATTATAGTTATGAATGACCTGACGCAAACGACAAATTTTTTACACTGCGCATGCGCCGGCCTAGTGCGCATGCGTGAAATCATGTCGCAAATAGTCAATAAAAACGACGTGTACGTAACTTACGCAATTCCCTATTCGCGAACGGGTTACGCAAACGACGAAAAAAATCTACGCTGGCCCGTCGTCCATACTTAACATTGCGTACACCTCCATATAGAAGGGGTAGCTTTACGCCGGAGATACGCTTACGCAAATGACGTAAAGGGAACGCGCCGGGCGCTCGTACGTTCGTGAATTAGCGTAACACGCTCATTTGCATATTCGACGCGGAAATCCGACGGGAGCGCCCCTAGCGTCCAGCGTAACACTACAACTAAGATACGACGGTGTAATATACTTACGCCAGTCGTCTCTTAGCGTTATTCTGGCGTATCATGTTTTGTGGATACAAAACAATGACACGCCGGTGGGAAATTAGAATTATGCTGGTGTATCTGTAGATACACCGGCGTAATTCTTTGTGGATCTGGCCCCTTATGTTATGCTACTTATGTTTTATTTTCACAATTGCGTATAGTTTATATACTGTTTTTATGTTTGTTTGCAAAATTAAAGTGGGGGCCGGTCTGGATGAAGTCCAGGGCCATTTTTTTGTCTCAGTCCATCCCTGGCACCCTGCAGTACACTCCCACCAGCCGTGATCTGCCTGCATTGCATAGCGACGCACAGGCACACCATGAAGACATCACAGGGTCTAAAATAACTTATGTAATGAAAATAGAAAGGATTTATTTAAAAATGCCGTTTAGATTTTTATAAAGGGGAGACCAGAAATCAGGGAAGGCAAAATATAACCAGATTAATCACTTAAAGACCGCCCACCGCACATATACTGCGGCTCGATTGTGGGAAACAACGTTCCTGTACATTGTTCCATGCAATAGATCAGCGGTGGTGCGTCCATAAAGGGCCCAGGACCGCCGCCCCCCCCCCCTCTCTCCTGTCACTCTCTAATTACCATAGATGGATCCATGTTTTTCGGGCACCTGAATAACAGCGGCGGGGTGTTTTTTGGATGCAACCGATTACAGCCATAGGCTCGAATAGGCGCCCAAAAATGTGAGAAGTGGGCGCAATGCTGTGCGTTCGCTTCTCACTCCGCTCTATGTTAGGAAAGCAAAGGAATTCGGTTTCCTATCATTGACCGCCTCTCAGCCAATCAGGTGCACCGGGTCTGTGTCACCTGTCACCTGGTTGGCTGAAGCGACAGGCGCTGTGATTGGATGCCTATCAGGCGTCCACTCACAGCAGAGGACGAGAGAAGGACCGGGCGGGAGAAAACATCGGGGTGGAGGACAACAGACACCCCTCGTCACCTGCCGCCGTCACCCGCTGCCCACCTGAGACAAGGTAAGTGTCGGACAGATGACGGGGGGCACAGTGGCAGCACTTGGGGCACAGCGGCAACATTTGGGGCACAGTGGCAGCACATGGGGCACAGCGGTAACATTTGCGGCACAGTGGCAGCACATGGGGAACAGTGGCAACATTTGGGGCACAGTGGCGGCACATGAGACACAGTGGCAACATTTGGGAAACAGTGGCAACATTTGGAACACAGTGGCAACATTTGGGTAACATGTGGGGCACAGTGGCAGCACGTGGGGCACAGTGGGAGCACGTGGGGCACAGTGGGAGCGTTTGATGGCACAGTGGGAGCGTTTGATGGCACAGTGGGAGCGTTTAAGGGTCACATGTTCTTTTATTTTATTCAATTTTAAAGGAGAAACAAGCAAACAAGGACATTACAGTAAAGTAGTCTGATGACCAGGGTCAAACAAAAACTTTTAGTTTTACAAATAACATTGTGCATTGCAAGGGATAATGACCATTAAAAGGATAAGTTCATCTTTTGACAAAAAAAAATATATAAAATGCACATTATGAGATGGTGGGTAAAAGATTCAGGTACGGAAAAAGGAGTAACCTTAAGGGTCACTAAAGGATTTTTTTTTTTAGCTAAATAGCTTCCTTCACCCCAATGCAGTCCTGATTCATGTCCTCATTGTTCGTTTTTGCTGTAATCCTTCTCTGTTCTGCACACTTCCTGGTTGTCTGTTTCCTTATGAAAAAAGTACTGGGAGCTTCTCTCTGTGGTCTCTAATCAAGGAGGTGTGGTTACTGTGTGTCTAAAACCCCTCAGCACCAATTAGTTTCATTTTAAAAACAAACACTGCCCTGTATTGGCTCTGTGTCTCTGTCCTTCACAGAAGCATGAAACTAGATTAAAAACGAAACTGAAACTGCAGGCGCATTATATGATTGATTTTTATCTATTTTTAATCATTTTTAAAAGGAATCAGGAATCAAACTATTATGTCTCTATACCCTGTAAACAGTAATTTCAGCCAAAAAAAAAAAAAAAATCCTTTAAAACTCTGTTAAAGGAAGAGGAGAAAAGAAAAATCCCCAAGTTTTATAGGGAGTTGAGCTACCAGCAGACCGTGGGGAATTTTTTGACTTGGTTGATCCCTCTAGTTCTTCAGAGTTGGAAATCACTGATGCCTTGGTGAAAAGAAAACTTTATAAAAGATCGACTCAATCAACACATAATGAGCTCAAATTTTTAGTCCATGTAAAGGTATCCAGGTTGTTTTGTATTATATTTACTTGCGTTCGTATTTTCTTCTCCCAGAAGACGCGACGCATTGTTTTCCTCTTCTCGGAATCACGTTCCACGGTCACCGGGCCCCTGATGGCTCGTCAAAGGAGAAATATGGCTTCATACGGACATTAACAGCTCTATTTATCCATATGTTCCACATTCACAAACGTTTTGAGACCACACAACGGCATTATTTGGTCATGTCAGGGACTGTATGAGGACATTTATCACTTCGATGGGACCCTCTTGTAACTGGCTTTCTCACACACGTCCCTTGAGCCTGGGAAACCACAATTCATAATGCATGACAATTCCAGGAACTTCAATAGAGCCCGTTTGAAATGTACCGTTTTTACATTTGCATGACCTTCTCCAGAGCCCTGGCTGGTCACTGCCCAAATACGAGAGTTGTACTGAAAGCCATGCAAAAGCTGCATTATGGTCGGCCATGGGTGTGGGGGGGTGAGATGACTTGAGAGGTATTAAAGGGGAGACTAAGGAGGCTGGTATCCAGAGTACCACCTTGTGGTTGGGAGGTGTACCACAGACTGCAGGCCGGGCTGGCTGATTTATCCCACCGGGTTTTATTCCCTGTGAGGCACATGGAAGACAGGCACACTGCAGTTCAAAGTCTCTCAACTCAGAAACCGCGGAGTGCACGTCTTTTTGTAGTTCAATTTCTCGTTTAATTAGGGAAGGATACAGGTGAGCCTTGGAAGATTCCAAACTAGCAGGAAAACAAAAATGGAGGGCACCTCTAATGCCGCGTACGCACGATTGGAAATTCCGACAAGAACAGTTTGATGTGAGCTTTTAGTCAAAAATTCGGACCGTGTGTAGGCTCCATCAGACTTTTTCTGTTGGGATTTCCGACAACAAAAATTTGGGAGCAGGTTCTCAATTTTTGCGACATTAGAAGTTCTTCCAATCATCTGTATGCAATTCCAATGCACAAAAAAAAACACGCATGCTCTGAATCAATTTGACGCATGCACGGAATCATTGAACTTAATTTTTCTCAGCTTGTTGTAGTGTTGTACGTCACCGCGTTCTTGACGATCGGAATTGTGTGTGACCGTGTGTATGCAACACAAGTTTGGGCCAACATTCCGTCGGAAAAAAATCCACAATCTTCTTGTCGGATTTTAGTTGTTCAGGTTCAACAGCTCTTGTTAATGGGGTTTTTGGTTCTGTTTGGGGTAGTCCATGTTTATGTGTGCTGTGTTTGCTGTGTTCATGGTTTGCGCGTGCCCGCCGCATCACTGAGATGCCGATGCGCCTGCCTGGCGGTCACGATGTCCGCCAGGCACCGGCGATCCTCGATTAGAGAGACAAGGACGTGGATCTGTGTGTGTAAACGTCCTGTCAGGGAGAGAGGAGACCGAGCTGTGTCCCTTGTACATAGGGACACAGATCGGTCACCTCCCCCAGTCAGTCCCCTTCCCCCACAGTTAGAACACTATGCAGGGTACACATTTAAAGTGGAGGTTCACCCTCCAAACAAATTTCAGGCATGCCATGGAGCCCACCCACCGACCGGCAGTTTTTTTTTTTTTCTATACATACCTTTTTACAGGCTCTCGTCCCTTCCGGCGATCGCGCATGACTGGGCGTTTCCAATCACAGGCTGTGATTGACGTCCCTCAGCCCGGCGCATACATCGCGTCACGAGATGCCGAAGGAACCCGAACGTCGGTGCGGCCCTATACGGCGCCTTTGCATCGATGTTCGGGTTCCTTTGGCATCTCGTGACGCGCTGTATGCGCCGGGCTGAGGGACATCAATCACAGCCTGTGATTGGAAACGCCCAGTCATGCGGGATCTCCGGAGGGGACGAGAGCCCGTAAAAAGGTATGTATAGAAAAAAAAAAAAACACCGGCATACTGCCGGTCGGGTGGGTGGGCTCCATTGCATGCCGGAAATTTGTTTGGAAGGTGAACCTCCCCTTTAACCCCTTCCTCACCCTCTAGTGTTAACCCCTTCAATGCCAGTCACATTTATACAGTAATTAGTGCATATTTATAGCACTGATCGCAGTATAAATGTGAATGGTGCCAAAAATGTGTCAAAAGTGTCCGATGTGTCTGCCATGTCGCAGTCCCAATAAAAATCGCAGATCGCCGCCATTACTAGTAAAAAAAATAATAATAAAAAATACAAATTCTTTCCCTTATTTTGTAGGCGCCATAACTGTTTTTTTTACCAAAAATATGTAGAAGAATACGTATCGGCCTAAACTGAGAAAAAAACATTTTTTAAAAAAAAATTGGGCTATTTATTTTAGCAACAAGTAAAAAATATTGATTTTTTTTTCAAAAGTTCGCTTTTTTTTGTTTATAGCGCAAAAAAAAAAAAACGCAGAGGTGATCAATTACCACCAACAGAAAGCTCTATTTGTGGGGGAAAAAAGGACGTCAATTTTGTTTGGTAGTGCAATTGTCAGTTAACCACTTAAGCCCCGGACCAAAATGCAGCTAAAGGACCAGGCCCCTTTTTGGAAATTGGCACTGTGTCGCTTTAATTGACAAATTTGCGGTCAAACATGTGAGGTTCAAACAGAGACTTCACCAGCATGTGAGGTAGCAAACAGAGACTTCACCAGCATGTGAGGTTCAAACAGAGACTTCACCAGCATGTGAGGTAGCAAACAGAGACTTCACCAGCATGTGAGGTTCAAACAGAGACTTCACCAGCATGTGAGGTTCAAACGGAGACTTCACCAGCATGTGAGGTTCAAACAGAGACTTCACCAGCATGTGAGGTTCAAACAGAGACTTCACCAGCATGTGAGGTTCAAACAGAGACTTCACCAGCATGTGAGGTTCAAACAGAGACTTTACCAGCATGTGTCGTTGACATGGAGACTCCACTAACATGTGTAGTTCACACAGAGACTACACTAACATGTGATGTTCACATGGAGACACCACCTAAATGTCACATTCATGTTGAGACTCCAGCACAATGTGACGTACATGTTGGGAACCCACCAAAAAAACAGGGCAGCCATGGGAATATCGCCTCCAATGAAGATGAGGGCAAGCTTACAGAAAAGGCTAGGCAGATCTTAGTGGTAGGTGATTCTGTTATTAGAGGGACAGAGAGGGCAATCTGTCAGAATGATGGTGATCGACGAACAGTATATTGTTTCCCGGTCGCACGAGTTCGGGACATTGTAGATTGGATGGACGGATTGTTAAATGCGGCTGGGGAGGACCCAGCTGTCATGGTACATATTGGAACCAACGACAACATTAAAAGAAAATGGAGCACCCTACAAAATGATTTCAGGGACTTAGGAGCTATACTGAAGAAAAGAACCTCCAAGACAGTATTTTCAGAAATACTGCCTGTACCTCGAGCCACACCAAGGAGGCAGCAGGAGCTTAGGGAGCTTAGCAGGTGGCTGAAGAACTGGTGCAGGAAGGAGGGGTTTGGCTTCATGGAGACCTGGACTGACTTTTCAATTGGTTACTTGCTCTACAGCAGGGATGGTCTGCACTTAAACGAACAAGGTTCAGCTCTGTTGGGAAAGAAAATAGCCCAAAAGTTGGAAATTTCTTTAAATCAACCACGTGTCATTCTCATGAAGACTCCTTCAGCGTGCAACGATTCATGTGAGACCATGGCAGAATGTGACGTTCACAACAAGACCATGGCAGAATGTGACTTTCATAAGGAGACCACGGCAGAATGTGACGTTCACAACGAGACCACGGCAAAATGTGACGTTCACAACGAGACCACGGCAGAATGTGACGTTCACAACGAGACCACGGCAGAATGTGACGTTCACAACGAGACCACGGCAGAATGTGACGTTCACAACGAGACCACGGCAGAATGTGACGTTCACAACGAGACCACGGCAGAATGTGACGTTCACAACGAGACCACGGCAGAATGTGACGTTCACAACGAGACCACGGCAGAATGTGACGTTCACAACGAGACCACGGCATAATGTGACGTTCACAACAAGACCACGGCAGAATGTGACGTTCACAACGAGACTACCGCAGAATGTGACGTTCACAACGAGACTACCGCAGAATGTGACGTTCACAACGAGACTACCGCAGAATGTGACGTTCACAACGAGACTACCGCAGAATGTGACGTTCACAACGAGACTACGGCAGAATGCGACGTTCACAAAGAGACTACGGCAGAATGCGACGTTCACAACGAGACTACGGCAGAATGTGACGTTCACAACGAGACTACGGCAGAATGTGACCTTCACAACGAGACTACTCCAGAATGTGATGTTTATAATGAGACCCCTCAAAAATGTGACAATCGCGTAAAGAATTCACCAGCATGTGCTGAAGATGGGGGCAAGGTTACCAGAAAGGATAGGCACATACTAGTGGTAGGGGATTCAGTTATTGGAAGAATACAGAGGGCAATCTGCCACAAAGACCATTATCGCCAAACAGTATGTTGTTTACCGCACGCTCGGGTTTGGGACATTGCAGATTGCATGAACAAATTATTGGATGGCGCTGGAGAGGACACAGCTGTCATGTTATATATCGGTAACAATGACAAAGTTAGAGAAAGATGGAGCACCCTACAAAATGATTTCAGGGACTTGGGGGCCATATTGAAGAAAAGGTCCCCCAAGGCAATATTTTCTGAAATACTGCCTGTACCTCGAGCCACACCACAGAGACAGCAAGAGCTTATGGTACTTAACAAGTGGCTGAGAAACTGGTGCAGGGAGGAGGGGTTTAGCTTCATGGCAAACTGGGCTGACTTTTCAGGCCGTTACTATCTTTATAGTAGTGACGGATTGCACTTAAATGGAAGGGGTGCAGCTTTCTTGGGATTGAAGATGGCCAAAATGTTGGAAGAAAAGTTAAACTAGGACGATTTGCTAGTTAATATGAGGGAGAGGATCTTCATTTCAAGCCATCATGACAGAAATCCACTACGTCATCAATCTCTTAAAAGATTCTCATAAGCAGCTTCTGAATCACCAACTATCAATGTAGCTGGACAAACAAGACAATTGGCTGTTCCTAGAAGAAGACTCAACTACAAGTTTGAGGGACCCTCCCAGGGACCAGGTATGGCTGCACCAACACAGGTCCCTACACTAGTGGCGGCTGCCACTCCAGTAACCAGAGGGTTTTCCCATCAGCCCTCTATTTACCTTTCTGCAGCTTCTGCGGAAGCTTAACGGTTTGACAATACATTGTCCAAACATGATTACCTGTAAAAAAAAAGTGTCTGAGATGTTTCGTGGTAAACAGCCTGCTAGGCCCAAGGGGAACCAAACCAGGCCCTCTAAAAGTTGCCAAGAGTGTAAATGTAGACATTAAGCTTTAAGGTTAATCAAAAATATAACACTCTAAAGAGAAAGGTAGAACAAAGGGGGAGTATGGAAGATGGAGAGAGGGAGGAAAGGGGGCAAAAGGGAAGGTTGGAGGAAGAAGGGGGTGAGGGTTGGGGGGAACCCCCACTACCCCTTCCTTACCCGGAACCTTCCATCCCCCCTACTTTCCTCCCTCTCTGCCTCTTCCATACTCCTCCTGCCCTTGTTTTACCTTTCCCTTTAGAATGTGATATTTTTGATTGACCTTATATCTACATTTACACTCTTGGAAACTTTTGGATATGAGGCAGCTTTTGGAGGGATTGGTTTAGTTCCCCCAGGCCTAGCAGGCTGTTTACCACCAACATCTTAAGCACGTTTTTACAGGTGATATGTTTTATCTATGTATTGTCGATCGACAAAAAGTAATTGATTATGTTGTGAAGTTTGGAGGCCGGTATGTTTTTGAGGCGTGTGTTGGACCAGCTATAAGAGGAAGCTGAAGGCCGATATGTTTTTGAGGCGTGTGTTGGACCGGCTATAAGAGAAGGTTGAAGGCCGGTGTGTTTTTTGAGACATGTGTTGGACCGGCTATAAGAGGAGGTTGAAGGCCAGTATGTTTTTGAGGCGTGTGTTGGACCGGCTATAAGTGGAGGTTGGAACTCTTTGTCTTCAGATGTGGTAGGAGTCTTTCCAGCTTTCTTTAGGATTTCTCTGCTGGAGAAATAAGAACTAGTCCCGCCAGTGAGGTCCTTCATGGAGAAGTTCAAGGCCTCACTTACACGGGGTGTATGAATCTGTAACCTGTGTGGGGGCTACATTAACCCCAAAAATGACATCTATGTCATTACTCAGTCATACAACATTGTACCCATTTGAAATTGTTGTCCTTTTTTTCACACAAATAGAGCTTTCTTTTGGTGGTATTTGATCACTTCTGGGTTTTTTATTTTTTGCGCTATAAAAGAAAAACGACTGAAAATTCTGTAAAAAAAAAACTTGTTTCTGTCATATTAGCAGGTTATTTCTCACACACAGCATATGCATACCACAAATTACACCCCAAACACCCCACATTCTGCTATTCCTCCCGAGTATGGCGATAACACATGTGTGAGACTTTTACACAGCGTGGCCACATACAGAGGCCCAACTTGGAGGGAACGCCATCAGGCGTTTTGACATTTCTCTCCTACATGGAAAAATCATAATTTATTTGCTAGAAAATTACATAGAACCCCAAAACATTATATATGCTTTTTTAGCAAAGACCCTAGAGAATACAATGGCGGCCGTTACAACTTTTTATCTCGCATGGTATTTTCGCAGACTTTTTTTGAACGCGTGTTTTTAAAAAAAAAACTGTTTTGTGCTTAAAACAAAACAAAACAGTAAAGTTATCCAATTTTTTTTCATAATATGAAAGATGAAGTTACGCCGAGTAAATAGATACCCAACATGTCACACTTCAAAATTGCGCACACTCGTGGAATGGCGCCAAACTTCGCTACTTAAAAATCCCCATAGGCGGTATTGCAGAGTATCGCGCAGGGTATTGCAGAGCATTGGGGTATTGCAGAGTATTGGGGTATTGCAGAGTACTGGGGTATTGCAGAGTACTGGGGTATTGCGGAGTACTGGGGTATTGTGGAGTACTGGGGTATTGTGGAGTACTGGGGTATTGTGGAGTACTGGGGTATTGTTGGGGTATTGTGGAGTACTGGGGTATTGTGGAGTACTGGGGTATTGTTGAGTACTGGGGTATTGTTGAGTACTGGGGTATTGCAGGGTACTGGGGTATTGCAGGGTACTGGGGTATTGCAGAGTACTGGGGTATTGCAGAGTACTGGGGTACTGCAGGGTACTGGGGTACTGCAGGGTACTGGGGTATTGCAGAGTACTGGGGTATTGCAGAGCTGGGATAGATGGAGGGATGGCTGGATCTGTGACTGCATTTGTCACAGATCCAGCCACAGCGCTGCTGCTGACACCCCGATCCCCCCCCCCAGGGGACGTGCAATCGCGGAAGTGAAGGACGACGTCCCAGGGACGCCGTGTCACAGTAGCTCGACCGCGCTGTAGCAGTATATTTGCTATAGCGCGGTCGGCAAGTGGTTAAAGTTTTAAATACAAAGATCCTTCATTGCTGCAGACCTCAGCACACGCCATGTGTGATGTAACCACTTATAGACCACAATAAATATATACAACATCACAAAAGTAAGTGCACCCCTCTGTGTGAGGGAGATCACATACAGTATGTCACAAAAGTAAGTACAACCCTCGCATTTGTGTAAATCTTTTCTTGTATCTTTTCATGTGACAACACTGAAGAAATTACACTTTTCTACAATGTTGTGTATTGAGTGTGCAGCTTGTATAACAGTGTAAATTTGCTGTCCCCTCAAAATAACTCAACACACAGCCATTAATGTCTAAATCTGAAGAATTTTATACAGGACAGTCGATGGAAGAAAGTATACAACTCTTGTCATTTGGAAGCTCAACAGGACAAAAGCAAAAGGCGTATCAAAAAACATTGCCTGAAACTAGAAAATACCTACAATGTATAAATTGTGAGAGCAATTTATAGAAAATGAACAAACATCATTTTTTTAAAGCTCTGTGCTCTAGCTATGACATCATCCACTCTAAGCAACCTCATAGACTGTTTAATCGCTAACATTTCCTGAAATGATCACTAAACTTAAACAGATTTTTCCCCAAAACTGTAAAAGATATCAAACTGAAAAGATAAAGCTAGGTAGCTGAATATTTTGTGAACATTTTAAAATTTGTTTGGTGTCTGTAGGTGAAAGTATTAAGGAGCTGAAACTTTTGGGAGCGGAAGGAGATTTTAAGGATTTGAAGCATGCTCTCATTGACTTCAATGTTAAAAAAAAAAGTGTTAAAAAGCTTAAATATTTAAAAAAAAGTATAAATAGTAGAAAAAAAATTGAAGAAGTCCAATCATTAGCTGAAAGAGCAGAACGTTTTAAAAGTTAAATGGTCTTAATAGCTGAAAGTATGCAGACGTTACGCAGAGCCAAAAAACGTACAGAATAAAATTTAAATCAAGAATAATAAAAACCGGTGGTGGTTCACGCAGCCGCGGCAGAAGCCAGCGGTTACACTTGAACTTGCCGTTTTGGGCTCTTATGCTGCCCTGTCTAATTTGGTGTTTCGGGGGCGCAGGGCGCACCTGTCTGTCACGAAGCCCATGGCGACTGTTATTCGGGTGTGGGAGGCATCTAGGGCGCGGCTCCTTAAGCCCAACACCGTCTCTCCGCATACCCCGCTTTGGGGGAATCCTCTCCTCCCCCACCTGAATACGGTCCCGGACCCGGTGGTGTGGGCTCGGCGGGGCATTCTTACCATCCGGCATGTCATGCCGGGTGGTGTGATGTTGTCCTTCCAGGAGCTGAGCAGGACCTTTCACTTACCGTCCTCCCTTAGTTTTAGTTTTTTTTGAACAAATCTGTCTGCTCGTGTGTACGAGGCCTTACGGTGGCATATGACGTTGACACAGCGGGGGTCCTCTCTAAATGGCACTCTGATATCCCTGACCTGGACGAGAAGGTGTGGGAGGACTGTGTCTCTTCCTACCTTCCGTCCATGATAGCCTCCAGAGACTGATTTATACAGTTGAAATTCCTCCACAGAGCCTACTACACCCCGCAGAGGTTGGCCAAGATATATCCTTCCAGGAGCCCCTTGTGCACTAGATGCTCAGTAGAGTTGGGAACTTTTTTCCATATGGTGTGGTCCTGCCCCAAGTTGGGTTCCTACTGGGAGGAGGTGGCGGAGACACTGTCTGATCTATGTGGGGTGGAACTTCCCTTAGATTCGAAACAGTACCTCCTTAGCTATCTGGGTGACGTTGAGGGAGATAGATATACCAAGCTATGTATCACCTTTGCTTTATTTTATGCCAGACGGGGGATCCTGCTCCGTTGGTGGGGGCCCCGACCCCCCACTAAGTCTTCCTGGCTGGGGACGAAAAATAGAGTGTTGCCACTGTACAGGTTAACATATGAGAGCAGGAACTGTCCTACCAAATTTGATAAGGTCTGGTCGAGCTGGATTGACTCCCCTGGTTGAACTCCTCCCTTTTTTTTTTTCTTCCCCTTCACCGCCCCCCCCCCCCTCTGCATCCTTCTGCATCCTCCTGCTTCCCCTCCTTCTCCCCCCTCCCCCTCTGTCTGGGGTGGGGGAGAGAACACAAGGTGGCAGCTGGTGTGGTGCTTCTCTGGGCTACCTTACTCTAAATGGTGACTGGTTCAATTGGGATTCTGCTCCTCCTTGCGTTTTATTTAATCGCAAATCTGTTAGTGTCCTGTTTTGCTGTATTGCTTATTGCTGTATACCTGTGTCATCATGCTGTCATTTATTTAATGTACTGTCATTGGTTGTGTGTGTTTTGTCTTTAAAATAAAAAACTTTACTGTTAAAAAAAAAAAAGAATAATAAAAAACGAATAACAATACTAGGAATGCTATTTAGCCTTCCCACTAATTAAAATTAATAAGAATAATAAAAAACGAATATCAATACTGGGAACGCTAGAGCATTCCCACTAATAAAAAACAAATAACAATACTGGGAATGTTATTGAGCATTCCCACTAACAAACAGCACTTGCAGGACAACCACACACAAATTTGAAAACAATGGGCCAGATTCTCAGCTGAGATACGACGGTGTATCTCAGATACACCGTCGTATCGCAGTTTTTTTCAATGGGTATCTATCAAGTAATTCTTAGAATCACTTACGCATAGATACACTAAAGATCTGACAGGCGTAAAGCAATTACACCGTTGGATCTTGGATGTAATGACAACGCCGGCCGATAGGTGGCCTTAACGTTGTTTTCTCATTTGCCTATGCAAATGAGCCTAATACGCCAATTCCCGAACGTTTTTGCGACGCAGCGACGTAGTTTACGTAGGTTGCGTACGCGTAAGGTTACCCCTGCTGTATGAGGGGTATGTTTCCGAAGTGCCGTCGTTGCCATGTTAAGTATGGCGTCGGGTCAGCGTTGTCTTTTTCCGTCGGTTACGTCGTCTTACTAAGTCGTTCGCGAATAGGGAATTGCGTAAGTGACGATGACGTTGTTTTGACGTCGGTTTCAACGACGCTTTCCGACGTGAGCTGGAGCATGCGCACTTCGTTTGACGCGGGGGCGCGTTTAATTTAAATACAGCACGCCCCCTCCTTCAGTATTTGAATTACACGGCCTTACGACGCCGCATTTACGCTACACCGCCGAAAATTACGGAGCAAGTGCTTTGAGAATACGGCACTTGCTCCAGTAATTTGCGTAGACGTAGTGTAAATGCGATACGATACGCTACGCCGCCAGATACGCCATTTTTTGAGAATCTGGCCCAATATATATATATATATATATAGGTCTCTTTCATTCTAAGGTTTATGTGTATATATACACATAAACCTTTCAATAAAAAAGACCTAACACCTGCTGTCAAAAAGGTACTAAACCTCACAATGTACATAATGGTATATAAACAACACTTAATTAGATGATAGATAATTAGAAAAACAAGTGACAAATAGAGAGGTAAAACATTGTAACCCTGCCGTGATACATTCAATACAATGGTGAATATATAAACTTATTCAATAATCAAAGTGATAAGTGCTACAAATAAAGTGCATATGTGCTCCAAGAAGATGTCCGTGTGCCACACTCCCCTCTTGTGACCCCACTCACCAAAAATCATGCCCCCAGTGGAATAAAATAGTGCACAGATAAAGGGTGCACACACGCCGACAATTATCGGGTTAAAAAAACAAACTGATCATTAACAGTCAAAAATCTTTCATCTCTAGCTTAACCCGGCACAGCCAGAACACTCGCTTGTCATCTAGGTGGCAAACAGATGATTGGCCTGTCGTTCATGGCACAGCTTAATGATCCTGGTTCTCCATTAAACCTGGCACAGCATGTACAAATTGGCCTTTACAAGATGATCAAACGCTGCCTCGCATGTTCGTAAGATCAAAGGCGCCATCCCACCTGTTGTCTGCAACACAAATTATACTCTGACAAAACTAACACACGAAAGGGAATATCATCGCCGGTGATGAGTCTTTGTTGTTGTGCCTGACCGTGGGGGAGAGACGGAAGAGCAACAATTGGATCTAATTACTATGTCTCTCATTCTCTGCCAACGAAGGGAAGAAGTAGAAGAGGAACTGTAAAATAAAAATTTGTCAGGCGTCATTTTACCGCAGCACCTAAAGGCCTGGGAGTGCCAGATGGAGGTACTTCAAAACACGCCAGGTCAAAGCAAAACTTTCTGGAAGGTCCGACATCATCGGCACCTGTAGCACAGTTGGGGTGAGGGAAGGGTAAAAAATAGCAATTAGCAGCACATATTAAAAAAAAATCCTCTCCTCCGCCACTCTGTTCAGCTGTCTGCAGCAGGAGATGCAGACCTCTAGAAGCTATGATTTGCTGAAGTCATGGCCAACACAGTTCTATGGACTATCCGCATGTGGCGACGTTGGTAACCATTAGACTAGGGCTGTCACATGGACTGAACCGCACTACTCCTTCATACCTGGAAGTAGCAGGAATTCTATTTGCAGTATTTGGCAGCAGGGGTGTGAAGGAAAGGTGACTAAACCACCACTCCCCCATGGATATGTTAAACTATGTCCTACCTTTGACAGTTATGCTGCCAGCTGTCATTCCAAGATGGCACTGACCCCTCCAGTACTCAAATGCCGCGTACACGCGGTCGGAATTTCCAACAAGAAAAGTTCGATGTGAGCTTTTGGTCGGGAATTCCGACCGTGTGTAGGCCCCATCGGAATTTTTCTGTCGGAATTTCCGACAACAATAATTTGAGAGCTGGTTCTCAAATTTTCTAAAAGGGAAAAGTTCTTGTCGGATATTCCGATCGTCTGTACGCAATTTCGATGCGTAAAAAAAAAATGTATGCTCAGAACCATTAAACTTCAATTTTCTTGGCTCATGGTAGTGTTGTACTTCACCGAGTTCTTGACGGTCGGAATTTCGTGTGACCGTGTATGCAACACAAGTTTGAGTCAAAATTTACTCGGAGTTTCCAATTGTGTTCATCGGCATAACAATTAGAAACCAATCAGAGTGCTTTCCATGGCTTTATTTAGAAATGGCAAAGGCCCTCGCAGTTTGTAAATGGCAGTAGGCTTATTTTTAATACTGTAATTGGCATCTGTTGAAGTCCACTAGGACGAAACACGTCGGGCTAGGTACATCTATCTTCCATATTGCCTTTTATCCTTGTTTTATCCTTTTATATGCTACAGTGATCACTTTTATGTCTTTTTTTTTTTTTTTTAATAAAAACCTTATCCCTCTTTTTACCTGCACCATCGGAGCATGTTTTTTTGTTTCCTTTGCATGATCTGCTTGAAACCCCTTTTTTTTCATACTCCACGAGTGCGTCTAACCCTGAGAGGACATCCATCCTATCTCCATCATCCATTGTTGCTTCGAAGCAAGCAGACCTCCATGTTTTTCTGCCTCTTGTTACATCCTGAGACAATTGCTCCACGGTGAGATTCCAGTCTGGGATTACATCCTCCTATCGTTTGGATACCCCGTGTGAAGTCTACAGTTGGGCGTTTCTACAACCAAGCAAATTGGAGTCTAGCCTATGCGCTTGTGATCTATTGTCGCTGACAAGTAGATGAACACCATTTGGTAAGAGTATTTTATCTACTCCCATGTTTACGTACAAAATGTTCCTTTCATGCTGATGACGTGGCCACACACCCATGATTGATTGATGTGCTTTTTTGATGTTTCCTTCATCAACCAGTGGACATTTATTCTGTTTCACCATAGTTTACTTACAATTATGTAGAGTGTTTATTTTATATTTTTCACTGACCTTAATTGTGTTATACATCAGTTCCTGCTGTCTCTGAGTGGAAGGAAGGGTTGAGCACTGCTGGATAACACAGAGTGGCGATCTCCTGTGTACCAGGCACTCGGTCACACACAGTCCCTCCCGCCTTCTGGCGCAGGATTGGACCAACTGTTCTGTCACAGGAGGCGGGACTGCGTGTGACTGGTAGCGGGGTACACATGAGATCGAGGCGCTGTGTAATCCGGCACTTGCGAGGCTGCAGATGAGCAGGCTGTATCAATTTGCAATGGTGAGGCTGTATTACTTTGCAATGGTGAAAATGCAGGTGGGTAATGGAGAGGCTACTGATGGGCACTGTGCAGGTTGCATTCATTTGCAATGGTGAAGCTGCATTAATGGGCAATGGCGAGGCTGCTGATGGGCACTGTGCAGGTTGCATTAATTTGCAATGGTGAAGCTGCATTAATGGGCAATGGCGAGGCTGCTGATGGGCACTGTGCAGGTTGCATTCATTTGCAATGGTGAGGCTGCATTAATGGGCAATGGTGAGGCTGCATTAATGGGCAATGGTGAGGCTGCATCGATGGACTGTGATCCTTATTTTGCTTCAAAGTTCTTTATTTAATTTTTTTTCCTGAATCTTCCCTCTTAAAATTAGGTGCGTGTTTAATACGCCTGTGTGTGTTATACACCGATAAACACGGTATTTCCAAACAACAAACTTAGCTTAAAGTGACACTAAAGCTTCAATTTTTTTTTTTAAATACCAAACATATCATACTTAACTCCACTGTGCAGTTCATTTTGCACAGAGTGGCACCGATAGTCCTCTTCTGGGGTCCCACGACGGCTTTCACAGCTCCTCCCTGCAAGAGCTAACCCCTCTGGGAAGCTCTCTCCTGAGGGGGTTACCTTGCGTCCATAGCCGCCAATTGTATGACTTGGCCCCGCCCCCCTTAATTGGATTTGATTGACAACAGCGGGAGCCAATGGCTGCGCTGCTATCAATCTATCCAATGAAGAGCAGATCAGGCGTAGGGAGAACGCGGGATTGTGCCCTAGGAAATTCGGGGCTCAGGTAAGTAAAAGGGGGCTTATCACAGAAGGCTCTGCCCATGGACTCATATGCGCAGTATATGTAGTATTCTCTTGGGTGGCAAAACGATAATCACAATATAAAATAAATAAAAGTTCAACAGAGACAGTAAGAAGGTCCTCAAATTGGGCAAGTATATAGCTCTAGAAAAACAGATCCTACCAATAGGGACCCCCGAAAAAGATAACTTTCAGGTGGTTACATTACACCATTTGCTTTAACCACTTAAGGACCGTCTAACGCCAATACACGTCGGCAGAATGGCACGGCTGGGCACAGGCACGTCGCCTTTAAGAGCCCAGCCACGGGTCCGAAGATCCGTGACCATGCCCACGGACCCAATCACCGCCGGTGTCCCGCGATTGGTCACAGGAGCTGAAGAACGGGGAGAGGCGAGTGTAAACACAGCTTCCCCGTTCTTCACTGTGGCAATGTCAGTGGTCCTCTGTTCCCTGATATAGGGAAAGACGATCACTGACGTCACACGTCCAGCCCTGCCCCCCCTACAGTTAGAAACACAAATGAGGTCAAACATAACCACTAGGGGGCGCTGAAGAGGTTAACTCCTAAACTGCAATTGACATTTTCACAGTAATCAGTGCTTTTTTATAGCACTTTTTGCTGTGAAAATGACAATGGTCCCAAAAATGTGTCAAAATTGTCCAATGTGTCCACCATAATGTCACGGTCACGAAAAAAAATCACTGATCGCCGCCATTAGTAGTAAATACATATCCTGCTCTCCAGGATTGAGTCTGAAAGAGTGACTCCTCCCCAGGGCTAGAACTGACTCCAGTAGTAATCGGCGTGCGTCCTAACAGTAGGGCGTACAGCTCCTGGAGCCAGACAGGCAGGGTTTTCCTCCCCCTGCTTCAGCCTCTGCTGTCTGAGCCGTCAGATCTGCTCTGACCCTGAGCCGCCCCTGGATCCCTTGGTTCTCTTCTCTCCCACCGTGAGCCTCAAGGTAAGCCCCTGACATAGGGGCCATCTCCACCACCCCCTCCACCTCCTTGAGCATCCTCCCCAGGCAGACCCTACCTTCCATCACCTTCCCTGGAACCGATTGGCGGCCGTCCTTATCAGGATAAGCCGCCGAATCGGCTGAACGCTGGGGTCTCCTTCCCTCTTCTTACCCCACATTACCACCCACCTGTCAGCAAAACCTTCCCCTCGGAGCCTCCCCGCGATTTCCCGTTTGCTCCCCTGAACCGCGCCGGCCGTCACTGATTCGCGGCCGCCGCGGCTTAGGAAAGGCCGCGGCTTCATCCGCGGCCTAGCGGCGCGCCGCATTTTCGGCCAAATCTTTGGTTGTAGCCCCCAGGAGCTCACCCCCAACCACTGTGGGTACTCATCCACCCCTGGCCTCAACAACCAGCCCCCCCCCTGGCTCACTAATCCACCCAGCTGGCTACATACCAGCCTGGGTCCCATGCCCTGCTCCTGGTCGGCGGCCATCTTGGTACACCCAGCAGTGTCAGCAGTGTCAGCTTCCCCCCCCACCCCCCCTGTCACAACTTAAACAGCACTTGATCCAGGGGCTTGCCCGATCGCCTTTCAGGGATCAGGAAGGAATTTTTTCCCCTACCAAAGGCAAATTGGCATAGCACGGCTAGGGGTTTTTTGCCTTCCTCTGGACCAAGCCGGGAGGATTCATTGAATCCTCTCTTCATCGCCACCAAAAGGAACGACTTTTCCCCCGGTGAATGGCGACCATGGCTGATCGGCGGTACTCCGCAGAAACCATTTGGAATTTGAGGCGTTTCGCCGCAATGCTGCCAGCCATCACCAAAAAGACCCTAAGAATTGAGCACCTTTTGAGGATCGATCGACGATCGACCGTCAAAAATTTTAGCCGTTTACCCCAACCTAAGCGCATTGCATGTGCTCTGATCAACACAAGATCGGCGGTAAAACACCGACTTGAAATCCATGATTTCATTCTACTACACGACCTAGACTGCCTCTTCATTACAGAGAGCTGGCTCACAGCTGACTGTAACACCATTCTAGGAGAATTGGTGCCAGAAAACTACCGTATTATAACGGAAAACAGAATAGGGCAAAGAGGTGGAGGACTGGCGGTGATCCATAAGACGCGTCTTGCGATCACAAAACCAAGCCTCCAAAACCCGCTTCCATTCATGGAAACCCTTACTCTTCAACTGCAAGTAAACGGCCAGGAGACCGTCCGGATTCTACTTTGCTATAGGCCACCCGGTCCCAAGTCGCAGCTGCTCCCATCTTTGACGGACTTTGTCTCCACTTATACCCTGAATAGTAAACACCTTTTGATGCTCGGGGACTTCAACCTCTGGGCCAACTCCCCGCAAGACCCCATTGCCGATGCCTGCATCGACCACCTGGAAGGATTAGGGCTTCAGCAACTAGTATGTGGGCCCACACATGCTTCAGGTCATACGCTCGATCTTATTTTCAGACAAGATCTGGAAATAAAAATCTTGGTAAATGAACCATTGCCATGGACAGATCACCATGCAATCAAATTCATTATTGCCGAATTCCCCCCCTTAACAAAAACATCAAATCCAGTGACAACACACTGGACCAGATGTCAGAAGAAGCTCCATTCGGAACTCTTCAAAGCCACGTTAGGGGGAAAAATAAACACAATTCAGCCGCACCAAACAGCGGAAGAAACACTAGAGGCCATAAATACAGCACTATTGCAGTCAGCTGACTTGATAGCGCCGAAACGAAAGACCCAGATCAGGAAAAACAACGCCGGCTGGTTCAACAACCAGCTGGCGTTACTGAAGCAAGAGCGTAGAAGGGCAGAAGCAGCCTGGAAAAGAAACCCTTCAGATGAGAACCTCGCGATTTACAAGGCAATAACCAGAAAATACTACAAGCAAATCTTCGAAGCCAAGAAAAACTATTTTTCTGAGGCTATCAACGGTGCCCTAAATCGCCCCCGCGAACTCTTCAAGTTGGTCACTCAGACCATGAATCCAGAATGTCTTGAAGCCCCCAACTTGGATACACAAGAATTTTGCGATGAGTTGTCGGATTGCTTCATTAACAAAATTGAGGCAATCCGGCAAAGCATTCAGCAGAACAATTGCTCTCCCAGCCCCCCCCGTAGTCATTTACACAGCTCCGGCAGCAATTCACCACAGTTTGGTGAGTTCACGCTGGAACCCATCTCCATTCAGACCACTAAAAATATCATCGGCACTCTGCGCAACAGCACTGCGCCAAATGATATTATCCCCACCAAACTGCTGAAGGAATGCGCTGACATCCTGGCACCTCCTGTCACGCAGCTTATTAACCAATCCTTCAGGGAGGGCAAAATGCCCTCCCAGCTGAAGGAGGGCTTCATTCAACCCATCTTGAAGAAAGCCACCCTGGATCCTAAGGATCCACTTAACTGGCGCCCCATAACAGGCCTAAATGTTCTCTCCAAGGTAATGGAGAAGGCAGTGGTACTGCAGCTGCAACAGCATCTAGATACCCACAACTTACTCGACCCATTGCAATCGGGATTCCGTCCCGGACACGGGACGGAAACAGCATTGCTTAAGATATGGGACGACGTTCTTGAGGCCGCAGACGAAGGAGAATCTTCTCTGCTGGTTCTGCTGGACCTAAGCGCAGCCTTTGATACAGTTGATCACAAGCTGTTATTGACTCGGCTGGCTAAAATAGCCAAAGTCGCAGAAAGCGATCTATCCTGGTTCTCCTCTTTTGTGGAAAACCGATCGCAAATAGTGAAGCTAGGACCCTTCACTTCTAAACAACGCACATTATCGTGCGGGGTCCCTCAAGGATCTCCCCTGTCGCCGATGTTATTCAACATCTATGTGCGTCCTCTTTTTGAAATCATCAGCAGCCAAAAACTGCTATATCACTCATATGCAGACGACACGCAACTGTACTTCCGCATTTGCAATAAAAAGGATCACCACCTCAATCTAGAGACATGCCTCTCTTTGATAGAGGATTGGATGACAAAGAGTTATCTCAAACTCAACGGAGCGAAAACAGAACTTCTTCTGTTTCACGCCAAGCGTAGCAATCAATCGATAACAACCTGGATCCCCCCGCCCATTCTGGGCAAAGTCATCACCCCTAGCGCCAAAGTCAAAAGTCTGGGGGTCATCTTTGACTCCGACATGACAATGAACGCACAAATAGGGGCAGTAGTCAGCGGATCTCACTATCTGCTGCGCCTACTACGCAGACTCACGCCTTTTATTCCCAAGAAAGACATAGCGGTCGTGGTGGGAGCGATTGTAAACTCCAGATTGGACTATGCAAATGCCCTTTACCTCGGACTTCCCAAGTACCAAATCGCTCGTCTTCAAGTCGTACAAAATACGGCCGCCAGACTTGTGACTGGGAAAAAACCCTGGGAATCAATCTCACCCTCGTTGAGATCCCTTCACTGGCTACCAGTCAAAGACAGAATCACCTTTAAAGCACTCTGTCTAACGCATAGATGTATCCATGGGAATGCTCCCCATTATCTATGCGAAAAATTAAAAAATTTACAATCCCAATCGTATTCTACGATCCAATAACCAAAATCGGCTTCAGATACCGAAAGCCAGATACAAGTCCAAAGGAGACAGGAGATTCGCTGTCCAAGGTCCCAGACTATGGAACGCCTTACCAGCCAGCATTCGACTGGAGGAGAACTACTTGGTCTTCAGGAGAAAGATCAAGACTCATCTCTTTTGATCTCAAAGGAGAAAGGAACAACAAGCGCCCAGAGGCGATTTATTTCGCATGTGCTGCGCTATACAAGTTCTTCATTCATTCATTCATTCATCTCAATAAAAATGCCATAAAAATATCCCCTATTTTGTAAACACTATACATTTTGCGCAAACCGGTCGATAAACGCTTATTGCGATTTTTTTTTACCAAAAATAGGTAAAAAAAATATGTATCAGGCCTTAACTGAGAAAAATAAATGTTTTTTTAATCTTTTTGGGGGATAATTATTATAGCAAAAAGTAAAAAATATTGTGTTTTTTTTCAAAATTGTCGCTCTTTTTGTTTATAGCGCAAAAAATAAAAACCGCAGAGGTGATCATATACCACCAAAAGAAAGCTCTATTTGTGGGGAAATAAGGACGCCAATTTTGTTTGGGAGCCACGTCTCACGACCGCGCAATTGTCATTTAAAGCGACGCAGTGCCCAAACGCAAAAACTGGCCAGGTCATTTACCTGCATAATGGTCCGGGTCTTAAGTGGTTAAAATACAAATTTTAGCTTTGGACCGAGCCTTTAAAATGGCATTAAAATATTGATACAAACCCAATTCTCAGCCTTATTTCAAAATGCGAAGAAGGTCTCAAGACATTTCAAATGCTCATCTCTACCTAATTGCATGCAATGAGCAAACCGATGCAGTTTGTAACAAGTTTTCTCACTCTTCCTTTTCGCCCCGGTAACAATAAAAATCAAATTTCTGTTCAAAAAGTAAAAAAAAAAACGTATATATATATATATATATATATATATATGTCTAGAGAGATGAGTTGGACTATAACAGAATTTCTTTTCTACGAGTTTCAGCAAATACAAAGCTCATTCCGTGGAAGAAAATGACAAGATTTGACAACTCCACTACGGACAGCAACAATAGATCAGACAAAAGCAGAAGTGAAAACCCTTTGCCAGCGACTGCCGCCGCACTCAATATATAACAGAGGCGCTAAGGAGCGGGAAAAAAATGGAAGCGCGTCGTTTTATCATCCTGGAGTCAGATTCCTACAATGGGCACATTAAAGCTCTTTAACTAGCCGAGTTTATAATAGCTGCTCGAGTGATGAATTAATGCGGACGGATACAGCGAGAAGTGGAAAAAAAAAAGAGGAAAAAAATAAAATAGAAATAAAATAATGCATTACTGCACAGAAAGATCTTCGGCGGTGTCATAAATATCACGTACGCGATTTCTAATGAATTCAATTTAAAACTTGGCCCAAAGACCTGGGAATCTCATGGTGGCACGCCGCAATGAACGAGAGTATTGTGACAGTGAGGATTAAAGTAATACTCCGCTTGTATTGAGAAAATCCACAGTCCTCTGCAGGCCAATTATAAGCATTCCGAGAAATGTAGTAGACTACAGATTTTTACCTGCTTCTGTCTGCAGCTCCTGAAAAGCGGCGGCAAAGAAATTTCCTTTGAGTTAACTTATGCTTTGTTCATGCCCAGATAAACTAGAACAGTCCAAGAGGTGATTACAGTGGAACATCGGACTGCGAGTAACGCGGTTAACAAACGTTTTTCGCAATACGAGCGCAGTGTTATTAAAAATTGTAACTCGGTTTGCGAGTGTTGTCTCGCAAAACAAGCACGATTCAGGCCAGAGCAGTGTGCAGTACCGCTTTTGATCTGAGAGCGGCGCTATAACGAAAGTATTTGGCAAAATTATATTACAGAAACACGCACTTTGGCCCGGATTCACATACCTGGGCGCATCTTTATGCGAGCATAGCGTATCTTCTTTACGCTACGCCGGTGCAACATTGAGAGGCAAGCATGGAATTCACAAAGCAAATGCTCCCAACGTTGCGCCGGCGTAGCGAATAGTCGACAGGGTAAGCCGACGTAAGTCAAAGTAGGTGGAAGTGGGCTGGAAGTGGGCGTGATACATTTAAATGAAGCGTGACCCCATGCAAATGATGGGCTGAGCTTCAAACAAGTACTAAAAACTAACGGCGCATGCGTCGTATCTTGGACGCATCCCAGTGCGCATGCTCACAGTCACGTCTAAATAACTGCCTAAGATACGTCAAAACACTGCCTACGACGCGTACGTAACCTACGCCCAGCCCTATTCACGTACTACATAAACGGCATAAACAACGTAAAAATCGACGGCGTTTGTTCCCTGGTCCATACCTTTGCATGGGTTGTGCCTCCTATATGAGGAATAACTTTACGCCGGACGTAACCCTTATGCGAATCGCTTAAAACATGCACCGGGCGCAAGTACGTTCGTGAATCAGCGTATCTTACTCATTTGCATATTTAAAATGGGAACGCCAAATACGGCGGCGTAGGCAAGTTACGTCGGGCGGCTGAAGCCTATTTTTTCTACGTATCTAGCTTTGGGAATCGGCGCAGAGATACGACGGCGTAAGTGCTAGGTGTATCGGGGGCATTGTATATTATATAATCAGGGCTCGACAAAATCTGGTCGCCCGGTCACAATTGCGACTAAAATTAGCGACCTGGTGCCCGGGGAAGCTTAGGCCTGCAGAAGGCCGCAGCCTCACTTACCGGCCGGCGCGCCAGAGGAGATGGGGGCACACAGGATAGGGCCTAACCGTCTGCAGGCCTAAGCTTCCTTCTGTGTTCTGGCACCATCTTGTGGTGCCCGTTGCAAGGGCGGACTGATAACTCATGGGGCCCCTGGGCAATAGGAGATTATGGGGCCCCCGGGCAATAGGAGATTATGGGGCCCCCGGGCAATAGGAGATTATGGGGCCCCCGGGCAATAGGAGATTATGGGGCCCCCGGGCAATAGGAGATTATGGGGCCCCCGGGCAATAGGAGATTATGGGGCCACACAGTATACACACACACATACAGTATGCATACACAGAATACACACATACACACACTGAAAATGTACTGGAGAGGCAAGGCGGGGCGGGGCAGACCAAAAGGATGTCGGTAAGGGACATTTTAGGGACAGAAAAACACAGATTTTTACATGCTGTCACTGGTTTTGCTGAAGCTGGCAACCCTGATGGCGCCCCCTAGTGGCATGGGTCGAATGGTCAGTCCGTCCCTGGGCCGTTGGCATGACAAGTAAACTATCAAGCAATTCTAATGAAGCTTCCCCAGTGTTTTCACTGCCATCTCCTTCCCTTTAATTAGAACCCCCAAACATTATATATATTTTTTTATTCTAAAACCCTAGAGAATAAAATGGCGGTCGTTGCAATACGCTCTGTCACATCGTATTTGCGCATCGGTCTTACAAGCGCACTTTTAAAAAAAAAATGCATTTTTTATTTTTAAAAAATAAGACAACAGTAAAGTTAGCCCAATTCTTTTTATATTGTAAAAGATAATGTTACGCCGAGTAAATTGATACCCAACACGTCTCGTCGTGGAATGACGACAAACTTTTACCCTTTAAAATCTTCATAGGCGATGTTTAAAAAATTCTACAGGTTGCATGTTTTGAGTGACAGAGGAGGTCTAGGGGTAGAATTATTGCTCTCGCTCTACCAATCGCAGCGATACCTCACGTGTGTGGTTTCAATACCGTTTACATATGCAGTTGCTACTCGCGTATGCACGAGCTTGGCGGGACGGGGCGCGTTTTCTGGCTCCTAACTTTTTTAACTGACTCCTAGACTCCAAGCAAATTTGTCAAACCCTGATATAATACTGTAATATAGGGGATTATGGGATTTTACAAGCATTTTATCTCAGTTCACACTGGGGATTCCTGACAGGCAGGGAGGGAGATGGGGGAGAGAACACAGCACATTACATGGTAAGACCTACCCCGAAAATAAGCCCTACTGTGTGTTTTGTTGCCAAAATGAATATAAGACCCAGGCATATTTTTGGGAAAACACGAAAAATAGTAATTCATATATTGATTCATTACTAGTATTACCCCATATAGTTATCAGAATACAACATTTTTACCTTTAGAGGCTTTTTAAAACGACAAAGCTGAGAATGCCATCAGCACGTGCTGCCAGTAGGAATATGATGTGCAACTAAGTCTACATAAACGTGACATCTCGGCATACCACAGGAAATTGATGCATCCGTTGTCTCAGGGTAACGGTACACAGGAGAGCCCTACGGAGGTATGATGTATACTAACGCGTTTTACATCTGCTGGGATAACCTGTCTTCCAAGTACTATACAAATTATACACCCAGGTATATACATTTCTCACATTCAGGTTTTTAAAGCAAGCTTATCCTGAACATAAAAGCTCTTCAGCGTAACATTTACTCTGCATGGTATGACAGGAAATAAAAGGCTTCAACTTTTCTAGAAACAATGATTCTTCCAGAGGAAGTGTTTAGCAGAGATGTGACGGCATGAAAACCTTTGATCCACATAGTTTGGCATCCTTACTTTTTAATTATCACAAACTTTACAATCAAATCGGATAGTAAAGGCTGCGACTGCTGACCTTCTGAAAATGCTAGTTACCTGGCTTTTATGATGACCCAATTACCTCAATGCGTTCTAAAAGAGGCATGCAGATGAAGGACTTCAAATTCACTGGCAACATGCCTATTCCTTACAGCATGTAAATTGATACACAACATGTCACGCTTCAAAATTGCGTCCGCTCGTGGAATGGCGACAAACTTATACCCTTTAAAATCTCCATAGGCGACGTTTAAAAAATTCTACAGGTTGCATGTTTTGAGTTACAGAGGAGGTCTAGGGCTAGAATTATTGCTCTCGCTCTACCAATCGTGGCGATACCTTACATGTGTGGTTTGAAAACCGTTTACATATGCGGGCGCTACTCATGTATGTGTTCGCTTCTGCGCGCAAGCTTGGTGGGACGGGGCGTGTTTTCTGGCTCCTAACTTTTTTAGCTGGCTCCTAGATTCCAAGTAAATTTGTCAAACCCTGCCTTACAGTAAGCACTGATAAAAGAATGGCAACCAGTAGATCAGGATTTCATTCATCCAGGTCATGGTATACAGTACCTAGTAGGAATTAATTAAATTTAACTTGACTTGTTCTGTGATGTTAAAGCAGAGTTCCGCCGAAAAAAATTTAAATAAAAAAATCAGCAGCTACAAATACTTCAGCTGCTGACTTTTAATATATGGACACTTACCTGTCCTGGGCGCCCACAGTGTCGGCACCCGAAGACGATCTCTCTCTCGGCTTGAAGCAACGCCATCTTCGGTAAGGAAATCAGGAAGTGAAGCATTGGGGCTTCACTTCCTGGTTCTCTACTACACAAATGCGCGAGTTACGCTGCGCCATCCCACTGGTCCCTGCTGTCTTCTGGGACCTGTGTGTCTCCCAGAAGACAGCGGCCTATTTAGACCAGCCCCTGTCTCGTGACAGGTCGCTGGTTTGTCGTCAGCTCCTGCCTGAACTTTGTTGCTGTACCTGCCTCGTTTTACCCGGACTTCCGCACGACTCTGCTCTCTCTCCTGAACCTGACCTCTGGCTTACGTCCCTGGATTTGCTGCTGTCTCCAACCCCTGACCTCTGGCCTGTACCTCCGGACTTGCTACCTTCTCCTGCCCTTGACCTTCGGCTTGCACCCGAGACCAGCTTACAGTCTCTGCCCCTTGAAACGTGCTCTGTGTACCTGAAGTTGTCCTGCTGCCTGACCTACAGCCTGCCTCTAGTAAAGCACCACCGGCTAGTCTTCTGTCCTGCACCTGCTATCAAGTTCAGCTACCTCGCTGGTACCTGTGCCTCCTTGCGCCTTCCCTCCCTGTCTCAACTCCAGGGGCGGAGTGCGCCAGGTAGCAAAGGTGAGCCGCCCTCAACATCTAGGTAACGGTAAGTACGTACCTGACATTATCCTTGGATTTACAGGGCTAAAGGGTATGAATTGTCAAATTACAGGGGTAGAGATGTTAAAATATTATACATGCAAGACAAGATGGTGTTGGATGTCACCACCACCATACAGGTATGGCTAGATTAACCACTTCTCCACCGGGCCTATTCTGGCACTTCTCTCCTTCATGTAAAAATCATAATTATTTTTGCTAGAAAATTACTCAGAACCCCCAAACATTATATATATTTTTTTAGCAGACACCCTAGGGAATAAAATGACGGTTAATGTAACTTTTTATCTCGCACAGTACTTGCACAATAATTTTTCAAACACCTTTTTTTCATGAATTAAAAAATAACAAAACAGTAAAGTTAGACCATTTTTTTTTGTATAACGTGAAAGATGATGTTACGCCGAGTAAATAGATAACCAACATGTCACGCTTTAAAATTGCACACACTCATGGAATGGCGACAAACTTTGGTTCTTAATCTCCATAGACGACACTTCAATTTTTTTTTACAGGTTACTATTTTAGATGTTGCACACGCTCTAACGCATGCGGTGATACCTCACATGTGGGGTTTGAACGGCGTTAACATATGAAGGCATGCGTGTTCGCTTCTGAGCGCGAGCTACCGGGGACAGGGGCGTTTTAAAATATTTTTTGGTTATTTTACTTATTTTTTTAATTTTTACACTTTTTTTACATTTTTATTTTTTTGATCACTTTTATTTCTATTACAAGGAATGTAAACATCCCTTGTAATAGGAATCTTTGTGACAGGTCCTCTTTATGGAGAGATGCGGGGTCAATAAGACCTCACATCTCTCCTCCAGGCTGGAAAGCATGAGGTTGGAAAAAAAAATTCACGACCTCATGCCGACAGCCGCGATTGTGGCATTGTTTAATTACGGGTACCGTGGCGTGACGTCACAACATCGCCCGGGCCTCCGACGGTCAATAGAGATGACTGGAAATCTCTATCGTCGTGAGCCAGAGTCAGCACCGGCCAATTCGTTCTCCGGGCCCCCGATTGCAGGGGAGAGCCCGGAGAAGCACCGGATGGCGGCGGGGGCGTCCCCTCCCACCGCCTATAAGAACGATCAAGCCGCGGAACTGCCGATATGATCATTCTTATTGTGCACAGAATCGGCAGCAGAAAACATTGAAATCTGAATGACGCCTGTAGCTGCACCCAACATTCAGATACCACCGCACAAACTCAAGGACGTCCTCGGTGGAGAAGTGGTTAAAGTGGTTGCATATGGATACACAGTGTGGGCTAGATTCAGGAACACTTACGACAGGCGTATCAGTAGATACGCCGTCGTAAGTGCTAATCTGAGCCAGTGCAACTTTAAGCGTATGCTTTAAATGAGATACGCTTAAATGTTGCCAAGATACGACCTGCGCAAGTCACTTACGCAGTTGTATCTTAGTTTCATATTTACGCTGGCCGCTAGGTGGCATTCCCGTCTAAAATATGCAAATGAGCCTAATACGCCGATTCCCAAATGTACGCCCGGCCGGCGTATCTACTTGTATCGTTCGCGTTAGGCTTACGCCTGGCGTAAAGTTACCCCTGCTATAGTGAGGCGCAGCCAATGTTAAGTTTGAACGTCGGGACAGATGTCATTTACGTTGTTTGCGTAAGTCGATTCAGAATGGGCCTGGGCGTAAGTTACGTTCATGTCGTTTTTATTGACAATTTGCAACGTGATTTGGAGCATGCGCACTGGAAAACATTCACGCCCGGCGTGAATGCGCAGTACGTTCGGCGCGGGATCACGCTTAATTTAAATACTACACGCCCCCTACCCGCCCAATTTGAATTACGACGGGCCATTTACGCTACGCCGCCACAACTTTACATATGACATACGTTACGCCTGCACAAAGATCTGAAGAAGTGGTTTGGAGAAGGTACAAAAGATCTTCAACATTACAGAACAAGTCCAGTTGAATGTGACCAACTACTACTCACCAATAGCAACCAAGTAACCAGCATTTTCAGACAGAGAGGTTAGCAGGGGAAGCATTTGTACTTCTCTCTATACAGGTTTCCATTGGACCCCTTTCACACTGGGGCGGTTTGCCGGTGCTATTGCGCTTAAAATAGCGCCCTGCTGTCTCTCTGAGGGCGTTCACACTGGAGCGGTGCGCTAGCAGGACTGAAAAAAAAAGAGTCCAGCTAACCGCATCTTTGGAGCGGTGTGTATGCCGCTCCTCCAGCGCTCCTGCCCATTAAAAGCAATCGGGCACCGTGGCTATACTGCCGGCAGAAAAACTTTGCGGTGGTTTTAAACTCGCTAGCAGGGGGTAAAATTAGCGGTAAAGCGCCGCTAAAAAGAGCGCCGCTTTACCGCCACCGCACCTCCTGCCCCAGTGTGAAAGGGGCCTAAATAATACATGCCTTCATAAATGAGAGCGATCACATGTGGGGGAAATGAACAGAATTAACAGAGAGCGACACACACACAGACACCTTACCATCATTGAGATCCTGCAGAAGATTTTCCTGGCATGAGAAGTCCAGTTTCACTTTGATGTAGACAGTAAAAGTTGCCGTCTTTCCCGGCTTCAGCGGCAGTTGTGACACCGTCTGCTCCAGGTCCCATGTCAGAAAATCACCATACAGTTTATCTGCACAAACAAGGAAGATAGTGAATGATCATCTTAAAATCAATACAGGTGGGGTGGATAAAAGAAACAAAAAAAAAAAACATATTTTTTTCCTCAGTTTAGGGCAAAACGTATTCTTCTACATATTATTGTTAAAAAAAAAAAAAAAACGCAATAAGCGTATAATGATTGGTTTGCGCAAAAGTTATAGCGTCTACAAAATAGGGGATAGATTTCTGGCATTTTTTTGTCTACTAGTAATGGCGGCGAGCTGCGATTTTTATTGTGACCGTGACATTGCGGCGGACATATCGGACACTTTTGACACATTTTCTGGGACCATTCACATTTATACAGCGATTAGTGCTATAAAACTGCACTGATTACTGTGTAAATGTGACTGGCAGGGAAGGGGTTAACACTAGGGGCCGCTGAAGGGGTCAATATGTTCCCTATTGTGTTCCCTATTGAGCGATTCTAACTGTAGGGGGAGGGGTCTCACGAGGGGAGGAGACCGATCTGTGTTCCTCTGTACTGGGAACACACATTGGTCTCCTCACCGCTGACAGGACACGGATCTGTGTGTTTACCCCGGGTACCCGGCGGACATCGCGGCGCACGCGCACCGGGAAGACCTAGATTGAAGGGAAGAAAGGATGTCATATGACGTCCACCCGAAGGGAGGGAGGGTTCCTACCGGCGTCATATTATTATAGCCCAGTAAGGAAGGGGTTAAAGAATTGTAAAAGGGGACCTGTACTGTCGGTTACGCCCCGGAAAAAGTCAAGTAGAGGGCAAAGGACTAGTCCCCAGCATTGCCCCGAGGTCTCTCTGCAGCTGATTTTCTCACCATTACTGGCCTACAATGCTTTGCTCTGCCCTGTGTCTCTGTATGGGGGTGACCATCTTGGTAGAGGAAGGGTTTTGCTCCCTCAAGTCAGAACTGCCTCCCTAATGACTGGCAGAGCAATATTCAAAAAGCAGCAAGAGGTAGAAGAAGCCCAGATTTGTAACATACAGTGGGGTAAATTATTATTTGATCCCCTGCAGATTCTGTAAGTGTGCCCACTTACAATGAAATTAAGGGTCTCTCATTTTTTATCATAGGTGTATTTAAAATGATATATAAAAATACTTATGCACTACTATATGAACAATTTCCCTTATTATCTCAATCAACAGCCACAAGCATTAATGGGTGAACTCAACCACGGCAAATAAATGATAAAGTGATGAAGTGAATGGTGTGCTTGTATCACAGTTTGAGCATTGTGAATCAAATGTGTGAATTAAAACTTCTCAAAAACAAGACATTATTTTGAATAGTGCGCCTATCTGCAAAACCTGCAAAAAAAAAGAATGGAAAAAAATATACAATAACCAAAAAATAATCCTTATAGTGCACAGACATATATTGTCTACATCGAGTGTAGCATCCAAAGAAATAATATAGTAAATGGAAGAAACAAAGCACCAATAAATTGTCCAAAAAACATATTAAGTGATCCCGCAATGAGTGAAGATGCTCTATCAGTAGACTCTTGACATGATCCTGTTCATGCCTGAATTGATGGTCACTTATACCAATGATTCAATAGCCTCTGGCTTCTTGCATAGCCACAGCCAGGCATCTAATAACACACATTTGATGATGGTGCACAGCACCCACGCCACAATTAAGGTGCTGGTCTCCTTCACCCCCTAAGGGTGTCTCAATTGTGACTTCCTTGCAAGCTTTATTGGGTCAATTATTATCCTTGCTTGGAATGCGAGCCAGCCATGGGACCTTTGGGAAGTAAAGAATCCTTTTATAATTTTATAAAAAGAACGCTCCTTACAATGGTGATCAGTGAGAAGCATGCTCCTTACATTGGTGATCAGTGGGAAGAATGTTCCTTACATTGGTGGTCAGTTAGAAGAATGCTCCTTACATTGGTGATCAGTGGGAGAATGCCCCTTACATTGGTGGTCACTTAGAAGAATGCTCCTTACATTGGTGATCTTTGGGAAGAATGTTCCTTACATTGGTGATCAGTGGGAAGAATGTTCCTTACATTGGTGATCAGTGGGAAGAATGTTCCTTACATTGGTGGTCAGTTAGAAGAATGCTCCTTACATTGGTGATCAGTGGGAAGAATGCTCCTTACATTGATGATCAGTGGGAAGAATGTCCCTTACATTGGTGATCAGTGGGAAGAATGTTCCTTACATTGGTGATCAGTGGGAAGAATGTTCCTTACATTGGTGGTCAGTTAGAAGAATGCTCCTTACATTGGTGATCAGTGGGAAGAATGTCCCTTACATTGGTGATCAGTGGGAAGAATGTTCCTTACATTGGTGATCAGTGAGAAGAATGTCCCTTACATTTGTGATCAGTGGGAAGAATGTTCCTTACATTGGTGGTCAGTTAGAAGAATGTTCCTTACATTGGTGGTCAGTGGGAAGAATGTCCCTTACATTGGTGATCAGTGGGAACAATGTTCCTTACATTGGTGATCAGTGAGAAGAATGTCCCTTACATTGGTGATCAGTGGGAAGAATGTTTCCTACATTGGTGATCAGTGGGAAGAATGTTCCTTACATTGGTGGTCAGTTAGAAGAATGTTCCTTACATTGGTGATCAGCGGGAAGAATGTTCCTTACAATGGTGATCAGTGGGAAGAATGTAACTTACATTGGTGATCAGTGGGAAGAATGTCCCTTACATTGGTGATCAGCGGGAAGAATGTTCCTTACAATGGTGATCAGTGGGAAGAATGTAACTTACATTGGTGATCAGTGGGAAGAATGTCCCTTACATTGGTGATCAGTGGGAAGAATGTCCCTTACATTGGTGATCAGTGGGAAGAATGTCCCTTACATTGGTGATCAGTGGGAAGAATGTCCCTTACATTGGTGATCAGTGGGAAGAATGTCCCTTACATTGGTGATCAGCGGGAAGAATGTCCCTTACATTGGTGATTAGTGGGAAGAATGTCCCTTACATTGGTGATCAGCGGGAAGAATGCTCCATACAGTGATGGTCAGAAAGCCATTCTTAAAAACAGCTAGCTCTGCCAAGTGGCATTAGCCCCAGAACTCTGCAGGCACCATCAAATGAAAGGCCAGTAAGCCTCAGCTCAATGAACGCCTAGTAACCTCTGGAGGAACCCTGGTTGAGAATGACTGCTCTGAAGGTTTGGATCTATTATTCAAAATTCTCACATCCCTAGGGAAATGCAAATCTTTGTATACCTCACCTAACACAGAGAGAACCCTGGAGGACTCAGACACAAATCAGATGAAAAACACACTTCTCACAGCGTGATCCCTATGAATACCTGTCATTTTAGCAGATTTACTGCACCTGCCTCTTCCAAACTAGGTCTAACAGCATGAATAATATCAGGTAATGGGGTAATAGAAGAGAACTCTGATACAATAATATCTCCCTTTTCAAAAAACAATCATTCCCGACTCCACAAATGATTCACTGCTGTGTCGGGGATGACGGCGTACATTCAAATCAGCCTCCTATACAGCAAAAGAAGACGATAAGAACATACAAAGAGGGCATTATATTCCATACATCTCACATTAAATCAAAATGTAAGATGAATAAAAAATCTACCAGTGAATTCATTAAAAAATCATTAAATTGCATCTAAAGTCAGCATTTGTATTTAGAAAAAGTTATAATCCACCCAGCGTATTCATTCAAAAATGTAAACTTCCCTTTACTGGTTCCTCTCTCTCCCCCTCATCAACATGCTGAAGACATTTTCAAATACATTCTTTCCGTTTTCATTACATACCATATTTTTTAACACCCGTGGTGTTATCATTGAGTATTCATCCTTCTCTAACGGGTTCTGACCGACTCACTCACATATACTGGGGAAAGAGTCAGATGATGCTGGACATCCTCCAGGAGATTAAGCGGACTCAAAATTGTTGCATGTTCTAACTCGCGGCGTGATGCCTAGTATACACAAGCAATTTTTCCCTGGGAAAACTGCTATGAGAGCTTTTCGTTGGAAATACCGGCCGTGTGTATGCTCCATCGCAGTTTTTCCGACGGGCAGAAAACCATGTGTAACGGAATGGCCTGTGGGACCCAGAGGCTCTTGCAGGGTGTTTCAGCTTCACCAATGACTCGTGTCTAAATTTATCCTATGTCCACTAGGGGCATAGGATGACTGAGAAATGATATCTTGGACTACATGAGATGGGGAAGTAATGATAATCCACAATATATTCAAGAATGTGTGCAAGAACTAATCACAGGTTGTTGATTCTGAACCCAACAAGTCAATAGAAGAGTGACTCATTCATGTGGGAACACAGACTGTGAAGGTGTTTAATGTTGTCTGCTACGGTCATGTAAATGAACTGGTCTGGCTCTCAAGAACATTTCATTGTGTGATGCAAATTGAATTGACACTGTATTGTGTGAATTTCTATTGATGATAAATGTGTATTGTATAGCAGGTGAGAATAGCTTATCTCGGAGTCACCTTGTCTGGGTAAATGATTAGTAATTAACTTATGTAGATTATCTCGGAGACAGGAAGTCTGTCTCCTAAAAGATGTGTATTAAGCTCCTTGTGTCAGGAGCTGTGGTGGCTCAACGTGATTGGCACTGCGTTGACAAGCCATTCACCTCTGCAGCCAAGGGTTCGGATCCCGGTCTCGGCTACATGTGAATTGAGTTTGGTGGTCTCAGCCCGGCTCCCGGTGGGTGTGCTATGCAAGGTACGCCTGTGCTTAGTACGCCCACCCCCCCCAAAAACCACCACACTTGCACGCACACGAAATTGGTTTAAAACACATGCACTTTGGCCATGCGGTCTCTTAAAATAAAGAGAGGCGAAGGACCTACGGGGCTGGCTGGGTGGGCTAGGCCCCCTCACTCCCTCATAGGGGGAGTCCCTCTGCCCCATTGGGGTCCCCCTAGGCCCCCTCACTCCCTCATAGGGGGAGTCCCTCTGCCCCATTGGGGTCCCGTTGGGCCCCAGTTGGGCTCCCAAGAGGAGCAGGTAGGGCGGGGTGAGTGGGAGGCCCCCCTTCACACCTGCCATTGCCACCAGGGGCATGGAGAAGGATGGCGAATGCCTCCGGGGGGAGGGTCTGCCTACTCCCAACTCCTGCAGTCCGGCTCCTCTCTCTCGAGTTCACGCACAAAAAATACACTTTAAGAAGCTCCTTGTGTCATGCTGTGGGTGGAGTGGGGTCATTGTTCATTGTGGTTCCTAAACTGTATATAAGAAGCCTGAGTTTCCCATTAAAGTCTATTCGTTCTGAACCAGAGAACAGAGCTGTGCGTGTCTCGTTTCTGGGGAATCCTATGGGTCGTGTTTGTCTGCTGGATTGTCGAGTGTTGATAAGCTGTCGTGGTTGGTGTAATAGAATATCATAAACGGCGTTAACCCCTGACCGTTACACCACGCATGCTTAGAATCAAGTAAGAGACGGGAGCGCTCTTTCTGGTAAAACTAGCGTTCGGAATGGAGATACCACATTTGTCACGCTGTGACGGACTGAAAAGCATGAATCGTCTCTAAGCAAACTTTTACTAACACGAGGATCATCAAAAGCAGCCCAAAGAGTGGCGCCGTTGAAATGGAACATCCCCTTTATAGTGTTTATACGTGTTGTACGTCACCGCAATTTGGATAGGTGGACTTTTGTCTCAGGGTGTGTATGCAAGGCAGCCTGAGAGGAATCCTGATGGGAAAACAGCCGGATATTTATCCGACGGAAAAACCGCACGTGTGTGCTAGGCACGAGAAGTGCAATGGTTTGTGGAGCCAGGGCTCTTGAATAAAGTTGAGCTCCAATTGAAAGATTTGGGTCTTTAGCCCTGAAGAAGGGGGTTTAACCCTGAAATGTGTTGGCTACATTTTGTATGTACATATTCTTCTCAACAAGATTAATAAAACTGAAAGTTTTCAAAAAAAAATTTATTTACAGTGCTCCTTACCCACCTACTACCTCTATATTTTGAAGAGAACATAAGATCCATGATTGGCTCCAGTAGAGCAGCTACAAAGAATGCCCTCACAAGAAAGCCCAGCACTACCTCTCCCATTCACGCTGACACTGCATGCATGCGCATATGCATTTTCTAGGACTGATGTAACCAATCACGGGTGCATCGTACTTGGAATATTAAATTACGCCGGGTGGCTCTTACCCGCGGGTCGCTCAAGGTTGGAAATACAGGGAAAAGCATAGCCAGGTCATTATTTCAGACAAAATATTTCCATCTACAACTAAAGTTTTAAGAGTAACCATCAATCAATACATAATAAGCATTTCTTCCTGGGAAAAAAATAAAACCCTGTAGGACAGTAAACAGCGGCAGCATCACCCCCGCCCCCCAATCACACACCAGACATATATACACTCGAGAGAGAGAAAAAAATAAATAGAAGAAGAAAATAAGCTGCAGAAAATTGATATTCGGCTGCTCTGCTAACAAGCGTTATCAGCGCCCAGCAGGATGTCACCTACTCCGAGAGATTTGTTTTCGGCAAGGTGGGGGGGATCTTGGCTCAGTGAAGCGGCACCCTTTGACAGTGCTCCATTGTTATCGGCAATTTACACCGCACCTTCCCTCCCTGTAATCAGCTAATTACAAGTGTGAGAGAGTGTTGTACCTGCGCACAGCAACAAACACACGGACTATTACCACCAGTCACGGTAAGGCGCGACAGGCGGACAAATAATCAAGAATTTATTTTAATGATGTGGGGCTTATTCTAAAAAAGAATGGAGCCAGGCTAATTTGCTGGTAGCCTGATTGGATGCCCAGAGTTAAGCCTCCTACACACGATCGGACTTCAAACAAAGGGCCGTGAACCTGGTATGTATACACACGGCAGGACTTTTTCCCGCCATCAAACATGAACGTAGTGACGTAATTGACGTACTATGTGCTTTTTCTGCTTTTTAGTGCCACCCTTTGGGCAACTTCTGCTATTGCTGGTTGATCTTTTGCACTGGTTCTGAGCATCCGTGTTTGTACCTTGGACTTATAGTAACCCTTTAGGAAAAAAAAAATTCTTTAAAATAACACACGTTATACTTACCTACCGATCCACGTCTTCTGGGGTCCCTCGGCGGCTGTCTCTGGTCCTCCCCGCAAGAACTCGCCACAGTCATGCGAGAGAGCTCGCATGGTGGCGAGTCCTTGCAGGCGCTCTCCCGTGATACAGCGAGCGGCCAAAGCTGCTCACTTTATCACTCGGCCCAGCCCCTCGGTGCGCCGCGTCACTGGATGCGATTGACAGCAGCGCCAGCCAATGGCTGCTCTACTCTCAACCCATCCGCTCTAGTCAATCAGCGGCAAGGCTGAGCAGCATAGATTGCATTAAGGTGAAAAAAAAATCTTTACAACTCCTTTAAAGCGGAGGTTCACCCTAAATATAAGATCTCCCATGCGATCCAGCATACTGGCGTCAGCGCCAGTATGCTGGGTTTTTTTTTTTTTAATAGCACACTTACTATATTTTTGTGGAATTCCTTTTTTGTCCCCCGCGGTGGACGGCTGTAGTATAGCGCGTCACATCTTCCTAAAATACCCGATATGGACTCGGGTAATCTCGGCGAAAATGCGGCGCCTGCGCACAGACCTAGGAGCTGACTGCGCAGGCGCCGTATTTCTCCGAGTCCTATTTCGGAGGGCGTGACGCGCCATAGCCGTAGGACTCGGAGAAATACGGCGCCTGCGCAGTCAGCTCCTAGGTCTGTGCGCAGCGCCGCATTTTCGCCGAGATTACCCGAGTCCATATCGGGTATTTTAGGAAGATGTGACGCGCTATACTGGCGCCGTCCACCACGGGGGACAGAAAAGGAATTCTACAATAATACAGTAAGTGTGCTATTAAAAAAAAAAACCCCAGCATACTGGCGCTGACGCCAGTATGCTGGATCGCATGGGAGATCTTATGTTTAGGGTGAAATACCGCTTTAAGTCCGATAGACTGCTGTACACACGATCGGACTTTGCTCCATCAGACTTTTGTTGCCGGAAAGTTTGCAGAGCGCGAACATTTGTTCGCTGAAAACCAAAAAAAAGTTTGTCCTATGGATCGTACACACGGTCGGATTTTCTGAAAAACCTGGTCATTTTGAAGCTTGTTGTCAAAAAGTCTGATCGTGTGTATGGGCCTGTAATTGTGACATTTTTTGTAGAGCGTTCAGCCATAGATCTGTAAGTTGTAAGGTGGGGCCCCACATGGATCTGACTTTGTTTTCCAGCACATCCCACAGATGCTCGATTGGATTGAGATCTGGAGAATATGGAGGTTAACTCAAACCATTCTTAAATTCATCATACCAGGCCACCTTGTTCCATTTCTTTGTGGTTCAGTTCTGATGCTCACATGCCCATTGTATGCACATTTGGCTGTGGACATGGGTCAGCATGAGCACCCCGACAGGTCTGCGGCTACACCGCCCTATACACAACAAACTGTGGTGCTCTGACACCTATTGGAACCAACATTAACTTTTTCAGCAATATGAGTGACAGTAGCTATTCTATTAAATCAGACTACACAGGCCAGCCTTCCCTCCTCGCATGCATCAATGAGCCTTGGCCACTCATGACCCTGTCACTGGTTATCCTTCCTTAGCCACTGCAGACCAGGAACATCCTACATCCACTTCCTGTTTCTGTATATAAATTGGAGCATCTGATAGCCAACCCTGTTCCCATGATGAAGTCACTTCCTGTGACTTAACGCGTACGGCATAGCCGGATGTACAGAGCGGACCGGAAGTGACGTAAGAGGCATCCATAATGCCATGTTTGCACTTTACTAGCTTTACAAGCCATTTTAAACCGGTTTTAATGTAAGAATCCATTTGGCTTTTGATTAAATTTATATTGTTCACACGTTTTACACTATGGGAGGCTTTTTCTTTGTTCTCATATAATACCCAGAACCTCGAGATCATCGTGTAATTGGGAGTCTGGAAGGTTGCTACCACCATATGGAGCGTTAAGCCTGGTCCAATACCATCTTGAATCAGAACATGTCTGAAAATTGGGAGACCTGGAGTCGTTAGCCTGTCCCCACCCTAATAAATCTATAAGGTTGATTATACTTCTTACTGGAGGTAAGAGTTCAGTGAGCATTAAAGGGGTTGTAAAGGTTTGTTTTTTATTTTCTAAATAGGTTCCTATAAGCCTGTGCATTGTTGGTTCACTTACCTTTTCCTTCGATTTCCCTTCTAAATGGTTTTTTGGTTTGTCTGAATGTCTCATCTCCTGTTCCTCCTTATCAAGCTTGCCCACATCATCCAAGCCATTCTGGCTGGGGGTCAGTCAGCAAGCTTGCCCCCTCCGTTCGAGACTACATCCCTGTGCAGGGATGTAGTCCCAAGGGAGGGGGCGAGCAAGCTGACTAACCCCCAGTCAGAATGGCTCGGATGATGGGAGCAAGCTTGATAAGGAGGAACAGGAGGTGAGAAATTCAGACAAACCAAAAAAACATTTAGAAGGGAAATGGAAGAAAAAGGTAAGTGAACCAACAATGCACTAGCTTAACCACTTAAGGACCGCACATATACACACATATACGTCGGCAGAATGGCCCGGCTGGGCACAATCACGTATGGGTACATCCTGTACTAGTACACAGCCATGGGTCGCGGGCGCGCTCCCACGACCCCGTCCGAAGCTCCGGTACCGCGGGACTCACAGACCGGATCATCGCCGCTGAAGTCTGGCGATCGGTCCCCGAAGCTGAAGAACGGGGAGAGCCGTGTGTAAACGCGGCTTCCCTGTTCTTCACTGTGGCGGCGTCATCGCATGATCCCTTTTATAGGGATACACAATCGATGATGTCACACTTACAGCCACACCCCCCTACAGTTGTAAACACACATTAGGGAACACATAACCCCTTCAGCTCCCTCTTGTGGTTAACGCCCAAACTGCAAATGTCATTTTCACAATAAACAATGCATTTTAAATGACAATTGTCCCAAAAATGTGTCAAAATTGTCCGAATTGTCCGCTATAATGTTGCAGTCACGAAAAAAATCGCTGAACGCCGCCATTAGTAGTAAAAAAAAAAAAAAAAAAAATGCAATAAAACGATCCCCTATTTTGTAAACGCTATAAATTTTGCGCAAACCAACTGATAAACGCCTATTGCGATTTTTTTTTACCAAAAATAGGTATTAGAATACGTATCGGCCTAAACTGAGGAAAAAAAAATATTTTTTTATATATTTTTGGGGATATTTATTATAGCAAAAAGTAAATAATATTGAATTTTTTTCAAAATTGTCGCTCTATTTTTGTTTATAGCGCAAAAAATAAAAACCGCAGAGGTGATCAAATACCACCAAAAGAAAGCTCTATTTGTGGGGAAAAAAATGACGCCAATTTTGTTTGGGAGCCACGACGTACGACCGCGCAATTGTCTGTTAAAGCGACACAGTACCGAATCGCAAAACCTGTCCGGGTCCTTTAGCTGACTAAATGTCCGGGTCTTAAGTGGTTAAAGGAACCTATTTAGAAAATAAGAAAAATCTTTACAACCCCTTTAAGCGATTGTGAAGTCACAAAGATTTTGTTCAGACAAAATTCTGTTATATATCTTCTAGTAGAATTGTTTCAACACACTGAGATATTGTGGACTTTGATCACTCATTGTTACACTTGTTAAGTTATGTTCACCATTAACTAATGTCATTTAGTAAGTTGCTCTGATGACTTCTATTCATATCTTCGTCCAACAAGAGTTGCAGTATTGGAGTTGTCCTGAGCCCAGCCAACTAGCCATTACAATCTGGCCCTTGTCAAAGTCGCATAAATCCTTCCACACGCCCATTTTGTCTGCTTTTAACAGATCCCCATTAGAGACATGAAACATGTTAACTTTCTGCCTAACATCCCACCCATACTTAGATGCCACTGTTACAAGATAATCAATGTTATTCATTTTACTCATCAGTAACCATAGGGTTGGGAGGTGTTGGTCTACAAATTAAAATAAAGTTACATATATCATATGCAGTACTGGATCGCAAAGACATACCCAGTAGTATATTTAGGTTTTGTGCTGCCCTAGGCCTGAATAAACTCATGCACCCCCCTAATTTAAATATGACCCACCCCTTCCTGTCTAGACCACACCCCTTTCTGTTTAAGCTCCACGTTGAATTTTTTGTGAGTGGGGAAACTAGTTCTGAGGGCCTGAGGGGTGGCAATTAATTGCCTTCATTTGTATAGATTTCCTCATACTTCCTGTTTGGCTATAGGGCAGGAAGTGAAGGGAAATCTCTGCAATAGGACATGGATGGTAAAAAATAAACTGACATAAATCCAAGTATACTAAATCGACAGCCACCCCTCTGTCCAAGGTTTTACTTACCTCCTCATAAAAATAAATCAATTTTGTTTGACAACTTCTGTCTTTCATGAATCCATGCTGCTTAAAACATTATTTTTTCAGCAAGAACTTGTATATATTTGTTTTTTTTATTAAACTCTCCAGTATTTTACTAACTATAGAAGTTAAACTAACAAGTCTATAGTAACTTGGTAAAGACTTTAATCCCTTTTTAAATATGGGCACCACATTGGCCTTAGGCCAATCCAGTGGTTCTATTTTAGTAATTAAAAAGTCCCTAACAATTAGAAACAATGGCTCTGAAATGACAGAGCTCAATTCTTTTAGGATCCGTGGGTGGATGCCATCTGGACAAGGTTCTTTATTCACCTTTATTCTGTTTAAATATTTCTGGACCATATACATTTTGAGCCATTGTGGATGATTTGGGGCTGTGTCACTACCACCCCTATGCTCCTTTGTATATACAGAGCCGAAGAAGGTATTTAATAAAGAGGTACCAACAAAGTGTAGTACAAATATCCTGAATTATATGGGAGATATCGGTATACCTCAAACTCATCTTGGTGATGCTGGTTGGTTTATCTAATTTTCACTGACATAAAAGGTCATCTCTATTCTAATCTCTTTCCCTATGATAAGCCTGAATCAACCACCTTCCTTTAGACCAGCACCTGGTAAACATATTCCTCAGGGTATTCACCTCCACCTCAAAATCCTTGAAATTGTGAACAATTCCTGTGGGCCAGCAGGTATATAGACCCACTGGGATACTTTTAATAACTGCCATGGATAAAATCTATGGGCCAGATTCAGGTAGATCAGAGCATCTTTGCTCTGGAGTAACGCATCTCATTTACGTTTTAGGAGCAAGTGCTGTTATTCATGAAGCACTTGCTCCTAAAGTTGCGGCAGCGTATCGCAAATGAGCCGGCGGAATTCAAATTGGGCGGGTACGGGGCGCGTATTATTTAAAATAAGCGCGATCCCGCGGCGAACGCACTGCGCATGCGTCGAGTGTGAATGCATCCCAGTGCGCATGCTCCAAGTTCTGTCAGTGAATGTCAATGACGTCACGTCCCCATTCATGAATGTTTTACGCAAACGACGCGATTTGTTTTTTTTCCGACGCGATGACGACGCATATACCTAACATAGGATATTCCACTAGGGGGCTGCTTTATCTATACGCCGCGTATCGCTTCCAGAAACGTCGTAAAGTCACTGCGTCACGCCCGAAAAAGATCGTGAATTGCCGATTTCCGCTCATTAACATATTTTTTGAGCGTAAATCAGCGGGAACGCCCCCGGCGCCATTTTTAAGTTGAAGTAACGATGCGATGGCGAAATTCAATTACGCCGATCGCATTGGAACTCCAACCCGGCGTTTCTTGTTTTCTGGTTACAGAAAACAAAAACGCCGGCTTAAAGTGACAGGCTGGCGGATCCATTGATCCGCCAGCCTAACTCTACCTGAATCTGGCCCTATCTGTATGTAGGAGGCTATTGGATAAGGTGGGTTTTCTGTAGAGATGGGTTATGTCTGTCCAATTCAAGTATCAAATTAAGGAAGGTAACTTTCTTCTCATCACAAGTGCTGGTGAGCTTTAGATTGAAATCATTAGGCTCAAGACTTCTCACAAAATCAAGGGCCTCTGCATTCATAGCTGTCCATAGGACCAAGATATCGTCAATGTACCTGTACTAAGTCAGAATCCTGGGCAGGTACACCAACATGTCATCACCCCCAAGGACCTTACTCTTCCATTCTCCTAGAAATAAATGTCCATAGGCTGAGGCATATTTAAGTGCCCATCGCAGTACCTTGGGCCTTTGGTCAGCTTCAAAGGGTGGCTGCCGGCTCCAAACACTGGGGAATTCTCTTTGGAACCAGCTCCCTCATCAGCTCCGAGCATCCTCCTCCTTGATGGCCTTCCGTAAAGGCTTGAAAACACTGCTTTTTTAACAAGCCTATGGATAAACACTTGGCCATCCAAGCTTTTTGCAGGACGCTGCCTTAATCCCAGGCTGCCATCCATGGTCGGGGAGTAGGGATAGGCTCCTTGTGTTCTGCCCCCCCTGCCCTCCCTTCTTGTTATATTTCTGTTTACTTCTTGCTTGCTCCCTTCTTTTACTTAGTTGTCCTAGTCTCTTCTCTTGGCTCCTGGGAACTGGATCCTCCCAGCTTGTTGGTAAGCACTTAGAAGCGAGTTTCACAACTCGCATTCGGTGCTATATAAGCATTTATTCCAATCCAATCCAATGTGTCAAATTAGGACACTCTCTGGCAGATACCTAAATCTTGTGATTATCTCCTTGGTGTGGTTTATTTTAGATCTACACCTCATATTTCCTGTATTTTGTATTGATTAAAGTTTAGAACTCTTTTCACTTTTCCACTTTTTCATTGGAAAGGCTTCAGCTGCTTTGTGTTGAGCTATTGATGCCTATGTTTGCAGCTATTTATCCTGTGATACACTGCACTTTTATTTCTGAGGTCAATTTTTAAAACATATATTTTTTCTTCCAATTTTTGTATCATCTTTGTGTGGCACTGTACTATAATGGGAAAGATACATGTCTGTAATGCGGGATATTTTAATCTTCACCGTGGTTTTCAAGATGTCTCCATTACATAAGTTACATCATTAAACATGTGATACATTGTTGACATAAGATTCACGGTCTGTAGATTTTCTATACATTTAGTGGTAATTTGAGTACCTCATCTAGGCTTCAGGACAAAGTCTTTTCTACATACCTGTAAATAATCTCGTGGTACTTCTTTAAAGATACTCTTTATTAAGTATTTTGAAAGTAAGGTGCAAAACAAAAGCTGATTGGGCATACCCAGGCTTATAAAGTAAACAGAAGACATAAAATAAAATAAAAAGTGATTGTAAAGATTTGCATTTAAAAAAATAAAAAAAATCATGATATGCATGCCTCCTCTGTGCAGTTGGTTTTACACAGAGCAGTCCAGTGCCTCCTCTTCTCAGGTCCCTCTTCTGCTCTCCTGGCCCTTCCCTCCTTTGAGTGCCCACGCAGCCAGCAGCTTGCTACAGGGGGCACCTGAGCAAACTCAGTGCTCCGTGTATCCATTCACAGAGCCCCGGCCTGGCCCCGCACCCTATCTCCCGATTGGTTGACATACTTTTATCGACAGGTGCAGGAGCCAATGGCGCCACTGTTGTGTCTCAGCCAATCAGGAGGATTGTCCTGTACGGCTAAGGGGATCGTGGAAATCGCTGGAGAAAGGGGATCGTGGAAATCGCTGGAGAAGGGGCTCAGGGTAAGCATTAGGGGGGTGCTGGGGAGACTGCTACACAGAGAAGGTTTTTTATTTGAATGCATAGAATGCATTAAGATAAAAAAAACTTCTGCCCTTACAACCCCTTTAACAATTCACTTGGCAACCAAGATGTCCGATTTGGATTAAGCTCATTGGCATAGGCATAACCAAAAATGGCACCACCTAATCTGCCTCTACCCTACAGATGCTCTCATTAGGTCAGTAGAATGAAATCAGGGAGGGGGAGTGAATCCCGGGAAGGGTGTCTACCGAAGCAACCCAGATATCCCATGTTTTGGTGAATTTCCGTGGACAACCCCTGGACTGGACATACAGTGGTATTGCTGAGCTGACCAAAGTTTTCCAAAAATCAAGTGTAGGTGCCATCGGAGACTTCCATTTGAACAGTATGTCCTTGTGGCATAAAAAAATAACAACCCTATCAGCATTCGGACAAGTGGACCAGACCAACTATGCAAACATCCATCGTCAATGGTCGGTGCTACTTCTTGACAGACCTGCTCTAAGGGCCCTGCCCTTCAACATCTTACCACAGACGTACAAATTACTAGCTACGATTTGTCCCTCACATCATTGAGACTCCAGTATGCTGCCTGAAAACCATCCTTGCAGACTAACGCCAAAGGCAACTATCAACTACCTGGATCCCTGGCACCCATGGTACTTTGTGCCCTGCGCACCCATCTCCACATCCTGAAGTGTTTGGACCTGAGCTGCAAGGCAAACCCTTTCGTCACTTTGGCCTCCAACCACGTAAGTGACAATGTGTGACAGAACCCACTGTCACTGTGTGTTTTGGAAGGGACTGTGGGCAGGCCTCGTACGCACAGTTTATGGCCCAGAAGAGACTGGAGACCTAGGGGCAAGCTGGCATTGAGATAATGTAATGCTACATCCCTTCTCCCCCCCCCCCCCCCCCCGTTGCTCATAGACATAGACAATGGTCTGGACTGGAGACATCTCTCTGCAGGGGATGTGTATTGAGGGGCTACCTGCTTTATGTTTATCTGTAGTCTCAATGTACAAATGTTCAGTTCCTATTGGTTGTTCCTTGTCCCCTACCCCCTCCTCTCTATGACAAAGCTAAGGGGAGTGTCCCTAACTGTGTCTAACAGTGTATGTCTTGGACTTAATAAACGGTTAATGCTCTGCATGTTTAACCCTCAACACCTGTGTGGATTGTCTCGTGATTGAGGGGTTAAGGGCTGGTTATGGCAAATCTGCATGTTGCGGGTGCATTTGGAGGACAGGAGACACAGGTCTGGTGGATGTTCCCACCTGGGGTATGCGAGATCTGTCACACAATGCAGTAGACAAAACGTACAAAATGAAATACATGCGTCATGGACCTTGGAATGCTAAAGTGTTTCTACTGGACATATGTTACACAGGGGAGGGTGGCTAATAAATCCTAATTCTTGTATTGCAGAAGATGGGACATTACAGGTAGTTCATATTTCAGGATATACTGGAATATTACAAGTGGTTAATGTTGACCTGACTAGGTCAATAGAACAGTGACTCATCCCCCTGCGTAACAGGCTTTTAAGATGCTAAGTGAGCCAGCTTGTGAAAGACCCTTCATTGTGTTCTGCAGGTGAAGAGCTGTTGTCGGAGACGGGACGTCTGGGGGGATAATTGCCTCAACTGAATGAGTTTTAGAATGTGATTGAAGTTCATTGGGTGTGTGAAGCTGCTCTCTGTTTACGCTTAAAAGATTGTGTATTGTTCTAAAGGTCAGAAGTCTCCTGTCAGGAGTATTGAATTAGCATGTCATTATCTAAAGGAATGCGTTCTCTCAGGTGTAGTAATTAAGTCATGTTAAATAGACCGGGCTATTGTGTACATTGATTGCCCCCTGGGGCTTCTGTCTCATTACACACAGTCTTTCTATCCAAGCTTTGGGACCAATCTCTGCTGAGTCACTTTGAAGTCCTCATTTGCATGGGAGAGGACCTGATGGGGGACTGCCTGGACTTTACAATGGACTAGAGGTCGACCGATATGGGTTTTTCTCTGGCCGATGCCGATGCCGATGCCGATATTCAGAAATCGCGGCGGCCGATAACCGATTTACGGTGCCGATTTTTTTTTTAGGCCCGATATGTTAAGCCGATATCCCCCCCCCCCCCCATCTCATAAAATTTAACAGTTAGACCCCTTTCACACTGGAGCGTTTTTAGGCACTTTTGGGCTAAAAATAGCACCTGTAAAGTGCCTGCGAAACTGCTCCCTGCAGTCTCAGTCTGAAAGCCCGAGTGCTTTCACATTGAGGCGGTGCGCTGGCAGGACATTAAAGAAAAGTCCTGCAAGCAGCATCTTTGGAGCGGCTCCTCCACCACTCCTGCCCATTGAGATGAACACCTGCAAAGCGCTTCTGCAGTGGCGCTACATGGGAGCATTTAATCCCTTAATCAGCCGCTAGCTGGGATATAAGCACCCCGCTAGCAGCCAAATAGCGCTGCTAGAATGATGGTCCAGTGTTTATAGGCAGCGGAGTTCTGCGGAAAAAATAAATAAAAGTCAGCAGCTACAAATACTGCAGCTGTTGACTTCTAATATATGGACACTTACCTGTCGTGGGTGGCCACAATGCTGACACCCGAAGCCGATCTCTCCCTCGGGTGCTTCAGCCACCATCTTCCGTAAGGGAATCAGGAAGTGAAGCCTTGCGGCTTCACTTCCTGGTTCCCTACTGTGCATGCGCAAGAAGCGCTGTGCAATCCCACTGGTCCCTGCTGTCTTCTGGGACCTGTGCATCTCCCAGAAGAAAGCTGGGGGAGGATTAAGCACCAGATGTGGTGTAGGTCACCACAGTCACCGCAGTGATCTATGCCCGGAAGAGGGAGCAAATACCTGGGATTACGCAGGTATCTGCCCCCCCCTTCCCCCTGAAAGGTACCAAATGTGACACCAGAGGGGGGGGGATTCGGAAAAGCGGAAGTTCCATTATTGCCTTGCTAAGTAATACAGAACATTTCTTACATTTAAACACAACAAGCCTCCAATCAGTGCACTTGTAGGTGTAATTTAGATATAAAAAAAATATATATATATATCCAATACACAAAAACAGGTAATGAAAAGTTTTGGACGGAAAAAAATAGGCTAACTTTACTGTTTAGTTTTTTTATTTGTTAAAGCATATTTTTTCCCAAAAAAATGCGTTTGAAAGACCGCTGTGCAAATACCGTGTAACATTAAATATTGCACCAATCGCCATTTTATTTCTTAGGGTCTCTGCTAAAAAAAATATATAATGTTTGGGGGTTCCAAGTGATTTTCCAGCAGAAAATACAGGATCTTTACCAAGTGTCAAAAAAGATTTAGCCTTTAAATGGTTAAACTGAGAACTCTCCTTCACGGAGTTCAGTTAATTGATAAGTAGCAACATTGTAACTTTTCTCAAAACTTGGCAGGCTGCCCAGAGTCTCCTCCACGGGAAACTTCAGGCAACTTGCATTGACTTCTATTATAGAAGCTTTTTGCAAGTCGCGCTGCTGAAGTTAAAAAAAAAAAATCGGCTTTCTTACAGCACAAATCGGCCGATGCCGATTAATTAAAAAATGCAAAATATCGGCCGATATATCGGCCAGCCGATATATCGGTCGACCTCTACAATGGACCAATAGGAAAGCGGTTGTTGGGGGTGGGATGTTTCAAATTCTGTATAAAAGTGTGCTGTGTACTTGAAAATAAAGAGTCCTGTTTGAACGTACATACAGCCTGCCTGGTGTGTGTTCTAAATGGATCTCGAACCTTGGATGACTGAACCATCAGACGTTGCAATCGGCAATCTGATCCAATAGTAGCAGAGGAGTGTCGGGAGAGCGGGACCGAGCGAGCAAGGGTCTCGTCACAACATGTATACACAGAGTTGAAAATTTCTTTGACAATCTAAAAGCACCAATAAGTTAATATCAGGATGGTTTTTATATACCAACTCATTCAAAGACCAAGATTCTGTCTTCCTTCCAAGTTCTTCCACCATTCAATCATGGCTAATGCAAGCTGAACCATTAGGCTGAAAAGATAAATTACTGGCGCCCATCAATCTCGGCAAACGCAAATCCTTTGGGACTCAGCTAATGCGGTTTTCCGATCAGGTAAGTCCGACAACCAGCGGGGATTAATTTCACTTTTAAAAGCCCGAGTTACACGCGGTGGCAGAAGACCACACCGGCATTAGCAGGAGACGCGATGTCCACCCGAGCGGAATGGCGGAGATTTATAAAAAAATAAAAAGACATGGGAGAGAATTAAGCGTCCTCTCCACTGTGAAATCTACGGCGCATCTTCTCCGTCTCCGTGACACGCCGAGCTGGGCAATTAGTTAAGAAAAGAACGGGGAACATTAAAATTCAGCCTAATACCTTCTTGAAAATGCGCAATTGCAGATGAGACACAATCCCCGCTGCATATCAATCTATAAACATTTATGGAAAGGAGGGGGAAGGTGCGCGGCCTGGATTGGAAGACTGAGCGCAGGCCGAACGGCGAATGTGACAGTTATTTCCTAAAGAAAAGATTGCAAATATTACCAGAAATAATGTGTTTATTGATCACGTATATTGTGTTTCATTGATCCTGCTTTCTTTTTAATTAAAAAACAAAAAACAAAATATCAGTCTCCACAGAAGCCATTTACACATATTGTTCTTCCAAGCGTATGACTCACACAGTTATCCTGAAGCTGAACTCCGGCCTGGGATCCCCCTCCTCCGCTAATTGCTACAGGAAATTACCCTATTTTATACCAATGTATGTTTATAAATTGCAGATTAGTGGACTGTCATTACCCCAGCGACGTTTATAAACTCTGAGAAATCATCCTTGGGCTCCCATAGTGCCTTCTAATCGGTATGTACAGAGACATTATTAGAGGTAAACCGATTTATCAAAAATGTCCAAATATCGGCCGATATATCGGCATCGGACGATTATTATCAAAATTAGGCCGATATTTTACACTAACCGCCGCTGCTCCTCCCTTCTCCACACTCAGCGGCTCTGGCAGCATCAAGCACCGCGCTGAGAGTGAAACGGAGGGGAGAGAAAGAGGAGCCATCAGCTCGATGTCGGGATTGGTCGGGACCCAGCAGCTATATTACACCACCACCGCTACGTGTATGTGGCCACGCCCCCTTGCTAAAGCAGCCCAATCATTGGCTGGTGTAATTTAGCTTCTGGGTCCCGCCCACCCACGACATCGAGCTGACAGCTCCGCTCTCTCTCCTCCCTGTTGAGTTCACACAGTTAGTTACACTCGGCTTAGTGTGAAACCTGCCGGTGCCACCACAAATCAGTGCCTGTCAGTGCCACAAGACAGTGCCACCTGTCAGTGCCACTGCTAGCCAGTGTCACCAGCCAGTGCCTATCAGTGCCACCTGCCAGTGCCAACCAGTTCCAATTGCCAGTGCCACCTGCAGGTGCCATCTGTCCCAAACTAGTGCCATCTGTCAGTTCCAAACCAGTGCCAAATCAGTGCTACCTGCTAGTGCCAATCAGTGCCATTTGTCAGTGGCAATAGTGCGATCTGTCAGTTCCAAACCGGTGCCACCTGCCAATGCCAACCAGCGCCAGCCAGTGCAAATCAGTGGCACCTGCCAGTGCCAACTGTCAGTTTCAAACCAGTGCCATCTGTCAGTTCCAAACCAGTGCCACCTGCTAGTGCCAATCAGTGCCACCTGCCAGTTCCAGTGCCATCTGTCAGTGCCACTGCCAGCCAGTGTCAACCGCCAGTGCCTACCAGTGCCACCGCAAATCAGTGCCACCTGCCAGTGCCAGCCAGTTCCAATTGCCAGTGCCACCTGCCAGTGCCATCTGTCCCAAACTAGTGCCATCTGTCAGTTCCAAACCAGTGCCACCTGCTAGTGCCAATCAGTGCTACCTGCTAGTGCCAATCAGTGCCATTTGTCAGTGCCAATCAGTGCCATCTGTCAGTGCCATCTGCCAGTGCCAATAGTGCCATCTGTCAGTTCCAAACCAGTGCCACCTGCCAATGCCAACCAGCACCAGCCAGTGCAAATCAGTGCCACCTGCCAGTGCCAACTGTCAGTTCCAAACCAGTGCCATCTGTCAGTTCCAAACCAGTGCCAACTGCTAGTGCCAATCAGTGACACCTGCCAGTTCCAAACCAGTGCCACCTGCCAGTTCCAAACCAGTGCCACCTGCCAGTTCCAAACCAGTGCCACCTGTCAGTTCCATCTGCCAGTGCTAACCAGTGGCATCTGTACTGCGGACATCAAGTGTGTGCTAGAGTGACAGGAGTAAACAGGAAGGAGTGGACTGGGTGAGGTTGGTGTTTTTTTTTATATCGGCCTAAAATATCGGCCACAAAAATCGGCATCATATATCAGCTATCGGCCTCCCCAATTTCTAAATATCGGCATCGGACAGAGAAAAACCCATATCGGTCTATCTCTAGACATTATAAGACATTACACAGACACAGTGTACTGAGCTGATCTGAGTGGCTCTGTGCCTTATAGTATGACTTAAAGGGGTTGTAAAGGTACAATTTTTCCCCTAAATAGCTTCCTTTACCTTAGTGAAGTCCTCCTTCACTTACCGCATCCTTCCATTTTGCTTTTAAATGTCCTTATTTATTCTGAGAAATCCTCACTTCCTGTTCTTCTGTCTGTAACTCCACACAGTAATGCGAGGCTTTCTCCCTGGTGTGGAGTGCCGTGCTCGCCCCCTCCCTTGGACTACAGGAGAGTCAGCAGCCCCACTAACACACAGCTCCTTTCCCTATCTGCAGCGTAGACAGTGTCCTGACTCACCTGTAGTCCAAGGGAGGGGGCGAGCACGACACTCCTCACCAGGGAGAAAGCCTTGCATTACTGTGTGGAGTTACAGACAGAAGAACAGGAAGTGAGGATTTCTCAGAAGAAATAAGGACATTAAAAAGCAAAATGGAAGGATGAGGTAAGTGAAGGAGGACTGCACTAAGGGAAAGGAAGCTATTTAGGGGGGGGGGATTGTACCTTTACATCCCCTTTAAAGGGGTTGTAAACCCTCCTGATATTTCACCTTAATGCATCCTATGCATTAAGGTGAAAAAACACCTTGCTGTGTCCGGCCCCCCAAAGCCCCCGTTTTACTTGCCTAAGCCACGAAGTTCCTTGGGCACAATCCCACGTCGCTTTCCCCATGGCTTCTCGGCTCTTCATTAGATAGATTGATAGCAGCGCAGCCATTGGCTCCTGCTGCTGTCAATCAAATCCAGTGACGCAGGCGCCGGGAGGCAAGGCCGAGTCATACACTTGGCGGCTACAGTGTATGACACGGGAGCGCGCCCAGAGGGGGTTATCTATTGTGGGGACACCAGAACAGGAGGATAGGGGCCACTCTGTGCAAAACCAACTGCATAGTGAAGGTAAGTACAACATGTTTGTTATTTAAAAAGAAAAAAAAACTGAACCTTTACAACCACTTTAAGGCAAAACTTCTGTTTTATACGTTTTGGATAGAATGGAGAGGGATTAGAAAGCTTGTCAGTTATTATTGTTTTCTGTGTCCCCATTAGGAAGATGTACCCTCTCTATCTGTCCTGTTTACTATTATCATTTAAAGTGAAAGTAAAAGAAAATCCCAAATTTTAAGTTGCCCCCAGAAAAGTAATAGAGGGGAAATCTTCCAATGGGGACACTAGTCCTGGTGACCTTGGGGGTCCCCAATGAATTCCTTTCATTTGCAGGGATTTTCCTCTCACTTCCTGTTTGGTTATGGGACAGGAAGTGAAATCTCTGCAATGGGGCACAGGTGGCATAAAAAAAATCTGGCAGGGGTTATTATAACCCTCCCTTACTCTATCCAAAATGAAAACAAAAACTTTTTCCTATATATACGTTGTTTTCTAGTACCCAGCCGTGGGTCACGGGCGCGCGCCGCGGCGTGCTCCCGTGATCCGGTCCGAAGCTCCGGGACCGGGTCCGCGGGATTTGCGCACCCGATCGCCGCTGGAGTGCGGCGATCGGTCCCCGGAGCTGAAGAACGGGGAGAGCCGTGTGTAAACACAGCTTCCCCGTGCTTCACTGTGGCCGCAGCATCGATCACGTCATCCCTGTTATAGGGGGACGTGATCGATGATGTCACACCTACAGCCACACCCCCCTTCAGTTGTAAACACACACAGGGAACACTCAAATCCTACAGCGCCCCCTTGTGGTTAACTCCCAAACTGCAACTCTCATTTTCACAGTCAACAATGCAATTTAAATGCATTTTTTGCTGTGAAAATGACAATTGTCCCAAAAACTTGTCAAAATTGTCCGAAGTGTCCGTCATAATGTCGCAGTCACGAAAAAAATCGCCGCTATTAGTAGTAAAAAAAATAAATAATAAAAATGTAATAAAACTATCCCTTATTTTGTAAACGCTATAAATTTTGCGTAAACCAACCGATAAATGCTTATTGCGATTTTTTTTACCAAAAATAGGTAGAATACGTATCGGCCTAAACTGAGGGAAAAAAAATGTATATACATTTTTTGGGATATTTATTATAGCAAAAAGTAAAAAATATTGCATTTTTTTCAAAATTGTGGCTCTATTTTTGTTTATAGCGCAAAAAATAAAAATCGCAGAGGTGATCAAATACCACCAAAAGAAAGCTCTATTTGTGGGGAAAAAAGGACGCCAATTTTGTTTGGGAGCCACGTCGCACGACCGCGCAATTGTCAGTTAAAACGATGCAGTGCCGAATCGCAAAAAGGGGCCTGGTCCTTTAGCAGCATTTTGGTCCAGGTCTTAAGTGGTTAACCAAACACAGCGATTACACGATACTTCCAATTACAGAAAGTTATGGCTAGGAAATGAATGGATCAGCAGTAGCAACACTTTAACAACCCCCCTAACCCCTTTCTTCATACACATCTGACCTCCGGTCTGTCTCTGTATGTAACATGTATATTAACCCTTCACCTCCCTTATCCACTTGCCAACCGGCGTTTTAGAAAGATAACTACAGTAGAGTCTTCCAGTTCTAGGAGGGCATCTATGGACATCCTCCCAGATCCCTGCCCCCTGCACGCCCCCGAGGCACGCATCGGGGAACTCTGATCGTTGTGACCTTCAGACACAGCTGATCAGAGATGAAGGTAAAGAGGCAATTACAGTTGGCTTCCTTTAAGACAGTGAATCAAAGCAAGCGCTAAACAGTATATGCAACAAGACGCCCAGCATTATTTTTTATGAGCCAGAAAGACTTCTTCTATGCCCCTCACTCATTTATTTATTTTTATTTCCTGGGTACCGACATTTCCTGACTTCATAGCGATGCCCTGAAACCTGCCTTTTTTCGTTGTCCAATGAGAGCACCTCAGTGATCCCATTTTCAAACTGCCAATCAGGACACCCCCCTCCTTCACCTAAATTTGCCAATTTTCAAGGATTATATGCAAATAATTGGTCATAATAGGGGAGCACCAAAGTCACCCAATATTGGATCGTTTGAAACCGGCACCAAGTCACCAAATTACATACTGCTGCAGGAGGATTATAGATTGGATATGTGTGTTCATTAGTTTTCCACATACATCTGATAGCTTAAATAGCAGAATCTCCAGGACTAATGGGACTTATACTATAGTACTCACCTTGCATTGTTGTGGTTCCATGTAGTTCCTATATACAACATCATTGTTTGCAATTATTGCCTTAGAAGTATTGGGTGTCCAATCACCCACCTGCACACTAGTTTTCACCATATAGCACTGATTATAAGCAGGCACAGTCATACTCAGCTACCTGCTGGCCCGCACAGCATCCTGACTGTCCACACAGGAGCACTTTTGCACACTTACACATTCTTATTTTTTATATTTTTTTTCTTGTTCGTTCACATTTATATACGTCACTTGGAAACCAGCGGTGACCCAGATTTATTCACCAATTTTTTGGTACACAATATCTCACATCTTTACCATTAATAGGGTACCTCTATGCACCTGATTCTTCACACAGAAGGTGCCCACAGGGAGTCCATATACCAGTGGATCTAGCCCTAATACAGGATACCCATACCTCTCCCTGCGGGACATTTTTGTTGAGCGGGGGGGGGGGCACGGATCGAAGTTGTTGAGCGGGGGGGTGCTGCGGATCGGAGTTGTTGAGGGGGGGCAGTCACGCGGATTAAAGTTGTTGAGCGGGGGGGTGCCGCGGATCGGAGTTGTTGAGGGGGGGCAGTGACGCGGATTAAAGTTGTTGAGCGGAGGGGTGCCGTGGATCTAAGTTGCTGAGCTGGCGGGTGCCGCAGATCGAAGTTGTTGAGCGGGGGGTGCTGCGGATCGGAGTTGTTGAGCGGGGGGGTGCCGGGGATCGGAGTTGTTGAGGGGGGCCGTGGATCAAAGGTGTTGAGCAGGGGGTGCCGCGGATCGGAGTTGTTGAGGGGGGCCACGGATCAAAGTTGTTGAGCAGGGGGTGCCGCGGATCAGAGTTGTTGAGCGGGAGGGGGTTTTGCGGGACTCCAGCAGCACTGATCGCGGGTCCGCGGGACTTACCGCAAATCGTGTGAAATCCGGGACGGTTAGGAGGTATGGTGCCGCGGATCGAAGTTGTTGAGCGGGGGGGGGGGGGTGCCGCGGATCAGAGTTGTTGAGGCGGGCCGCGGATCAAAGTTGTTGAGCGGGGGGTGCCGCGGATTGGAGTTGTTGAGCGGGACTCCAGCACTGATCACGGGACTTACCGCAAATCCGGGACGGTTGGAAGGTATGGATACCCGACACAGATACTATTGTCCTTTGGACCCGTGTTTCTGTGTATTTGGCCTTTTATTTGTCACCAGCAGCGCCACCTATCCCTCTTCTTTGTTATTACTTTATCAGTCCCTTTATTGAGACTGCTCAGGGAGGCAGCAGCTTTATCTTATTTCACATCCTTGGCGCGGATTTACTTCTATTTTCCTCTAAAAATAGTGATTGGGGGGTCCCCTTAGTCTGCCTGTAAAGTGGCGCATGTGTACCATGTATAGAACATGCTGCACCAAAAATCTAATTTCTAAAGAAAAAAATCAAATGAGTGAGGCAATTTAAATTGACTCACAGTTGCAATTGCTGGCACCCGGCTATTGAAAAAAGAAAAAGCAATAAAGACGTAGCCCCCTCCAGTCCATACCAGAACCCATGGGTTCTAGCCCCCCCCCCCCCCCCCACAGCACCATGTCCCCATCTTACCCTGGCTGGTGGTTGTGGTGGCATGCAGGCAGGGGGGTTATCAGAATCTGGAAGCCCGAAAGGAACCAAAGGGTCTGGAATGGACTAGGGGAGGGGGACCCCATGCTGTTTTTTTTTTATCGTGGCAGCTTTATTTTTTATTTTTTTTTGTTTTTTATTCAGCTGTCAGCGGGGAAGCCCATTCCCAGCCCCGCTCCTTAACGACCAGTTTTTACTTCGCCCTGATTGGTGCAGTGGCCAGTGCATTGCAGGGCATTTGGTGGGGCGAACACCCTGGGGTGGTAAACAGACACTTTCCATTGTCGGGTCAATCGGGTGGCTGTGTCAGTTTCATTCCGGGACACTGTATTGTGCTAGAATGAAGGTGCCCGGGACCCGGGACATAACAAAAAAAAATAAAAAATAAAGCTGCCACGATAAAAAAAAAAAAAAACAGCATGGGGTCCCCCTCCCCTAGTCCATTCCAGACCCTTTGGTTCCTTTCGGGGCTTCCAGATTATGATAACCCCCCTGCCTGCATGCCACCACAACCACCAGCCAGGGTAAGATGGGGACATGGTGCTTTGGGGTGGGGGGGGGGTAGAACCCATGGGTTCTGGTATGGACTGGAGGGGGCTACGTCTTTATTGCTTTTTCTTTTTTCAATAGCCGGGTGCCAGCAATTGCAACTGTGAGTCAATTTAAATTGCCTCACTCATTTGATTTTTTTCTTTAGAAATTAGATTTTTGGTGCAGCATGTTCTATACATGGTACACATGCGCCACTTTACGGGACTGTCCCGGGCAATCCGGGACATGTGGTCACCCTACCTCAGTGGCCGGTAAGAGCGCTCTCATTGGATGATGGAATGGCAAACAGAAGTCAGTTGTCTTTATCAAACATGCTTTCAAACCTACCTTTATTATTGATAATCTTTGAGGAAACCTCCAATGTCTCCAGCGGCTCGGTTCCAATGTTCTCTAGTTTTATGAGGACCTTCTGCGTCTCCCCGTTATAGAGCTGGACAGATACGTGAGCGGACACATCATCGGTGGACGGCTGCAAAGCATGAGCTGATCTAGAGCGATAGAAGTACCAATATATATGTCAGTTCCTACAGTGCAAATCACATTTGCAATTGCTTTACATCAGAGCTATTTATTAACCACTTCACCCCCGGAACATTTAGCTGCCCAATTACCGGGCCATTTTTTGCGATTCGGCACTGTGTAGAAATGACACTTTGTGCTCTGGACAAGTACACACTATAGAGGGACATGCACATGGAGCATGCAGGGCTCACCTGGGGAGGGAGGTGCTGATCTGTAGCCGGGGCAGAGCCGGGATCACGTCCACTGTACATCCGTTATTCTTCAGTCCCGGGAGGTTGTCAAGAAGACAGTCGCTGTACACTCCAAATACAGATGTGTGATAACCTGTAACAACAGCCCACCATTAACACAACAACAAAACAAATGTCGGGAGCCAGACCCCCGCTGGGTGCAACAAAGAGCAAGTAACTAATTTCAATTATAGTCAGTCTGAGGAGGAAAGCCTAGATGATGCTGGATGTCCTCCAGCCTGGCAATGAGGCAGGCTCCATCTACCTGATTACAGCTTCTAATGTACGGGCGTCCACTCCATAGGGCAAATGGGGGCAATTAACCCCCCTGGAAAATCGAGAAGGTGTTGAAGAGTCTCGCGGCCGCGGGCTGTCTGAGAGGTCCCGGGCCGGATGTCACACAGACACAGCGAGCAGAGTGAAGCGGCCTCCCCCTTCAGTGTTTATGTGTACACAGGGGGAGGGAACCTGCTGTGACCCGGCCGTGCTGATGGCTGATCTGAGGTACTGAATGGGATGGGGGGAGGTCTGTGCTGAAGGGGGGGTCCATCTGTGCTGAATGGAGGGTGTCTGTGCTGAATGGAGGGTGTCTGTGCTGAATGGAGGGGGTCTGTGCTGAATGGAGGGGGTCTGTGCTGATTGGAGGGGGTCTGTGCTGAATGGAGGGGGTCTGTGCTGAATGGAGGGGGTCTGTGCTGAATGGAGGGGGTCTGTGCTGAATGGAGGGGGTCTGTGCTGAATGGAGGGGGTCTGTGCTGAATGGAGGGGGTCTGTGCTGAAGGGGGGGTCTGTGCTGAATGGAGGGTCTGTGCTGAAGGGAGGGGGGGGTCTGTGCTGAAGGGAGTGGGGGGTCTGTGCATTCTTTAGGCTATATTTATATGGGCATCGAGTGAAGCTGAATTATCTCAAGAGCAATTTCACACTGCCAACTGGCCGCGTTATCGATAAAGCGACGATTTACCATCCTTTTAGCTGCGCATTTCAGCCGCTAGCGGGGCGCTTTTTAACCCCTGCTAGCGTTTGAAGAAAGGGTTAAATGTGTATCACCGCTGCGGAAGCGCCCCCACCTAAAAAAAAAATCAGCGGACACCCATGTTCTAATGCACATTATGTGAAGCTCACAGTGTGCGGTGAAATCAGAGTAAGCCACTTCAGTCCAGGAGAGGAGCCGCTACAACTGTGCAAGACTGAAGGCTGGAGTTCAGATCAGTTCAGATCAGAACATACACCGCATAAAAAGTTAGTTTAACTTGTAAAACTCGGGCACATTAAGTCTAAATGATCATCTCCGACTGACAAACTTTAAAGGACATTAACTCATTGGAAGTAATGGAAAATTTCAGCTCCCCCATTAAAAGCAGCATTGCAGACGTCAGACGTCTTGATATATTTGAGTGTAAATGTATATTTGGGGGTTTTAATTAAAGCCGCTGTCACCGTGACGGATCGGCTCTCTTTTTTAGAGGCTTGCTGTAAACAGGAAATCTGAAATGACTTTATTTTAAAAAAAAAAGCAAACTTGGGGAGGGGGAGGGCGGGGTGAGGATCAGTCATCCAAGTCCCAAAATACAGGAAAAGGTTGATGTAATGGGCAATTAGAGAAGTGCGGTGCATACGGAGCAGAGCGCCCCGCTCCGTAGATATTAATATCGCCGACAGCATTCACAGGTCCACAGGGACCGCTCTATTTTTTTTTTTTTTTTTTTAAATGGGAAATTTTAATAGGATCCCAGAACACCTTTAACCACTTAAGGACCGCCGCACGCTTATGTACGTCCACAACATGGCTCGTACAGGCACAAGGGCGTATATTTACGTCCTCGCCTTTGTGCGGTTCGGGGGTCCGATGGGGCCCCCCTCCGCGGCGTGCGGCGGTCCCCCTGGGTCTGGGAACGATCGCCGACGAACGGGCGGATGTCTGCATTTAGTGTCAGTGTGACAGGCAGTGTGAAAGTCAGTTAGTGTTAGGTTCAGGGTAGCCCTGTACCCCCCCCCTAATAAAGTTTTAACCCCCTGATCACTGCCCTAGTTAACCTTTCACTCCCTTTTGCCAGCGTCACTAAGCGATCATTTTTCTGATCGCTGTATTAGTGTCGCTGTTCCCGCTAGGTAGCTATTTTTTTTTATTGCGATTTTTTTTTTTACTAAAGACATGTGACTGAATTAATTTTGGCCTAAATGTTTTACAAAAATTTTGTTTATTTGATTTTTTTTATAACAAAAAATAAAGAAATTTGATTTTTTTCAAAATTGTCGCTCTATTTTAGTTTATAGCGCAAAAAATAAAAATCGCAGAGGCGATCAAATACCACCAAAAGAAAGCTCTATTTGTAGGAGGAAAAGGACGCGAATTATGTTTGGGAGCCATGTCGCGCGACCGCGCAATTGTCTGTTAAAGCGACGCAGTGCCGAATTGTAAAAACACCTTGGGTCATTTAGCAGCATGTGTGTCCGGGTCTTAAGTGGTTAAAAAAAAAAAATTGTTATTATGTTTTACATTGTAGCAAGTTCTTAAAACAGAAGGTGTTGGCAGGTCTCGCTTCCATCAAAGATAAAAAATAAAATCCAAGTGAGACTCGAAAAACTAGAATATTGTGCAAAAGTTCATTTATTTCACCAATGCAACTTAAAATGTGAAACTAATATATGAGAGAAACTCATTACATGCAAAGCAAGATAGCCCAAGCCGTGATTTGTCATAATTGTGATGATGATGGCTTACAGCTCATGAAAACCCCAAATCCACAATCTCAGAAAATTAGAATATTGTGAAAAGGTGCAATATTCTAGGCTCAAAGTTTCCCACTCTAATCAGCTAATTAAGCCATAAGACATGCAGAGCCTTTAAATGGTCTCTCAGTCTTGTTCAGTAGGAATCACAATCATGGGAAAGACTTCTGTATTGCATGATCAAGAACAAAAGAAGCATTATCTTAGGATAATGGGCAAAGCCATGTAAATCAATCCTTTGACTCGGGTCTCCAAACGTTTCAATACGAGGGACAAATAATACATTCTAAAATTAGTAGCCCAAAAAAAATCCAAAACCCCATCAGAGCCCCCCCTGCATCAAGTTCCCTTTAAGAATACCCTTTAAATTTGGCTCCATAAAAGTCCTCCTTACATAATGGCCCTAATCAGTTGTCCTTATATTAGGATTCCCTTCAGAGTCCCCTTTACATCATTGTGCCCATAAAAGCCCCCAAAAGAGCCCCCAATACTTCATGGTCCCCATAAGAGCCCCCATCAGAGCCTCCCTTACATTATTGGTCCCCAATCAGGGCACCCTTACATCATGGTCCCCAGAAAAAACACCTATCGAAGTCCCCCTTACATCATGGTCCCCATAAGAGCCCCCTATCTGAGCCTCCCTTACATCATGGTCCCCATAAGAGCCCCTCATCTAAGCCTCCCTTACATCATGGCCACCCATATGACCTCCCCTTACATCATGGTCCCCATAAGAGCCCCCATCAGCTACACCTTACATCATTGTGCCCATAAAAGCCCCCAAAAGAGCCCCAATACTTCATGGCCCCCATAAGCGCCCCCCATCAGAGTGTGCTTTACATCATGGTCCCCATGAGAGCCCGGCATCCGAGCCTCCCTTACATCATGGTCTCCCTAACAGCCCCCCTAACATCATGGTCCCCATATGAGCCCCCATACATCATGGTCCTCATAAGAGACCCCCCATCAGAGCCCAGCCTAAATCATGGTACCCATAAGGGCCCCCCAACTGAGTACCCCTTACATCAGGGTCCCCACCCCATGCATCATGGTCCCCAAGCTGAGCCCTCCTTAAATCATGGTCCCTATAGGAGCCCCCATCAGAACCCTCTTTACATCATGGTCCTCATCAGAGTCCCCATAAGAGTGCTCCTTACATCAATGTTTCTATCACTTCCACAAGCGGACCTATGACCCATGAAATGCATTGAAGAAATAGCAATCAATTTATACCTCACTCAGGATACAGATCATGGGGAAGAACATCATGTAATGTCTGTATGAGATGGCAGGTGTATATGCACTAAGGGCTCTTTCACACGTCCGTTCCGTTCATCCGTTTTTTGGACGTCCGGTAACGGACCTCAATGATTCCCTATGGGAGCGGATCCGTTAGCGGATGATGCATCCGCTAACGTCCGCCAGATCCGCATCCGTTTTTTCGGACGGAAGAATGTCCTATTTTTCTTCCGTCCGGCAAAACGGATCGGATGCAAACGAACAGATGGTCCGTTTCCATCCGATTCTCCACAGGGGATAGCGGAGGAGAGACAGGGCGGTCCCTGCACAGTGTGCAGGGATCGCCCTGTCCGCCCAACAGCTCAGCGGAGACCCCCCCGCTGAGCTGACAGACACATGGAGCGGACCAAAAAACGGAACGCACGTGTGAAAGAGCCCTAAGGGTGTGACATGCGTTTCTGATTTTAAACAATATAGGTCATTTAACATTTGTACAAATAAAAACGTGTTACTTTTATTCACACTGACTTGTGGTACTGTCAAATTCCTAATAGTTTTCTAGGGTTAGGGTAGTTTCTTTCTGCGATTATTGATATAGGATGTGGTACTGGACACATTCTGACCAACATATGTACGGTTTCTGTTGCTCGGATCCCTTCCTACCAACCTCATATTACTTTAGTCCTGTCAGAGTCCCCCTTACAGCATTGTTTCTCTCAGTGCCCCTTTACATCAGGGTTCCCATAAGAGTTCCTCCTTATGTCAGGGTCCCCATCAAAGCCTCTCCTTACATCAGGGTTCCCATCAAAGTCTCTCCTTACATCAGGGTTCCCATCAAAGTCTCTCCTTACATCAGGGTTCCCACCAAAGTCTCCCCTTACATCAGGGTCCCCATCAAAGCCTCCTTACATCAGGCTTCCCATCAAAGCCTCTCAGCAAAGTCTCTCCTTACATCAGGGTTCCCATCAAAGCCTCTCCTTACATCAGGGTCCCCATCAAAGCCTCTCCTTACATCAGGGTTCCCACCAAAGTCTCCCCTTACATCAGGGTCCCCATCAAAGCCTCTCCTTACATCAGGGTTCCCATCAAAGCCTCTCCTTACATTAGGGATCCCATCAAAGCCTCTCCTTACATTAGGGATCCCATCAAAGTCTCCTCTTACATCAGGGTTCCCATCAAAGTCTCTCAGCAAAATCTCTCCTTACATCAGGGTTCCCATCAAAGTCTCTCCTTACATCAGGGTTCCCATCAAAGTCTCTCCTTACATCAGGGTTCCCATCAAAGTCTCTCCTTACATCAGGGTTCCCATCAAAGTCTCTCCTTACATCAGGGTTCCCATCAAAGTCTCTCCTTACATCAGGGTTCCCATCAAAGTCTCTCCTTACATCAGGGTTCCCATCAAAGTCTCCCCTTACATCAGGGTTCCCATCAAAGTCTCCCCTTACATCAGGGTTCCCATCAAAGTCTCTCCTTACATCAGGGTTCCCATCAAAGTCTCTCCTTACATCAGGGTTCCAATGAAAGTCTCTCCTTACATCAGGGTTTCCATCAAAGTCTCCCCTTACATCAGGGTTCCCATCAAAGTCTCCCCTTACATCAGGGTTCCCATCAAAGTCTCCCCTTACATCAGGGTTCCCATCAAAGTCTCTCCTTACATCAGGGTTCCCATCAAAGTCTCTCCTTACATCAGGGTTCCCATCAAAGTCTCCTATCAAAGTCTCCAACTTCTATTGCACACAAATTGATAAGTGGCTATATAAAAACAAAGTGAGATACCACTTTAAATATCAACCTACATTCAATAGCGCTATAATCTGTGAAAGTCTCACAAACTTCACTCTCACAGTTCTCAGCATAGCTATACAGTAAAAGTCTTCCAAAGTGACATGAACACCCAAATGTCTTCCTTAATGTTCAAAATCGTGCTTATGCTTCACCAGGTGAAAAACGTGCTCACCTCCAAAATAAAGAAAATACGCCTGTATCATGTATCCTCCAAGGTCCCAGCATACATAAAGAGGCAAAGATACTCCGCTACTCCTCCCCTTCCTCAACCTGGAAACTTTATAACTCTTTCTTACAGCCTACATCTCCATAGTCAGGTAGTATGGAAAACAATGTACAGAAACAGTGTACTCTGCTAAAACTACTTTATTTTACAAAGAGTACATAACATCCATCGACTTAACTCCCGGGTATTGAAAACGGCTTGACGTCACAGACCTGGCTCCTCCCTATACACGTTGCGTCCTGTGATTGGGCTTTTTCAGTCCAGGTGGACTCTATTTACTAATTAGGCGACTTTTAAATAGAATTTTAGTTAGGGGTGTCAGGGTAAAGGGGGCTGAATACAACTGCACACCACGCTTTTTAGATATTTGTAAAAAAAAAAAAAAAATTAAAACCATCTATAATTTTCCTTCCACTTCATAATGATGTGCCACTTTGTGTTGGTCTATCACATAAAATCTCAATAAAATGCATTTACATTTTTGGTTGTGAACGGATATTAATACTTTTTTAAGACACCAAGTTTCAGTACACTTTTTTATAAAAAAAATGTTACACCTTACATTATTGTCCCCATCAGAGCCCCCTTACATCACGGTCCCCATCAGAGTTCCCCCCTTACGTCAGGGTCCTCATTAAAGTCCCCCCTTACATCATGGTCCCCATCAGAGCCATCTTAAATCAGGGTCCTCATGAGAGTTCCCACTTACATCCTGACCTCTCCTGCTTAAAATTACAGTTGCCTGATTGTCATGCTGATCAGATGGCTTCATACTTTTTCTGTTTGCCCCCTGTAGTATGTTCTTTCTGACACTAGATGTCCTCAGCCTTCCTGGTTAAACGACCCCCCCAGTGCCATTTAGCCCAATTCCTCTAAGCCCTGGCTGTCAAGGACCCACCCCCTAGAGTAGGGTGACCAGACATCCCCAGTTTCAGGGGGACAGTCCCCTGATTGAGGACACTGTCCCCGGACCAAGTCTGTCCCTGGTTTTGTTCCCAGATTGGATTTAATAGGGGGCAGGGGCAATTTCAAAGACAATCAGTGCAGAATTAAAATAAAAAAATGTGAATTACACACCTCCGCTCTGCTGTGCCTACTAGCATAGGGGGGGGTTGTATTTTTCCCATTATCTGTGCCCCTTTCTGATGATCACGTGCTGGTCGGAGAGGAGGGAAAGTTTCTTCAGTTTTGGGCGCATGCCCATTCAGCTTCGCTCGCATGTTCTTCTGCCTTGGCCCAAGTCCCGGCCAGCCACCTGCCTATCTCCTTGCCTTCCCTGGTGGAGTGATCTTTATCAGCTCCCCATCCAGTAGTAGCCGGGGGCCCGAAGAGTAAGACTTGACAGGCTGTGGGGTGGGCGGCGACAGGCAGAGAGTCGCGGATTGTTGCTATTACTAGTAAAGAAAAAATATGTCCCCGGATTTCATTTAAAAAATCTGGTCACCTTACCCTAGGGAGGTGTCATTATGCACAGTATTATTGCACTAAACAGTGCTCATGCCTCATTAGATAAGCAGTATTTGGTGCAGTGGCAAGACCTTCCCACCACCACTGCTAGAAGAGAAGATAAAAGAACCATGACATCAGCAAGAACTTCCCACCACCACTGCTGGAGGACAAGATGAAAGACCCATGACATCAGCAAGAGCTTCGCACCACCACTGCTGGAGGACAAGATGAAGGACCCATGACATGGGCAAGAGCTTCCCACCACCACTGCTGTAGAAGAGAATGAAGGACCCATGACATCAGCAAGAGCTTCCCACCACCACTGCTGGAGAAGATAAGGAAGGACCCATGACATCAGCAAGAGCTTCCCACCACCGCTGCTGGAGGAGAAGATGAAGGATCCATGACATCAGCAAGAGCTTTCCACCACGACTGCTGGAGGAGAAGATGAAGGATCCACGACATCAGCAAGAGCTTCCCACCAAAACTGCTGGAGAAGAGGAGGAAGAACCCATGACATCAGCAAGAGCTTCCCACCACCACTGCTGGAGGAGAAGATGAAGAATCCACGATATCAGCAAGAGCTTCCCACCACCACTGCTGGAGGAGAAGATGAAGGATCCACGACATCTGCAAAAGCTTCCCACCACCACTGCTAGAGTAGAGGACATCAGCAAGAGCATCCCACCACCACTGCTGAAGGAGAGGATGAAGGACCAATGACATCAGCAAGAGCTTCACACCACTACTGCTGGAGGACAAGATAAATGACCAAGGCCAACCTTTACTAAAGGGATATGTTTATTATGAGCGCTGTACCGAAAGAAATGCAAATATGGGCACAACAGTTTTAATAACTTATACAGACCATTCAAATTTCACATGTTGGTAGAGCAGGGGTCTCAAACTGGCAGCCCTTTAGATGTTGCGAAACTACAAGTCCCATCATGCCTCTGCCTGTGAGTCATGATTGTAACTGTCAGGCTTCCAATACCTCATGGGACATGTAGTTTAACAACAGCTGGAGGGCCGCCAGTTTGAGACCCCTGTGGTAGAGTCATTCATGCAGGTAAACAATGGATTGCAAGCAGAAGCAACTCATTGAGTTTCTAATGAAAGAAGGGTGAAGGCTGTCCAACATTCACAGAAGGCTACAGAAAGGGAAGATGACACCACTGACTAGTGTAAACATTGCTCATCAATGGTGTCATCTCTGTAAACATTCTGTAGTCTTCTCTGAATTTTGGACAACCTGAATCCCTCCTTTAATAAGAACTCAATGATGGCACGTTATTTGTTTGGAATCCATCCAAGAAGAGTTGCTATAGAGGAAGAGTTGCTCTACCAACTTGTGACATTTGAATGACATATGTAAAGCCTTGTACACATGATCGGATTTTCCACAGACAAGGCCTCAGACTTTTGTCAGAAGGGAGCGTGCCTAGATTTTGCCTTGCATACAAATGGCACACAACTGTCGGCCAACAAACATGAACGTAGTGATGTACTACGTGGTTTTTCAGCTCTTTAGCGCCACCCATTGGGCACCTTCTGCTAATGTTGCGTTTGGTGAGCATTGCTTCCGAGCATACGTGTTTGTACTTTGGACCGTTGTCAGTGGAAAATTTTAAAGCCTGCCATTCAACCTTTGTCCGCGGAAAATCCAACAATTGTCCGGAGCGTACAACAGTCGGATTTTCAGCCAACAGGCTCTTAACACACAATTCCCAAGCCAATCGTGTATACAAGGCTTAAAGGGGTGGGTTGTAAAGTTTCAAGTTTTTTTACCTTCATGCATCCATACATTAAGGTGAGAAAACACCTCAATGTCACGTACCCCCCAGCCCCCTTGTTTTAATTACCTGAGCCCGTTCACCTGCTCTGCTGGTCCCCCGGCGTCCTCTTCTCCACTAAGTCTCTGCATTGATTGGATAGATTGATAGCAATGCAGCCATTGGCTCCCGCTGCTGTAAATCAAATTCAATGACACGGCTGCCAGGGGGCGGGACCGAGTCATACACTCGGTGTCTATGGACACCGAGTGTATGACACGGGAGTGTGCCCGCCAGCTAACCCCCTCGGGAGAGAGATTCCCAGAGAGGGTTAGCTATTGCGGAGATGAGCTGAGAGAGCTGCCATGAGACCCCAGAACAGGAGGTATGGGACCACTGTGCAAAAGGAACTGCACAGTGGAGGCAAGTATGACATGTTTGTTATTACAAAAAAAAACTAAAATAAACCTATACAACCACTTTAAGTCAATAAAAAAAAAAGTTATGCCCATTTTTGCATTACTTTCAGTACACCCCTCACATCTTAGGGGAGGTCCGAGCCCTCAATGGTTGTCACTTTTTCAAAACACTTCTGCTTCGATATTAATCATGTAAAATGAAAAACAGATTCAGATCAAAAATGACTGCATAGAATTCACCTGTCACTTACTATTTTCTGCTTTTGAGTAACATAAATGAGATAGGAATTGATGGAAGGTATGTTTCGGTTGGCACTGTGGTGTTTTCAAAGCTTCCAAAACTGACACGTGTATAGGCAGCAATTTTATATGTAGTAATTTGGGCTAAAAATATGATTGCAAAAAGCTAAAAAGGGCGACAGAAAACTGCCTCATGCGGCGTCAATCGTTTCCCGGTTTTGAGAGCCCAAGTGCTTAAAATGGAGGCGGAAAGTAATCATTAACCCCTTCCCACCCAAAATCTGTTGATTGACATCTCCCAGCACGATGCCCCTTTGCTAGGGACACATTAATAAACTGAAAGTTGGAAATTAATAAATAGAACAATGAAAGTCAACGTTTGACACTTCAAGTGGCCGGTTGCTCTCCATCCCGGCTGTCATTAACAGTTTGGGTCCCCACCGATAAGCAGGAGCCAATCACAGTGATCACATGATCAGAAACCGCTATCCCCTATACACAGGTGTAAAAAAAAAAGGCCCGCGGGCCGAATGCGGCCCTCCAGGACATTTAATGTGGCCCTCGCACCTCTCCTGCAGCTGCAGGAGAGCTTCAGCCCTCCTCTGGTCCTACGCCAGACCCTGTACTTTCTGCTTTCAAGCAATGCATCCAGCTTCTTCCCAGCAGCAGCATAAGTAAGGGGCGCACACTGTGATGTAAGAGAGAGTGGGGGACTCAACTTCTGATGGTGGGGGTGGCTCTTGACATCTAATGTAAAGGGGAGGGGATGCGCTGGACATCTAATTTTATAGATACAACTAGCCCTTTTGAGGGCAATCATAATGCTAATGCAGCCCACGATGAAATTGAGTTTGACACCCCTGACCTATGACATTGTCATCACATGCAGGTTGGAGGCTTTACTGACTAAATCAACCTTCAATCTCTAAATGAACACAATCACCTTTAGGCTGCAGTGAGATTTGCAGTGCCGCCTATTTAACCACTTCCCAATGGCCGTACGACTTTATACGGCCGAAGGGACATCCTGAATCTCTGACAGGCCGTGTTTTTACGGCCTGTTCTTAGCCAGGCCACTGGGGGGGGGGGGGGGGGGCGCGTGCCTGGCGGCCGTGATGTCCGCCAGGCAATCGGGATCGGCGGCTGCAGGGATGAGACATGGATCTCTGTGTAAACACGGAAATCCATGTCATGTCAGGGGAGAGAGGAGACCGATCTGTGTCTCTTGTACATAGGGAAACAGCATCGGTCACCTCCCCCAGTCACCCCCCCCCCTCCCCCCACAGTTAGAACACAATTTAGGATACACATTAACCCCTTCCTCACCCCCTAGTGTTAACCCCTTCAATGCTAGTCACATTTATATAGTAATTAGTGCATATTTATAGCACTGATCGCTGTATAAATGTGAATGGCGCCAAAAATGTGTCAAAAGTGTCCGATGTCTCCGCCATAATGTCGCAGTCATGAAAAAAATGCTGATCGCCGCCATTAGTAGTAAAAAAAAAATTATAAAAAATAATAATTCTGTCCCCTATTTTGTAAGCGCAATAACTTTTGCGCAAACCAGACGCTTATTGCGATTTTGATTTTTTTTTATTTTTTTTACCAAAAATATGTAGAAGAATACGTATCGCCTAGACTGAGAAAAAAAAAGTTTTTTTGAAAAAATTGGGCTATTTATTACAGCAACAAGTAAAAAATAAAAAATAAATTCAAAATTGTCGCTCTATTTTTGTTTATAGCGCAAGAAATAAAAACCGCAGAGGCGATCAAATACCACCAAAAGAAAACTCTATTTGTGGGGAAAAAAGGACGCCAATTTTGTTTGGGAGCCACGTTGCATGACCGCGCAATTGTCAGTTAAAGTGATGCAGGGCCACAAGCTGAAATTTCACCTGGTCAGGAAGGGGTATATGTGCCCAGTAAGGAAGTGGCTAATAATGTGATTGTCAAAAACAATTACTTTAATAAAACTATTTGAATTACAAAAAAAAAAAAATATTTAACATCTTGCTGTTTTTCTCAACCTATAATAAACAAAGTAGCAGAGTTAAAGAGGTGGAAAGTTTTACATATTTAATTCATTGCATGTGCACTTTTTTTGAAGTGAAATTCACTATATTGATTTTTTTTATTTGTTTATGTATTATTCTATTCACATTTATTGAGTTAGTGCCACATATATCTTATAATAACCAATGTATAACTTTTCTCCATGGAGGAGGAGGAAGCATTCTGCCCGAGAAACCAAATCTGTCAACCAATGATGTGCCAAAAGTTCAAGGACAGGAAGAGGACGGGGCATCCCTATAGTGAAGATTTCTTCAGGATCCAACAATGTAGGACCTTTATTACAGGTACGTGACGTGACTAGCTGCAGAATTTTTTTTTTTTTGAGAGAGAGAATTTCAGTTTCTAAATATATATATATTTTTTTAT
>CM056053.1:471538420-471617861 GCA_029574335.1 Rana kukunoris
TTCCGTCTGCCTGGCGTGATCCCTCGCCAACTGGTCCTGGACACCATCAGACACCCCCCTGGTCTTCTGGGTCGCCTTCCTGGGGCCAGAAGATGGTTGTCCTCGGGGGGAAGGAGTCGCCCTTGAGGGGCTTCCAAGGATGGGTGAGGGGACGACAGACGGCCCAGGAGAAGGGGAGGAGACAGACAAAACTAAGGTAAAGTCCTGCTCTGCCACAGCAGGATCCTCTACAACCACCTCGGCAGGTGTGGTGTGGCCACTCTCCTCCTCCACAACCTCTTCACCACCCAGTGGCTCAGGCACACGATGGCGTGGGGGGGATGGGGTGGAATGCACGCTGACAGATGATGGCCCAGCTCCGTCATCTGTGGATGACACAAAGCAGACACATGTTGGTGGTCCCACACACTTGGCACATGTACCCTCCCCCCCTCAAATGCAAAACAACAAATAGGGGATTATAAAACACTTACCTGTCCTTGTGCCTTCCTCCACGGAGTCATAGCCTGCGACCCCCTCCACCTGCTCCCTCTCCAGGCAGCGTGCGACCACCTCCTCCTCTGCGGTCAGGGTGACAGGACATGGGGGACCACCACCTGTGCCCCTCTCATACCTCCTGATGGAGGCCACCTTGTCCCTCACATTGCGCCGCAGATCATTAATTTTTTTTTGTATGTCCCCAGCAGTCCGGGTGGAGTAGCCCAAGACATTGACCCTGGCAGCAATGGACTCCAGGATGCCCTGCTTCCTCTCCCGGCTGGTCTTCCGGCTTTTTTTGCCATGGAGAAAAGCATTATCCGTCTCCATTGCCGAAATGATGAGCGAGACCTCCTGGGCATTAAAATTCAGGTTCCTCCTCTCTCTGGGGGTAGCGGGAGCAGCCATCACCAAACAAAAGTATCTTCCCTGGGGTGGGGGGAAGCAGAAATACTTTTGCGCCGGAATGGCGTTTCCGCCAGCGCTTTTAAGCGCCCAGCGGAACGCATTGCGCTGACGTTTCCCAGGAAGTGGTGCCGACGGAAGTTGTGAGCATGCGCACAAGGGGGGCGAGTGGAGCCGCACTCACTGCGCATGCTCCGTGGATGATGCGCTGAACGTAAGCCTCTGCGCTGGGCTCCGCCCATCATTTACATATGATCACACCCACTTCCACTTGCGTCGGGTTACGCCAGCGCATTATCGTTACTCTGGCGCAAGTTTACGCGCAACTGCTATGTGAATTACATGACTTGCGCTGAAAGGGTCTTCAGAGTAACGTAAATGAGAAGCGTTACTCCAGAGGAAAGATACTCTCATCTACCTGAATCTGGCCCTACATGCCTGGTTCCCACCGTGAAGCATGGAGGAGGAGGTGTGATGGTGTGGGGGTACTTTGCTGGTGACACTGTTGGGGATTTATACTGAACCAGCATGGCTACCACAGCATCTTGCAGCGACATGCTATTCCATCAGGTTTGTGTTTAGTTGGACCATCATTTATTTTTCAACAGGACAATGACCCCAAACACACCTCCAGGCGGGGGAAGGGCTATATGACCAAGAAGGAGAGTGATGGGGTGCTGCGCCAGATGACCTGGCCTCCACAGTCACCGGACCTGAACCCAACCGAGATGGTTTGGGGTGAGCTGGACCGCAGAGTGAAGGCAAAAGGGCCAAAAGGGCCAAGAAGTGCTAAGCATCTCTGGGAACTCCTTCAAGACTGTTGGAAGACCATTTCAGGTGACTACCTCTTGAAGCTCATCAAGAGTGTGCAAAGCAGTTATCAAAGCAAAAGGTCATGAAAATAAAGAAAACTCTTGGAATGAGAAGGTGTGTCCAAACTTTTGGTCTGTACTGTATTAATATATATATATATATATATATATATATATATAATTATTATTATTATTAATATACAGCAATATACAGTTTACGCAGCGCTTTACAATATAAAAGGGACACAATACAGTTATAATACAATAAAATACAAGAGGATTAAGAGGGCCCTGCTCAGAAGAGCTTGCAATCTAATAGGGGTGGGGAAAGTGGTACAAGAAGTTGTAAGTGTGGGGAATGAGCTGCTGGAAGTGGTAAAAGATAATTTGGAGATGTGATAGGCTTCCCCGAAGAGATGAGTTTTCAGGGTTCGGCTGAAGGTAGCTAGAGTAGGGGAAAGCCGGACGGGTTGATGTAGCGAGTTCCAGAGGATGGGAGAGGCTCTTGAGAAATCCAGGAAAGGAGCATGGGAGAAGGCGATGAGAGAGCTTGAGAATAGGAGGTCTTGAGAAGAGCGAAGAGGATGGCTTGGGTGATGTTTGGAGACAAACATACCCCTATAGGAGCTGCTGGAAATTGCCCTTTCCCATTAGATTGCCCTGCAGCCAGGCATATGATCACACTCGCTCTTTGGCTCAATAACAAGTCTAGGGGTGTTCCTTTTGGCGTTTTTATTTTCATGGGTACCTTGGATAGGGTTAGGGAATCTAATCGCTCCGATTAGAACGTTCCCATTGCACTGCATGGGAAGCGATGCATCAGGCGGCTGAGCACTGTAGCTTCTGACTTTTAATAAGGACACTTAGCTGTCCAGGGAGCCCCCGATGTTGGCCCTCCCCTCCCTCCAGGCCGATTCGTCCACCAGCGCGGGGGCAGGTGCTGCCATTCCAAATAAAGGAAACCTTCAGGCTTCACAGTCGGTTTCCTACTGCAAGTCACGCAGTGCTTTGTGAATGGCCAGCTCATCTTCTGGGACACACACAGGTCCCAGAAGGCAGCGGGGGTGAAGGAGGAGGGCTCGCCACAGAAGAGGATGTGACGTACTGTGCCGCAGCTACATCGACGGCTCTTTAATTAGGCAAATTAGGCAGTCGCCTAAGGCTTCGCACTCACAGGGGCCTTGTGGCCGCCTAATTTTCCTCTGCTCAATCACTGTGTGCTAGATCCGTGCATCTTTCTGTAGCCATTTTTATTAGCTTGAATTTTTTTATCCGTTATGGGCATGAGTGGGCCCCCGGTGTCTAAGTTTTGCTTAAGGCCTCACAAAACCTAGAGCCACCTCTGCGCAGCTACACATTACACAGGCATGGTCCACTGTTGTCACCATCAGGAAACTCACACGAATAAATGGCTGTAGCAGATGAACAACTCTGAGATGCAACAAAGAATTGAAAAAAAGAAAAGAAAAGGCAACTAATTTGTTAGAAAATTTTATAAAATGTTAAAAAAAAAAAAAAGAAGAAAAGCCAACTGTATATGACGCACTGCTTTTGCAAATGAAATGTCATTCAGTTGGGATTTATTTCTATTTTAAAGCGGAGTTTCACCCTAAATATAAGATCTCCCATGCGCTTCAGCATACTGGCGTCAGCGCCAGTATGCTGGGTTTTTTTTTTTTTTATAGCACACTTACTGTTTTATCGTAGAAATCCTTTTCTGTCCCCCGCGTTGGACGGCGCCAGTACAGCGCGTCACATCTTCCTAAGATACCCGATATGGACTCGGGTATTTCCGGCGCTATGCGGCGCCTGCGCACAGACCTAGGAGCTGACTGCGCAGGCGCCGTATTTCTCCGAAATAGGACTCGGAGAAATACGGCGCCTGCGCAGTCAGCTCCTAGGTCTGTGCGCAGGCGCCGCATAGCGCCGGAAATACCCGAGTCCATATCGGGTATCTTAGGAAGATGTGACGCGCTGTACTGGCGCCGTCCACCACGGGGGACAGAAAAGGATTTCTACGATAAAACAGTAAGTGTGCTATAAAAAAAAAAAAAACCCAGCATACTGGCGCTGACGCCAGTATGCTGAAGCGCATGGGAGATCTTATATTTAGGGTGAAATACCGCTTTAATGTGACACAATAGTTTCCTTTAAAACTTTTGATAAAACATTTGACGGCGTCCCTGTGCGTTTCATATGCCACCACCTCGGAGGGCCTTGACAAAAGCAGCGAGCGTCTCAAGCTGGGTTTACTGACAACAAGGAATACATCTGACACTCCATCATCCACCTGTTTAAACACCGACGGTCCCTCTAGAACTGCTTAACAGAAAAAGTGTAACGTCTCATCTTGCTGGAGCGCCAGGAAGATGATTTGCTCTAATTAAACAGCAAAACATCCACTTGTGCTTGACAAGCCTGTGAGAGGAGAAGGGGGCGAAATGAAGAGTTGGGTGAATAAGACTTGGCAATCGTTCAAAAGATCGTCAGGATGCCGCTGTATGGTGCGAGGGCTCCAGGACTTGCAGATAGAGAGGTGGAAACAATTGAAAAGTAGTGATGCAGTTGCACCGCTGGGGTTAAAGTGGTCGATCCTGACACCAACTTAAAAAATGCCCGGTAAAATAAAGTTACCAGACATTCAAAATTAAATCTGGTGACACCCTACTGACCAAAGAAACAAAATTGCACCCTCATTTGTAGCCATACCCACAAAACTATGCCGCCAATTTTTAAACATGCCCTGAAAAGAAATGGATACATGGGGAATGATTCTGTGTGTGTAGTGCATCATAGCAAACCATGGATGTGGCCAAACTGGAGGTACAGTGGGCGGGGCTTAAAAGGATATAGATATATAAAACCTGAACCTATGCTGCCATGGGTAAGGGGGTATAAAACAAAGTGCAGGGGTCAGGATTAAGTAAAGCAGAGAGTGCAAGGGTCATGATTAAAGTGGATGTAAACCCGAAAATTTGCATTTTTTTTTTTTTGATGTCACAATGTACAGTATAAGATTTCCTATCATCTGTGCCCAGTCTTGCCACACAGAGTTAATCCAGCGCTGAGCAATCCTCTTTTATTGTTCAGTGAAATAAAACAGACTTACAGAGAAAAACCTTAGCCCGTTCTGCCCCCTTGCTGTGAGTTATTTACATATCTCATGCACTAGCCTGGAGACAGGCATTATTTTTTAATTCCCACCCTTTTTCTAAAGTCATGTGGTTACTGTAACGGAATGACCCGTGACAGACTGAGATTCTCCTATGTCTAGGGTCACCTTATGTCCACTAGGGCCATAGGGTGACAAAGAAATGATATCATGTATTACAGAAGATGTGACATTAATAATAATTCATATTGCAGGACTAGAATATTGACTTGAGACCAGGTCTACAAGACAAGTGACTCGTCCCTCTGTATAAAAGGCTATTGAAATGTCTTGAGGTGTTGGCTATTCACTGTGAAAGACATATTCTGTTGAAAAGGTGTGAATTGCATCGGCTCCTGGAAGACTCTTTTCATTGTGTAAATGCCTTTTAGAATGTGATTGAGGTTCCTTATATGGGTGTGAAGATTATCTGTGATTGGGTATTATTCAAAAAGGAAAATCATTGTGTGACAGTATTTTGTTTTGATGTCATTATCTACAGGAATGTCACTCTCTCTGAGTTAAGTCTATTGATGATAGCGGTGCCGACATGTCTGCCTTGTAACTGGCCATAGTTAGGTGGATTAAGGTCAAGGCATTGTGTAATTGTACTTTGAAATGTCTGCTAGATAATTAGCCCCAGTGTGAATAGGGGGGTGGAGATGGCATTGTCCATTTGATTACTGTCACATGCTTGTAACTGCATAAAAAGCTGTAAAGAAAACATTAAAGTGTTCATATCTTTGGAAACAAGTGCAGAGCAGAGTCTCGTCTTTATTATGGGAATTGATATGGATCGTGTAAGTAATATTGTCAGAGTGTGTCAGATAAGCTTGTCGTGGTTGGATGGAAGGTTGTAAATGGTGGTGACCGTTACAGTTACTTTTCTGGATTTTGACTGGATGTTAGTGATCATAGCAGAATTTAGTGTAAGGAATACACAGGTAAAAATGCATGTCGACAAGGGGAGTGTAGAGGAGGGCGGGGAGTCTACTGACATCACGACTCCACCCACCAAGCTCCAGACAACAGACCCACCCACAGAATCTGCAGTTTTTCAGGTCTTATAACGGACAGAGGGGAGACATTTGACAGGTAAGGATACATGCAGGAGGCATCTATATCCTTATAGAACAGCATTATGGCAGTAGTTCAGAAAGGATGAGAGTGGCTTTACATCCACTTTAAGTAAAGCAGAATGCAAGTAGGCAGGATTAAACAAAGCAGAGAGTCCAAGGGGCAGGATTATATAACGTAGCGTTCAGAGGTCAGGATAGAGAGTTAAGGCAAAAAAACAGCAAACGCCAATGGGTCCAAAAAGCTATAGGAAAGTTTACGCTTAAAAAAAAAAAAAAAAGGGGATAAACCTAAAGCCCTCAACTTTGTAAAAAAATAAGTACATTAATTTATTGGGATAGCTTGTGACCGTTTTTGCATTATTACATTGCAAGGTTCTAAAAGTTAAATGAAATTTGAAAAATTAGTGCACTAAAACACTTCTAAACCACAACCCCACATTCCCTAAACTCCCTTCCATTCCGTATCCAGTTACTCCTAAAATATTCCAAATATAGGATGGGTATATGTGTTTGGTAGAAATTGGGTAGCATCAGGACAATACGTGAGCACCTAAATAGGGAGCAAACTGAATGAGACAAGACAGGCAAAAGTAGCCACAAATATTGTTCTGTGGCTGGATAGTATGTAAACAGCTTGGTTAGGTAGCAGAAAAAGAGGGAAAGATTTGACAGGCTTTATCTAGCCATACAATATGGAGTGTGTTGTCTAAAGCCTCGCACACACGATCGGACTTCCATCAGACAAATCTGTGGATTTTTGTCCAAAGGGCGTTGTCCGTGAACTTGATGCATACAGACGGCAGAACATTTTCAGCCAACATACACCAAACTGCATGGTTTTTCATCTCTTTACCGTCACCCTTTGGGCAACTTCTGCTATTGTTGTCTGATGTTTAGCATTGGTTCGGAGCACAGCTTGGTTAGACTTTATACTAGAAGGAGAGATTAGACAAATTTTATATTACAGTTAATAATTAATAAAAAAAAATAAAGTATAATTTGAAAGACAATAGCCACAAATATTATTCAGTGGCTGAACAGCATGTAAGCAGCTTGGTTAAACAATGGCCTTGCTGCAGTGAGTAAATGTAGACCAGGGGTCTCCAAACCTTCTAAACAAAGGGCCAGTTTACTGTCCTTTAGACTTTAGGGGGGCCGGACTGTGTCTATTGGGTATAGAAAAGGTCCTGACGTTGGTGGGAAAAAAAGGATTTTTAATAAACAGCTTACCTGTAAAATCCTTTTCTTGAAGTACATCACGGGACACAGAGCGCATAGCCATTACATATGGGTTATATGGGTACCTTCAGGTGTGGACACTGGTGTAATCAACTTCACAGGAAGTTCCTCCCTATATAACCCCCTCCCACTGAGAGTGCTTCAGTTTTGTAGCAAGCAATTTCTCTGAGGTTACACAATGTTCCCCAAAAGAGGGGTGGGAGCTCTGTGTCCCGTGATGTACTTCAAGAAAAGGATTTTACAGGTAAGCTGTTTATTAAAAATCCTTTTTTCTTTATCGTACATCACGGGACACAGAGCGCATAGCCATTACATATGGGATGTCCCAAAGCAATGCTCCATGAGGGGAGGGAGACCGTAAGGCCAAAATTAGCCAAACAGAAAATATATCAGGAGGTAAAAACTAGCTCCACCAACAGAAAAAAGGGGCGTAATCCGGGCCAGAGGATTCTATACTGCTGCCCGTAGGACCGCCTGCCCAAATGCTGCGTCCGTAGCTTTTGTGACGTCCAACTTATAAAATTTAGTAAACGTATGTACGGAAGACCAGGTTGCCGCTTTGCAAACCTGTGCCATGGAGATCTGATGGTGTGCCGCCCAAGAGGCACTCATGGCCCTCGTAGAATGGGCCTTAACTGATAAGGGAGGTGGAACGCGCTTCAGACCATAGGCCTGAAAAATCAGCTGTTTAATCCACCTAGCCAAGGAAGACTTGGCAGCCGCCTGACCCTTCTTGGGGCCATCCGGGAGAATGAAAAGCACATCTGTTTTCCGAATCTTTTCTGTAGCCTTGAGATAAACCCTCATGGCTCGGACCACGTCCAAAGTATGAAGCAATCTTTCCTCTCTGGACTGGGGAGTAGGAAAGAAGGATGGTAGGACTAGGTCCTGATTCAAGTGAAAACTGGATATGACCTTAGGCAGGAAAGAAGGCTGAGGCCGCAGAACCACTCTGTCCTTATGCAGAATCAGGTACGGTTCCCTGCAAGACAAGGCTGCCAGCTCGGAGACCCTTCTGGCCGAAGCCATAGCCACCAAGAAAACCAACTTTCGGGTTAGCAGCACAAGAGGGATTTCTGTCAGAGGTTCAAACGGCTGCCTTTGTAAAGCTGACAAGACCAGATTTAAATTCCAGGGGCAGAGGGGAGCTCTAATAGGGGGATTCACATGCAAGACCCCCTGCAAGAAGGTTTTCACAAGCGAATGCGTGGCCAAAGGCCTTTGAAACCATATCGATAAGGCAGACACCTGCCCCTTTAGAGTACTAAGAGCCAACCCCTTGTCAACGCCAACCTGGAGGAATCGCAAGATCCTGTCAATAAAAAACTTGCGAGGATGCCCTCCTTGAGACTCGCACCACTCCACATAGGTCCTCCAGACTCTGTAATAGATATTTCTAGAGACTGGCTTTCTAGCCTGAATTAACGTAGATATGACTTGGGCTGAGAGGCCTCTGTCCTTAAGAATTAGGGATTCAGCCGCCAAGCCATCAAATTTAGCTGCTGTGAAGCAGGGTGGTAGATCGGGCCCTGAGACAGCAGATCTGGGCGCAGGGGGAGCGGCCACGGTGCCCCTACTGACATCCTCACGATGAGTGCGTACCAAGCCCTTCTGGGCCAGGCTGGGGCCACCAGGATCACCGGCCTGTGCTCCACCCTGATCCTTCGTAGAAGGCGGGGAATCATCTGTAGTGGAGGGAACGCATACAGGAGAGAAAACTGGTGCCAGGGGCAAACCAACGCATCGGTCCCGTAGGCCGAGGGGTCCCTGGCTCGGGATACGAATTTGTCCAATTTCTTGTTGAATCTTGTTGCCATGATGTCCACATCGGGAATTCCGAATCTTTGGCAAATCTCTTGGAATACCTGGGGGTGAAGAGACCACTCTCCCGGGAGTAACTGTTGACGACTCAAAAAATCTGCTTGAGAATTGTCTATCCCTGGGATGAACACTGCTGAGATGCAGGGTACATGGGCTTCGGCCCATGAGAAAATCAGGTTTACTTCCTTTTGAGCCGCTAGGCTCCTTGTGCCCCCCTGGTGGTTTATGTATGCCACCGCCGTGGCATTGTCGGACTGTATCCTTACTGGCAGACCCTGCAGGGGGAGAGTCCAGGCGACCAGGGCCAACCGGGCAGCTCTGATCTCTAGGACATTGATGGGAAGCAGACTTTCTGCCTCTGACCACTGTCCCTGCTGGGTCCGTTTTCCTAAGATTGCCCCCCAACCTGTTAGGCTGGCATCTGTGGTTACTATTTTCCACGTGATGGGGCAAAAGGTTTTCCCTTTTGACAATTTTTGAGGGACCAGCCACCAGTACAGGCTGCGCTTGACCCCTGGGGAAAGAACTAATGGACGGTCTAATGCCTGTATGGACTTGTTCCAAGCAGAGAGAATAGCTGCCTGAAGAACTCTGGTATGGATCTGGGCATAGGGCGCTGCTTCGAAGGCGGCCACCATCTTTCCCAGCAGTCGCATGCATAGGCGAATAGTCGGCTTCTTTTTGCCTAAGACTATTTGAATCGTTTGAATCAACGACCTGATCTTCTCTTGAGGTAAAAATACCCTCTGGCATTCTGTATCTAACCGAAAGCCTAGATATTCCAACTGTCTTGTGGGTTGTAACCTTGATCTTTCTTGGTTCACAATCCACCCGAATTCTTCTAGATGCCGCACTGTGCGGACTACTGCATGATTGAGGTTGGAAGCTGATCTGTCGATAACCAGGAGATTGTCCAGGTATGCCAGGACCAAGATGCCTTCTGTCCTTAGGACGGCTAGCACCGGGGCTAACACCTTTGTGAATACCCGCGGAGCTGTTGCCAACCCGAAAGGGAGGGCTACGAACTGGTAATGACTTTGATTTATCGTAAAACGAAGAAACTTGTGATGTGCTGGGTAAATCGGCACATGCAGATATGCATCCTTTATGTCTATAGATGCTAGAAAGTCGCCCTGATGCAGGCTGGCTGTCACTGAACGTATGGAGTCCATACGAAAGGTCTGAATCTTTAGAAAGCGATTTAGGCGTTTGAGGTCTAATATAGGCCTGACGTCGCCATTGGGTTTTGGTATAACAAAAAGGTTGGAGTAGAATCCCCGACCCCATTCTTGGGTTGGTACTTCTATACCCCTTGGAGCAATAGGCGATCCAACGCCTTTACGAGAGAGGCCCTTTTTAATGGGTCGCTTGGAAGCCTTGACCCCTGAAAATGAGGAGGGGGGATTTCTCGAAACTCTAGTTTGTATCCCGTGGCTACCACGGACCGAACCCAAGAGTCGGGAATTCTGGCCTTCCAGACTTCGGAGAAAAACCGGAGTCTTCCCCCCACCCGAGAGAGTGGGGGCGCCCCTTCATGAATCTGATTTGATGACTGGTTTAGCCAGTTTGCGAGACCAGGGTCTCTTGTTTGCCGCGGCTTGACCCTGTGGACGGCTATTAACCGCTGGACGCCCGGGAGGCCGTCGATACTGACGAGAAGTCGAAGGGGCCGAGCCTACAATGGCCTGTCGTTTAAACGTGGGCCCACCAGATCTTTTCTTGACCGGTAAGGAAGTACTTTTTCCACTTGATATGGTGTGGATATATTTATCTAGGTCTTCCCCGAATAGTCTTCCCCCATGAAAGGGAAATCCTGCTAAAAGCTTTTTGCAGGGTGCCTCTGCTGACCAGTTCTTTAGCCACAAAAGACGACGCATGTGAACCATCAGTAGAGATGAACGGGATGCCTGTTGGATGGAGTCCTTAATAGCATCTACTGCAAAGCAGAGAGCCCTAGGGAATTCTGCTAATTCATGAGTATGCTGAGCCGGCATGTCCTTTAATATATGTTTTGCCTGATCCTTCAAGGCCTGACAAACACCAATGGCTGCTACTGCTGGCTGAACCATGGCACCTACTGAGGTGAAAGCGGCTTTCAGTAGGGTCTCGAATTTCTTGTCGACCGGATCCTTGAACATCTGGACATTTTCAACCGGACAGGTCAGGGATTTATTCACGCAGGAAATGGCCGCATCCACTGTGGGGAGTGCCCATTTCTTTAAATATTCCTCTTCCATAGGATAGAGAATGGAGAATCTTTTAGGAGGGACAAAGATTCTATCAGGTCGAGCCCAATCCTGGTAAATCACGTTCCGCAGAAGGGGGTGCATTGGAAAAGACGCACAAGTTAATGGAGCCTTTAAAGAACCCAATGAGGAAACCTCCGGGGCTACTAGTTCTGGCACTGGAAGTTTAAAGGCAGTGCGAACCATATCTGTCAAAGACTGGATCCACAGGCTCTCCGCTTGAGAGGCCGAGAAATATTCATCTATAGTAGAATCTTCCCTGTCTGAACCGTCGGGACTTGGGTCTGCCTGATCCCCTTGTGGGTCCCGTTCCTCTGAAGAGGAGACCTCCGCATCTGAAAACCCCACACTGGGTGAGGGGGATCTAGCCCGCTTGCTACTTGGCCAAGGACGGGCAAACAACGCAGTTAACCTTTTCTCTAGCCCACTCATGGTGGCTGCTAGCCTTTCTTCCGTCACGTAAACGGGAATGGGTGGATCGGGGGCCGCCTCTGCCCCCAGCACCCCCAATGGCTCTTGTACTATGCCACTCGGTGTTCTAACTGGCGAGGGTGGGGCCGTTGAAGCCTGGCCCAAATCCTCTGACCCCGATGGAGACCCCTTTTGCTTCTTGGCACCTTTAGCAGCCTTGGCTGGTCCAGATCCCTTTGGAGCCATTGTACAACCTTGAGTCACCCCTATAGCCAACACCTGACTGTTGCAGCTAGGAGTAACCAATATGAGGACAGGTATGAGGAAAATGAAAAAAACTACATTTCTTTTTTTTTTTTTTTTTTTTTTTTTACCCGCCTGGGAGGTGGCAATACTGAGGAAACCTGTGAGTATTGACACACCAATGCCCGTTAGCCGGAGTCCAAGGTAGACTCAGATACTGCTGGATCTAAGGCTGAGTCCCTTTAAGCAAAAAACTTCCTTTTTTTTTTTTTTTTTTCTGGTCAATAGTGGACCTAAGTCCTAGACCTGAAGATCCACAAAACCACCACTAGGTGTCCCTGTGTGGCCAAAAGACCCAGCTGCACGCTCTGTATCCTTTCTTCCTCTGCCTCCAGGAGGGAAAGACCAGCCAGAGGAAAAGTTTTTCCTTTAAACAGACCCTGACGCTGCTGGCCCGCCCCCCCGACGCACGCCGACGCTATAAAAGGCGGCGTGCACGCACGCGCGCGCACACGCGCACGCACCCCCCCACGCTGAAAACCACATGGAGGAAGCAGAGCAGAGGAAACAACATGGACCAGCGCCAGGCAGCACCAACAGACACCAGGTAAGCACTAATCTTATTGTAGTGCACACACAGAGAGGAAGCTGTCCCCATGGGCTTCCTAAGAAACAGGAGTTTTCACCAGCAATTTCCTCTTTAAAACATGTGGGGTTGCAGTATCAATGCTAACAGGCAGACCTGGGGTGAGTAGCAAATATATATCTTACACAAGTATACATATATCTACATGTTATCTGGGTAAACATTAGTATCCCATCCTGCCCACACAGACATAGTGGAGATAGTGGCTGATGCACAAGCATACTGTTAGCCAACCCAGAACCCCCAGGGGGATACCTACTGTCGAACCAAGTCCCGCAGGTTCCCTCTTACCTGCTCCATGCCGCAGGGTATTGCAAACTGCAAGAGGCCCAATCTTCCCCCATCTCCGTGGGTATTGTCTCGGACCTTCAGGGACCGGGGTCCTGTGTTTAAGGAACCCACACCCCTGGACCTATATAGCATCCTGGCATCAGTAGCGTTTAGTCCTGGAAGAGACCAAGGCACTGGAGCCCAGAATCCAGCCCTCCAAGGAGAGGCATTATAGGCAAAACCCCACTCCAGCAGGGCCCGGGTACCTTACACCTTGGCTTTGAAGCACTTCGGACGGATCCGGCTAGCTATCCTGGGTCCCGAGACCTCCGAGGGACAGCTAGACGTGACCAACACCTAAGACACTGGCGAAAAAACTGAAGCACTCTCAGTGGGAGGGGGTTATATAGGGAGGAACTTCCTGTGAAGTTGATTACACCAGTGTCCACACCTGAAGGTACCCATATAACCCATATGTAATGGCTATGCGCTCTGTGTCCCGTGATGTACGATAAAGAAAATAACGCCCCATCATTTGTTTCAGTAGGCATAAGTGTGCCCATCTTCGGTGTCATTGGCCTAATTTGTGCCCCATTGTTGAGCTGGGTTACACAAAGCCCCCCTTCAAAGTGACTCCTGTCAGTGTTATTGGGAGGAATTCTGCCCCACTGATGTTCTCATTGGGAAGAATTCTGCCCCATTCTTGGTATCAGTAAATTAGATAGTGCCCCAAGGGCCAGATAAAATCAAGCAAAGGGCCACATCTGGCCCCCGGGCCACAGTTTGGAGATCACTGATGTAGACAAAAAGAAGTTGCAGGAGACCATAAGCACAGCAATACAAAGAAAAAATATTTCCTATTACAAAAAACAAAAACAAAAAAAAAACATAGCCGTTTATGATAAATAGTGTTTTAACAAACTAAATGCCTCCAGGTTAGGATTTTAACCTACTGGTATTTTGAAAGTCTCTACGAAGTAGAGAAAACGGGGGTGAATAAGTGGATCAAGCACCCCATCCTAAGATGGCCATACACAGCTCAGATTTCAGCCAATTCCTGTAAATCGGACAAAATTCAAGTTGTGGGTGACCACGCAAACAACACCCAGCTTGATGAAATTTGAGAAATTGAAGGAGCTGGGCGGTGACTGCAGCCAATCATCTGCAGTAAAAGTCTGGGTATTCTGACAGCTGTGAGTTACAGTTGTTGGAATACAAGAGTCATCAGTGGGGATCCGTTCATCCTCACTACAACAGCCAGCAGTATAAGATTCATCCATTAACGCTGATGGGGGGGAAATATGGATTTTTCTTGTTCAGACCGACTTTACTTTATCAGCAGTGTGTGTAGCCTGAGCCGTCAACTGAGTGTGCAGCCTGAGCCGACAGCAGTGTATGTAGCCTGAGCCGACAGCGGTGTGTGTAGCCTGAGCCGACAGCCGTGTGTGCTGCCTGAGCCGACAGCCGTGTGTGCTGCCTGAGCCGACAGCCGTGTGTGCAGCCTGAGCCGACAGCCGTGTGTGCAGCCTGAGCCGACAGCCGTGTGTGCAGCCTGATTCGACAGCCGTGTGTGCAGCCTGATTCGACAGCCGTGTGTGCAGCCTGATTCGACAGCCGTGTGTGCAGCCTAAGTCGACAGCCGTGGGTGCAGCCTAAGTCGACAGCCTGAGGTGACAGCTGCATGTGCAGAATGTGTTATACACACGACCGTTTTTCATGTCATGGAAAAAAACAATGTTTTTCTCGACGTGATTCTTGTCAAGCCTGCCTTGCATACACACGATTGTAAAAAAAAAAGCTTGAGCAAAGCGCGGTGACTTACAACGCGTACGACGGCACTATAAAGGGGAAGTTCCATTCGGATGGCGCCACCCTTTGGGCTGATTCTGCACATTTTCCAGCTCATAACTTGCTTCTGAACATGCACGTTTTTTTCCCCGTCGTTAAAGCCTACACACGACCGTTCTCGCGATGAAAAAAAATAGCATGTTCTAAATTTTCAATGGGCATTTTTTACTCGTCGAGAAAAGTGCTCTGGAGCCCACACACGATAGTTTTTAACGACCAAATTAAAAAATTGCATTTTTCTCAATATAAAATAACAGCTGTGTGTACGCGGCATACGATTTGAGTTACTGAGCTCGGCAAACAGCAATTTTTTATATCAAAAGATGCAGAAGAGATGGAGGAAATGTGTAAAAAGGAGCTTCAAAAATGTATATGCAACGTATCATATTTATCAAACTAAAAAGATAACATTTTTATTTAATTTTTAGCCTTCACCATTATCAGTAAAAAAGGAAAAACACACAAGACCACCATACATTTCCATTAAGGCCCCCCCCCCCAGTCCATCAAAACTGCGCAGAAATTGTATTTTTCCTCCAGGACTTTCATCTGCCAATGGAGAGTCCTTCCCGGCTGTGTGAGAGCAAACAGTTAAATGGCAAAAAGCGAGATGGGAAAACAGACCTCCCCGCCGGCGATTAATACCGAAAATGAAAAAAAAAATAACAGAAATAGCTACAGAGGACTCTGGTGACAATGTCAGCGAAGCCATCGTCCCTGGTCACTGTGACCCCCCCCCCCCCCCCTGTGTGATATTTCCATCCTTGTCACAAACACAGGCAAGGAAAGTGCTTATATGAGCTATAACAAGGAATGACATCTATTACCAGGTCATTAGGACTGGTGACGTCCACGTTCTGAGGCTTCGCGCTGAGCCCCTACGGGGGGGACGAGGGTATGACTGCGGGCTATATACAGCCTCTGCTGGAGATAATCTGCTTTATTGGGCATTATTTTAACTTGGTTAGAAGTTCTGAGAATAGGAGGTCACCAAGGGATTCTGAAGACAATAAAAAAGTGTCACAATGATGACCGTTACATTAACCGCTCCCTTGTTCACCGTATACAGAGATGCACCAGAATAGGTATCTCCGGTGAAAGCTAGGTCCCGTACTTATCATTAAACACCATAAAACCTGACAAGCAGCTTTATCAGGAGGGCCCCAGAGCTTGAAATTAACCTGCCTGATATAGACGCCGGGAGAAGCGATTATTTATTATTAGCTTAACAGTTCTCCGACGTATTCCATCGCGCTGTTCAAACGTGGAGTCGCTAAGTAAGGGCGTTGGTAAAAAAGTAAAATATAAAAAGGATATGTTCGTGATAGAGCAGCCGGAGGCATGCAAGGACAAGCAATCATACAGGCAAGGCTCAACTGTCTGCAGACGGGTCCATTTCCCGGTGGCCTGATATACCCGTATGTCTGGGGCTACGTAAAATAATCTATTAAAGGGGTTGTAAAGGTCCAATTTTTTCCCCTAAATAGCTTCCTTTACCTTAGTGCAGTCCTCCTTCACTTACCTCATCCTTCCATTTTGCTTTTGAACACTTCGGCTCGGGCCAATTCAGACACTTCGATTCTTCATGTAAAGATCATCTTTTTTTTGTTAGAAAATTACATAGAACCCCCAAACACTATGGGCTGCATTCAGCAAGGAGTTACGACAGCGTATCTCCAGATACGCCGTCATAACTCTCAGTGAGTGGGGCGTATCTATGGGCCTGATTCTTAGAATCAGTTACGCATAGATTTGTGTTAGATCCGACCGGCGCAAGTCACTTACGCTGTCGTATCTTAGTTGCATATTTACGCTGGCCGCTAGGTGGCGTTTCCATCGATTTACGCGTCAAATAAGCAAATGAGCTAGATACACCAATTCACAAACGTAGTTCCAGCCGGCGTATCTGTTTGCGTCTCTCACGTTAGGCTTACGCCCGGCGTAAAGTTAACCCTGCTATATGAGGCGCAGCCAATGTTAAGTATGGACGTCGGGACAGTGTCGTATTGTACGTCATTTGCGAAAGTCGATTCAGAATGGGGCTGGGCGTAAGTTACGTTCACGTAGTTTGAATTGACTATTTGCGACGTGATTTGGAGCATACGCACTGGGATACGTTCACGGTCGGCGCATGCGCAGTTCGTTCGGCGTGCCGTTTACGTCGGGTCACGATTAGTTTTCATACAACACGCCCCCTACCTGACCTATTTGAATTAAGCGGGGATATGCGGGCACATTTACGTTGCGCCGCCGCAACTTACGGAGCAAGTGCTTTGTGAATACAGCACTTGCCTGTAAAAGTTGCGGGGGCGTAGCGTAAATAGGATACGCTACGCCCGCACAAAGATACTCTCTCCATCCTGAATCTAGCCCTATATATGTTTTTTTTAGCAGAGACCCTAGAGAAAACAATGGCAGTCATTGCAACTTTTTATCTCGCACAGTATTTGCTCAACAATTTTTCAAACACGTTTAAAAAAAAAAAAAACTGTTTAAAGCTTTGAAAAAAAAAAAAAAAAAGTAAAGTTAGCCCAATTTTTCTGTATAATGTGAAAGATGAAGTTACGCCGAGTCAATAGATACCCAACATATCACGCTTCAAAATTGCACACGCTCGTGGAATGACGCCAAACTTCAGTACTTAAAAATCTCTATAGGCGACGCTTTAAAACATTTTTTTGGTTACATGTTTTGAGTTACAGAGGAGGTCTAGGGCTAGAATTATTGCTCTTGCTCTTACGTTTGCGGCAACACCTCACATGTGTGGTTTGAACACCAATTTCATATGTGGGCGGGTCTTAAGTATGCGTTCACTTTAAAAAAAATATATATATTATTGTTATTTTTACTTCTTTTTTTTTATACTTTGACACTTAAAAAAAAAAACAATCACTTTTATTCCTATTACAAGGAATGTAAACATTCCTTGTAATAGGGATATGGCATGACAGGACCTCTTTACGGTGAGATATGAGGTCAATAAGACCCCACATCTCACCACTAGGCTGGGAAGGATAAAAAAAATAAAAAAACGATCGCCGAAGCGGTGCTGTTTTTTTAATGCAGAGGCCGGGCGTGATGTCATAACATCGTGCCTGGCCTCCGACGATCATAGAGACTTCGGCCATCTGGTCCGCCGAAAATCTCTATGATCTGCATCCGGGGGACGGCGGTTCCTGTCACCGACTCACCGATCGCACAGGTGTTTCGGTAGAAGCACCGGAGGGTGGCGGGAGGGGGGGATGTTCCTATGGTGTAGGGAATCGCCAGCTGAAAATACAGATATATGAATGATGCCTGTGGCTTCAGGCATCATTCAGATCTAGCACCTCAAAGAACCACAAAGCCCAGGACGTCATATGACGCCCTCTGGGTGCCAAATGGTAAATGTCCTTATTTCTTTTGAGAAATCCTCACTTCCTGTTCTTCTATCTGTAACTTCACACAGTGATGTGAGGCTTTCTCCCTGGTGTGGAGTGTCGTGCTTACCCCCTCCCTTGGACTACAGGAAAGTCAGTACGCTCTCTACATTGCAGATAGAGAAAGATGCTGTGTGTTAGTGGGCGTCCTGACACTCCTGTAGTCCAAGGGAGGGGCGAGCGCAACACTCCACACCAGGGAGAAAGCCTCGCATTACTGTGTGGAGTTACAGAAGAACAGGAAGTGAGGATTTCTCAGAAGAAATGAGGACATTTAAAAGCAAAATGGAAGGTTGAGGTAAGTAAAGGAGGACTGCACAAAGGTAAAGGAAACTATTTAGGGGAAAAATACCTTTACAACCCCTTTAATTGAAAACTAGAATAGTTTTGAGCATTGAGTATTTTATTTTAACTTTTATTTTTCTTATATATTAAAAAAAATATATATATTATATATATATATATATATATATATATATATATATATATATATATATATATATATATATATATATATATATATATATACAATATTTGCTTCAGAAATAAAAAAAAAAGATCGGAAGTGCAACCGAGTCACAATAATATGGTAAACCCACCCTCAGACCCCATGCACACTGGCTTCTCAAAAATCTTCCTGGCCGGTGGACCCATATGCATTTGTACTCTCATTCATTCTTAGATGTAGTCGGGAACGTGAGATTGTACTCAGAAGTGCATAGGAATGAATAAGTATGCATGTGCAGGCTTGGCCAGGAGGATTTTGACAAGCAGCCCTGTGGTCTGAGCGATATCTTACTGGATTGAAATAACTGGCAGGGAGGGTTGGGAGCAAGGGGGCTACAATAAAACTGAACACACACCTCTCCCCGTTCTTCAGGTCCTATGACCGGTCGTGGGACACGGCGGCGATCGGGTCCGTGGGTCCCGCAGGTGCGGTCACGGAGCTTTGGACCGGGGGGCGCGCGTGACCCACGGCTGGGTTCTTAAAGGCAACGTACCAGCCGTGCCATTCTGCCGACGTATATCGGCGTTAGGCGGTCCTAAAGTGGTAAATGTCATTGATAGATGTGTGACCCGGCAGTTTTACTGGTCCATGGGCTAACTGTTATTTTCTATGAAGACCTACCCGCTGTGTTGCTTAGGCGGCGTACACACGGCCGAGGTTCTCGCTGAAAACCAGCAGGAACCTCGCTGGAATGCACATTCCAGCGAGGACCTCGGCCGTGTGTACGGTCTCGGCGAGCTTCCCGTCGGGAAGCCCGTCGAGCAGAAATAGAGAGCACGCTCTCTATTTCAATGACGGCCCGCCTGGATGAATGGCTGGCTGCCATTCCCGACGGGCGGGTCGCCGATTTCGACGGCCGGCAGAGAGCCTCGACGGGCGGAACGATGTGTTCTGCCCGTCGAGGATCTCTGCCGTGTGTACGCGGCCTCACGCTCATTTGTGTTGAGGTTTTTTTCCTTATGTCCTTTACTTATTAAAACGTATTTAACAAAAACAATAATAATTGCAGATGCAGAAACTCACCATGGTCTCTACCCGTAGTTCGAAGGGCATGGGATTGTAAACCATCAGCTGAACTTCACACACATCTCCCTGTACCCACTGGAATTCTGAAAAAAAGAGAAAACACATGTTTAAAAGGCAATGAAAGCTCTGGACACATTCAAAAGCAGCCTTTCCTTAAAAAGTGTCCCTGTCATTAGCACATAGGATTGCAAAAAAATTGCATAGTTAAAATTGTCACACACTGTCACGCTTTGAATGACAATTGCGCGGTTGTGCGATGTGGCTCCCAAACAAAATTGACGTCCTTTTTTCCCCACAAATAGAGCTTTCTTTTTGGTGGTAGTTAATCACCTCTGCGGGGTTTTTTTTGCGCTATAAACAAAAATAGAGTGACAATTTTGAAAAAAACACAATAATTTTTACTTTTAATAAATATCCCATTAAAAAAAAAAACTTTTTTCTTCAGTTTATCCGATACGTATTCTTCTACATATTTTTTGTAAAAAAAAAAAAAAAAAAATCGCAATAAGCGTATAGTAATTGGTTTGTGCAAACGTTATAACGCCTACAAAATAGGGGATAGAATTATAACTTTTTTTTTATTATTATTATTTTTTTTTTGACTAGTAATGGCGGTGATCTGCAATTTTTGTCACGACTACGATATTACGGCAGACACATCGGACACATTTTTGGGACCATTCACATTTATACAGCGAACAGTGCTATAAAAATGCACTGATTACTGTATAAACGTGACTGGCAGGGAAGGGGTTAACACTAGGGGGCGAGGAAGGGGTTAAATGTGTACCCTGTAAGTGCTTCTTACTGTGGAGGGAGGATACTGACTGGGGGAGGTGACCGATGGTTACAAGGGACACACCATCTGTCTCCTCTCCCTAAGAGCCAGGTTAACACTGGGGCGACCTGGGATCTGACTTGAAGTCTCCCAAAGTCGTCTCAAGTCATGCTTTTTTGGTGTTACTTCTCCTGTAGGTCACAGGAGTGAATTTAGTTCTGCACTTCTGTGACCCAGATTCAGCAGATAGGTGCTGTAACGGTCAGGGGTTAACGCCGTTTACAATATTCCATTCCACCAACCCACGACAGCTTCTCGACACTCCACAATCCAGCAGACAGGACCCATAAAAATTCCAAGAAATACAGTATTAATTAGCATCACACAATGAAGTATCTTAGGAGCCAGACTTAATTAACACCTTAACAGTATGTGTCCCCACATTGAATGAATCACACTATTGACCGGTTGGGTTCAGAATTAACCACCTGTAATATTTCAAGATATCCTGCAATACATTGTGAATTATCATTACTGTCCCATCTCATGTAATCCATGATATCATTTCTTAGTCATCCTATGCCCCTAGTGGACATAGGATGACCCTAGACGCAAGAGTCATTGGTGAAGCTTAAACAGGAGTACCCCGCATCCTTCAAGAGCCTCTGGTTTCCACAGGTCATACAGTTACCGGTGCTAAAGCCCGCTGTCTGCTGACGTCACAGAGCCGGTCCAGGCTTTTCAGGGATCCGGACAATAATGTCAGGATCCGCCAAGATGCCTGACTGGCAGCTGGTTCAGCATCTCAGCAGGCCGTTGAAATCCTAAGCAAGCCGCTACCACCCCCTCCATATCCCAGCAATCCAGTGAGTGCCGGAGGGGCAGATCAGAGATTGGTCTTTGATCACTCAGTTCTCTGTCTTAGAGGCAGCAGGGGACAGATGCAGCATCAGACCAATTGTCAGGGATATGCAGTAATGTTTGTCTGTCAGCTTACCTCCTCCATGTGTTCACCTTAGAGGCCAGCCACTCTCACCTGGCTGCTTAAGTAATCTCTCCTCTAGCATGGCTCCACCCCAGGCCCTATTAGGGAACTCTATATTAACCTGTGCACTGCAAGCCAGCAGTACTAATCAACAGTGTTTGTTAAGCTATTGTGTGTTTGAGTTCCTGCTTGCCGTGTGCTAAATCCGTCTCTGTTTTACTGATTTTGGCTTGACTATCCCTGTCTGCTTGTGACCTTGACCTTTGGCGTGTCCTTTGTTTATCCTTGTCGGCTAGTCGCCCTGACTTTTGGCTTATCCCCTCACTATCTCTTGTATCCTCAGCTGCTGCTTACCCTCTACCCTCTATAGCCTACTGTGAGCTGCGACCTGGATTCAGTTGCAGCCCGGTCCATCCTTACCACTAGAGGCTCAGGAACTCTATATTAACCAGTGCACTGCAGGTCTGCCTTACTGACCAACTTGTTTGTTAAGGTTTGTGTGTTTAAGTTCCTGCTTGCCGTGTGCTACATTTATCTCTGTGTACCGATCTTGGCTTGTCTCAGACTATTCCTGTTTGCTTGTGATCCTGACCTTTGGCCTGTCCTTGTTTATCCTTGTCTGCTTGTCACCCTAACCTTGGCTTACCCCTCACTATCTCTTGAATCCTGAGTGGCTGCTTCCCCTCTCTCCTCTATGCCCTACGGAGCGTGAGCTAGAGGCTCTGATAAACACCTGCTGGATCTTAAGACTCTGCGCCCTGGGGAATCTTAGGCTCCATCTCCCTGTGGGATCCCTGTTAGTACTCCAGTGGACCTGCCTTCCTTAGCCACCCAGTGTTTCATCCGCAGCAGTCAGCCATTGGGTCCACTACTTTAGCGGTGCACTCCTGACCCCAATGGTGTGCATCTATCACCTGACCGCAGGTGACCTGACACCAATGCAGCATCCACCTAGGGAAGTATGAATGTTTATTTTTTTTTTATAAATCCTGCACTTCTCCTTTAATTCATACACGATTTATGTGGGAAGAAAGGGTTCCCGAGAAAGCGGGCACACACACAGTTAGTATGCATGCAATGGCATAACCTTAAAGAGGTACTGAAGGCTTACATGAGCAGGGTTTACATCTACTATCATTACTATGGAGTATCAGGGCACAGATAAATGCAGAAGAGAAACAAGGACCTCCTAATCCTGAGAGTGATGTGAACCACTCTAACTGACTTCATATTTGAACTTCTGATTCCCAGTGGTGAAGCGGTGCGGTCTAACCGCAGAGAAAGGCCAAACTGCACCGGGCTCAAAAAATGGGTGCATGCAGCAGGCTGACACAGCCTGATCTAAGTACTGCCGATTTCTGTCAGAGCTAAAAATCTGCTTCCATTACCACTTAAGTTATGACCCCCCCCCCCCCCCCAATGCCAATTTAACAAGCCATAGAATTTTCACTGCGTCTTACAACGTTGTTTAATGACAAAACCTACCAGTGCCTCGGCATAAAGGCACTACAACAAATCACGCTGCTCCAGTCAGCTCATCTTTCCGCGTCATTACACCGCGCTCTGTTCAAACAATCCCTTCAGTAACAAAGTTGTTTCTCTCAACCCATCCATAAATGCATTTTGCTTCATCATGCTTTGCTTTAACTGCTCGGTTTAATAGATACTTGAGTGATGGCAAAAAGATAACCAGTTTCAGCAGATACAAAATAACAAACATGTCATAAAAATAATAAAATGTGTCCCAAATAGGGCTCTGGGCTCAAGATGGAAAACATTAATTAGGCCTCTGTATAAAAAATTGGAACAACTTTCCATGTCATTAAAAGAAGACATAAAAGAAAGTGCAACCAATTTTTTTTTTTACATGTTGCATGCTATGTGTGACAGACTCACCCATGACAGGGGCTTTTGGACGGGACTGAATGCTCGCCTCTTGCCTCGCGATTTTGGGCCCTGGCATTTGGGGGAACAGTGATCTTTGTGAGCCGTATGCCTAGGAACCCTGTATATGCCATATTAGACTGACTGATTCATACTGTTGGGACACAGCTGGAATATCTGATATCTATATCCAGACTAATAGGAAGCGGTATATGACAGAAGCACTCAAGCGGAGTGTGGGACGTTCCGTTACACTATACATTACATCTTAGTACATTCATACCACCGGGTGGGTGAGTGAGTGAAGAACTTATATAGCGCAGTACATGCAAACTAAATCGCCTCTGGGCGCTCGTTGTTCCAGTCTCCTTTGATATCAAAAGAGATGAGTTTTGATCTTTCTTCTGAAGGCCAATTGGTTCTCCCCCAATCGAATGCTGGTTGGTAAAGCGTTCCATAGTCTGGGACCTTGGAGCGCAAATCTTCTTTCTCCTTTGGACTTGTATTTGGGTATCTGGAGCAGATTTTGGATGGTGGATTGCAGAATGCGATTGGAGTTCTGCAGAGGCGCATTGCGGGCGGTAGTAACCCTTTTTCAGCCGATTGAGCGGCTGAAAAAGGGTTACGTACAAAAATTGTGATTCTCATTTTAGTCAGAATCGTGCAGCTCTACCAGGCACTAGGCTGGAAAGTGGTTGGTCAACAGGCAGTTGACCGGCAAATGGATGGTCAGCAGGTAGAAAGTTGTCAGGCGGGTACCAGGCTGGAAGATGGCCGATGGGTAAGCACTGGGAAGGCAAGTAATAGCAGGTAAGCAAGGACAAGCTAGCGAGTCGAAAACCTATGGATGGATCATTTAAAAGAAGGAAACAGAAGAGTAATAAGGTTTAGGCCAGAGTTGACAGCAGTAGAATTAGTCAGGAACAAGCGGAAGGTAGAGATGGAATCCAGGGAAAGGCCGGGGTCTGTGCAGGTGGAGTCCAGAAGTGGTCAGAGGCAGGCCAGGTCAGCAACGTGTGGTCAAGCGCAAGAACATGTCATCACCACAGAAAACATTGAAGACCAAACGGCAAGAAACTGGCTCAGCAGCTCTATATAAATGGTCCATTTGGCGCCAGCATTAGTGGCAGGCGTGTAAGCGCGCATAAACCTGCATAGCCATGCTCAGCCATTTGCTGTCCTATGCACCCATATGTGCTCTGATGCACCATTTTTTGCATGGGCAAGCCTTCCCTGACCGCGCTTGACTTGTAACACTAGTCCATATAGAACAGTGGTCATCAATCCTGTCCTCAGGGCCCACTAATGCCGCGTACACACAATGGGAATTTTCAATGAGAAAAGTCAGATGGACTGTTTTGATCGGAAATTCCGATTGTGTGTAGGCCCCATCTGACTTTTTTCTGTTGGTGTTTAGATGGGAAAAAAAAAACAATAGGAAATTCCTATCGTCTGTGTGCCAATCCGAAGGAGAAAAACCCATGCATGCTCAGAATCAAGTTGACGCATGCTCGGAAGCATTGAACTTAATTTTTTCACCGCTCGTCATAGTGTTTTACGTCGCCACGTTTTGGACGGTCGGAATTTGGTTCGACAGTGTGTATGCAAGACGGCTTGAACGTAATTCCGACCAAAATCAGATTTTAGGCCATCGGAAATTCTGATCGTGTGTACGGGGCATAACAGGCCAGGTTTGCAAGATACATCACAAGTGATATCATTTGCTGCTCAGTGATTGCAGTATTCTAGTCTGCATCTCCCTAAGGTGATACATAAAATCTGGCCTGTTAGTGGGCCCTGAGGACAGGAGTTGAAGACCACCGATATAGAACATGGGTCTTTACACTGTGGCCCTTTGCTAGCCTTTATTCAGCCCTTGGGGCACTATTCCTCCTACTGACACCAGCAACGGAGCACTATGTTTTCCACCGATACCAATGATGGGATACTATTCCTCCTACTAATACCAATAATGGGACACTACTCCTCCTACTGACCACCAACCCTGAGGCCATATTTATTCTTACTGATGCTGGGCTCGGGACATTTTCTACCCCTGCTGGACACAATTCAGCCCTCCTAAAGTCCGAAGGACAGTAGACTGGCCCCTTGTTTAAAATGTTTGGAGACTCCTGATATAGACAAAGAAAAAAGTATTCTCAACAGCCAGCCACAAGTAGTTTTCTATTTCCTTCTCAAATAAAACACGTGCTTTTGGCCTCTGCTTCTATCATCGCAACGGGTACGATAATTTAAAACAAGCTGTAAACCCAGACATGTCTGTGAGCCGCTGTTTGATGTCAACACTGCTAAATAATTTTGGCTGCCACCGCTAATTATTAATTAATACAGACGAGGAACGACAGAAGCATGACAGACCGATGACTAAAGGCTGAAGAAACAAATTCAATTATTGATCTCCGGGGTTGACGTTGGAAAAGGGGACAGGGAAATGTACGAGTGTGCTGCCCGAGTACGAGGCCGAATTTGGCTCCTGGGGTTCGAACGCCATTGTGAGATCTCCATGGCCCCTTAAGGCTCAATTCTTCATGTTGTTTGGACAAGAAATAAAACAAAAAGTTGGACAAGAGAACGGCTGATCGTGTTCTCTGCCAGGCACAAATCTATTCGCAAGAAGGGAGTTTGGGCTCATGACCTCGACGGGGTAATGAAGTAAACACTAAAGTAATTTCATTACAGGATGACCATCGGAGTGGAGTGGTTGGCCCAGAGTGGTCAGGCTCGTGAGTGAACTTTATTACCAAGATAAAATACCTATTCCTAGCAACATATTTCTCCCTGTCCTAAAGGCAGTCCAGAGGGCTGTAAAATATATATGATATGTAATGCGTTTGGAAACACGTTTAACGGGCAATTTACTCCGCAGCTAAAAAGTGAAGAAACTGGAAGACAACGGCAGAGGAACACAAAGATGGACATCATTGAAGATGTACAATTATATGCAATTAAAGTTAATTTATTGGCAGGGGAGAAGTAATGTCACGTACATAGGGGCGGACTATTTGGGGCACTGCCAGGGGGCCCCATCAGCTGCCCCGCCTCTCCAGTACCCTGGGGACCAACATGTGGCCTGCTTCTGCAAATCATTTACCCTGCAATCTCTATTCTAAAAATCTCCAGGCCCAGCTGCAGATTCCGCTTTAGGGGTAATCTCTCCAACAGGACAAAGACAGCAAGAAAATGGACATTAACCCCTCTTTTCTCTATCCAAAAGTGAAAAAAATAATTGGTTTTACACTTTGGTGGCGATGGTTCCCACCAGGTAGGTGTGATGAAGCTCATGCACGTTGAAAGGTGCAACTTCACCTTTAATCACTAGTCCTGACTATTATCTTATTATCTAATTATAATTAACTTATTGGCCGATTCCACTGCTTTCATACCCGAATATAACTCTATGCATAGGGGACACAATGATTGACACAACACAGTGCTTCAAACACTGTTTTCCACTTTATTATGGCTCAGACAAGTTGTTACAACTGAGTTTCGCGGAAAAAATAAATATTCAAAGTCAGCAGCTATAAATACTGCAGCTGATGACTTAATAAATGGTCACTTACCTGTCCTGAGCACCAGCGATGTCGGCACCCAAAACCAATCTGTCCCTCGGCTCTCGGGTGGAGGTGCCTCCATCTTCGGTAAGGGAATCTGGAAGTGAAGCGTTGCGGCTTCACTTCCTGGTTCCCTACTGTGCATGCGCTAGTTGCACTGGTCCCTGCTGTCATATGGGACCTGTGTGTCTCCCAGAAGACATCGGGGGGACGGAGGAGGCGCCGGACGTGGCGTAGGTCACCACGGCAACCTATGCCAGGAAGTGGGAGCAAATACCTGTATAATTATACAGGTATCTGCTCCCTCCTTCCCCCTGAAAGGTGCCAAATGTGACACCGGAGGGGGGGGGGGATTCCGAAAAGTGAAAGTTCCATTTTTGGGTGTGCAACGGCACCCCAAATGGCACAGGGGTTAAAGCCGTTTAAGATATTCCATTCCCGAACACAAGGCAGCTACTGACACTCCACAGTCAGGCAAACGCGACACAGCTCTGTATGAAGTTTAAGCAGGTCTGACCCTTTATTGAGAAATGCAGACATTTATATACAATTTAGGATACTGCAGTAACCAAATGAACAATGACCAAACGCCACCCACAACATTACACAATGTTTACCTAGTGAGCCCCCTCAATTCATCTCTTTAGCAGACACGCTGGCTCCGGGACCTGACCTAATTTACACAAGCTAATTAACTACAGCTGATGACTCAGACACCTGACCTTTAGGCGGTCTGTTAACTTACAATACACATTATCATCAATAGACCTTCACACAATACAGGGTCAATTAGCACAAGCCACAATGAAAGATCCTTAGAAGTTAATCTGGATTCAATTTACATTACACAGGCAGCCAGGTAGCTGGAGGTTATGACATCTTTCAATTAACATCTTTCAATGGACCTGTTGAGTTCAGAATCAACAAACAGTAATAGTTCTTTACAGATATTCTGGAATATATTGTGAATTACAGACCCATGTTAAAGCAATCCAAGATATATTCTGAATGTCCATTATTTTATGGCTCATACTTTCTAGGAGCTTCTGGGTTCCACGGGCCCTCCCGTGGAAGTATAAATCAAAGGTGGGCGTTACCGACCATTTCCCACCAATAAGGGGTACATATTACCTTCAACAATGTATTCAACCAATCACATTGTCACAATATTATTAACTCGTTGCATCTCTGTATCCAGGCAAACTCATTACGTCACATTATATTAGGTCACCTAGACCAATATAAATGCACCGCATCTGCTAAAGGGAGGCACTTTTCTGTGCCTACCGGTGAAGGCGCAAGATTTTGCACATGTTCTTGACATGCCCAGAGTGTGATCATAGCCTTACTTTTAGGTGGAGGTGCCCTTAAAGCAATACATTTAACAAAACTTGTTTCACTCTGCAACGTCAAAGGCTATAACATCATACAGCCAACTGTATATTGTTCCCTTACCTTCCTGCTTCTCACCGACCTCTGGACAGCCCATCCATCACTGGAGCCATACATATATATATTATTTTATAGCGTCCTCTTAGTCTATTAATTATACCATCTCTAGGTATATATCACAGAGCCTAGCATCCATCAAAAGGAATAGAAATGTCAAGGCACAGAAGAGAGAGAGGCTTGTGGGCTACAAATCAAGAGATATCTGGGAGTAGATACAAATGAAAAGACTTCAATGGAGGGAATTTCAGTCATGCTACAGCTGCCCTAAACACCACATGTATGATAAAATTGTTTAAGAGAATTTTGCAAACCATAGGAGAAGTCATAAATGTATACAGCATATACTGTATGGACATAAAAAAAATCCCACAAAAGCCTTTTCAAATGGGCTCCCAAAAAAATGTTCCCACCGATTCAGCCGTACTAGCGAAAGGTTCACGACAACTGTAATTTCTTCTCTCCCATTGTAGTTTTCACCAGCACAGTACCTCCTTCATGTCACCAAAATATCCTCAAAAAGATACTATAAGTCGGTAGCTATGCACATGATCAATGCGGCCAGGCTATGCTTGCTGGTTCATTGGGAGGTCTAAATCACACCCTTCAATGATAGAATGGGCAACACGAATTAACTATATGGCAGCCAGGGCCAGATTTGCTCTCCCTGCCACCCCAAGGCCAGGTTTCACAATGCACCCCCTCCCCACCAACCAACCCCCCCCCCCCCCCCCCCCCCAAATCAACGGAGAACGGCAACCGGAGGGGACAGGGGCGGCGCGGTTAGTTCAAATATTTTTTTATTTGTTTTACCTTTTTAGCACTTTTTTTATTTTTATTCATTTTTAGCTTGTCGTTTACTTGTTTTTATTTTTGTGTAATATTCTTATTATTTTGAATATATTTTTTTTATTCTTTACTTTTTAGTTACTTTTTTAATTTAATTATTAATATTTTTTATCAATTTTTTTCACTTAACTTTATTGCTATCACACCGGAGAAAACAATTCCCTGTGCGATAGCAATTGGAGGTGACAGGTTCTCTTTATTGACCCCGGTCACCTCCAAAACAGAAGTCCTAGCACTGTGCTAGAACTCCTGTCACAGCTGAGATGGGAAGAGCACAGCTCACCCCTCTCACTGTGTACATCGGCGGCAGGGACAGGAGACAGACTCGGCGGCTGGGGGGAGGACGGAGGAGTCCCGAAGGCAGAGCAAGCCGAGAAAGGTATTTGGGGGTAGGGGAGAACGGACAGCAGCACACATTTGACAAGTGATTTTGACGACATCGCCGTAATCACTTAACGAGTGAGCGGATTTCCCCACTCAATTCTCCCACACAGCAACTTACCGCCCTCAACTGTATGTTACGGTCGTCGGGGGACTCCATGCCACTGCCGCCCCTTGGCACCCTGCCGCTCCGAGGCCTGGCCTTGGTGGTCTTGTGGTAAATCTGGGCCTGATGGCAGCAATGGAGGAGCGGATATATACTACCCAAGATAGAATTTCCTATCTACGGTCTTGACACCTCTTTGAGATACAACCTGATGGCATAATGGGCTGGGGGCATAGGTGTGCGCAGCCTATTGCATTAGGGTGTGCACCCCAAACCCCAAACACACACTACCGATCACTCATGGTGTTCATTCAGAAAGGGAAGGGGCCAGTAAATTACATATTTACTGGCCCCTTCCCTTATTCCTAAAACATCCCAGCAGCAACAGCCAATAGGAGAGGAGGGAAGCTGACAACGCTGTGGGGGAAAGATGGGAGCTAGGGCAGTAGATGGAATCTGTGCTGCACAGGGTGATTAGGGTGTGCCTGGGCACACCTGGCACACCCTGTGCGCACGCCTATGACTGGGGGTCTCGCCTGTCACGTCCCATCCTCTTTTCTACTCTTTTGCCGCGTACACACGATCGGACATTCAGACAACAAAACCGTGGATTTTTAACAACGGATTTTGGTCTCAAACTTGTCTTGCATACACACGGTCACATAAATGTTGTCGGAAATTGCGAACAATAAGAACGCAGTGACCGTACAACACTAGGGCCGCGTACACACGATCAGACAGGTCCGATGAAACTGGTCTGCAGACCAGTTTCATCGGACCAGTTCGATGGTGTGTACGGCCCATCAGACCGTTGTCCGTCGGACCAATGTTTTAAAACATGCTTTAAAACCTCTCTAATGGACACCTGTCCGTCAGACAGGTTCGATGGTTAGTACACAAAAGCATCGGACCAAAAACCCGCGCATGCTCAGAATCAAGTCGACGCATGCTTGGAAGCATTGAACTTCGTTTTTTCATCACGTCGTTGTGTTCTACGTCACCGCGTTTTGGTCTAATCGGATTTTTGGTCCTATGGTGTGTACGCACATCAGACCGATTCAGCCTGGTCCGATGAAAACGGTCCGTCGGACCAGTTTTATCGGACCTGTCTGATCGTGGGTATGCGGCCTAAGACAAGCAGAGAAAAATGAAGTTCAATGATTCCGAGCATGCATAGAATTTTTGTGCGTTGAATTGTGTACACACGGTCGGAATTTCTGACAATAACTTTTGTTGTCGGAAAATTTGAGAACCAACTCTCAAATTTTTGTTGTCGGAAATTCCGACAGCAAATGTCGGATGGAGCCTACACACTGTGGAAAGAAGAAATGATCCTGAACTGCCGCACTCTGATTTATTGAAACAAAATAAAAAAAGGATAAAATCCAAAACAGTATAATGGGGCGTGTCCTGGCTATGGAGGAGTGAAGACGTGTGACTCCTCAGCTCCGTCTCACCGCCGCACCTAATCACTTTTTACGGGGAGAATCTTACCTCATCCGCAGCCCAGGATGTCCCAGCGTAATCGGTCCACCTCACAGCCACCGGACCGCACAAGACAGGGACAGCTCGACTTTTTCGCCGGGAGCAACACACGCGGCCGTGAGGCTCCAAAGATGGCGGCGGCGGCGGCGAAGGCCTCTAGGACTCCAAAGGCCCCTCAAAACACCCGGTCGCAAGCAGGGGAAGAATCCCCGACTCCATCCCCGCGGTCGGTGAGTGAATCCCTCTCCCGGGACTCCCCAGGCTCCCCGATGCTCGGAACGGATGGTCAGGAGGCCCCAGACCCTCTAGATGATGATGACATCCGGCGCCATATTTACTCCCTTCCCACCAAGGCTGACCTGGAAAGGTTTGCAGACAGAGTAGAGAGGGCTCTGAAGGAAGATATAGCCCAGCTCAAGGCTGATAACGCACACCTAGGGGGGAGACTAGAGTCCCTGGAACAAAAGTTTGAAGAGTCTCTCCCGGTCATCTCCATGCTCCAGGATAAGTGTGCTGCACAGGACCGCCAGATAGAGACCCTGCTCTGCCAGCTCGATGACATTGAGAACCGGAGCCGCAGGGCCAACATTAGGGTCCGTGGTCTACCTGAAGCTACAGGTGCAAGGGACTTAATTCCCACTTTGGAAGGTGTCTTCAAGGAAATACTGGGCCTTCCAGCAACAGCCACCATCGAGATTGATCGGGCGCATAGAGCTCTGAGGCCTCCCTCCCAAGATGTGAATAACCCTAGAGACATTATTTGCAAACTTCATAAGTACACACTAAAAGATCGCATCATGCAAAAAATGCGGGGAAAGCCCTTTTTTGACTTTGATGGCGCACGTTTAGCCTTTTACCAGGATATCTCCAGACGCACTCTCATGCAGTGCAGGGCCCTACGCCCCCTGCTGACAGCTCTCCAAGATGCAGGACTAACGTAGCGCTGGGGGTTTCCCTTCTATCTACAAGTCACTAAGGGCGGCAGGACTGTGACACTCCGCAACAAGGATGACCTTCCAGATTTCCTGTCCTCCCTGGACCTGGACCCGGTGGACTTCCCGGATTGGAGGGGATGGCCAGACCAACCGACACTGCAGCTGCCACAATCTCAGCCCTCAGGCCACACTCCAGGATACCCCCCCCCCCATGTGGGGGACGGGGTCCTGGACAAGGCCTTTAGTTGTGATTTTGTATTTAATGGCTCAGGCCATACTGTTACACGGATTGTTTACTCTTTACTTACCTCTTGTGTTTTCGCCCCTTGCTCTCCCTGCTTTTTTCTCTTACCTCAGCTCTTGCTCTCCTTACCTTATCTATACCAGGTGTGCCCTGCTGCCGGACCTCCACGCCGAGCCCGTCGCCAACCAACTGGATTCCTTGATCCCCATCCTCCCATATGGCTTCTCTCCAGGTGAGCTCATACAACGTTAGAGGGCTTTGTTCCCCCCACAAACGCAGTAAATTGTGGTGGGAACTAAAGCGATTGAAAACACAAGTGCTCTTTCTCCAGGAAAACCACTTCACGCCCCAGTCTCTCCCTAGGCTTCCCACCCACCTCTTTAGCCAGTGGTTCCTCAGCAACTCCCCGACACCTAAATCTAGGGGGACAGCCATAGCAATACACAAGTCCTGCCCCTTCCTGCCCACCGGGGACGAAATAGACCCCAGAGGTAGATACGTGTTCCTTAAGGGTAGTATCGCTGGCCAGATGTTCACGTTTGCGACGATCTATGCCCCAAACACAGATCAACTCACTTTTATTGACTCTACTTTAGACCGACTGTCAGACTTTAGGGAGGGCAGACTGGTTCTAGGGGGGGATTTCAACGTCAGCCCTGACCCCCTGCTGGACACTTCCCATGCGAGAACCCCACATTCCCATGCCTTCCTTAAACATTTCCGAAAAGCATTTCAATCCCACCTCCTTGTAGATTGCTGGCGCACACTGCACCCCACCGACCGCGACTTTAGTTATTACTCCAAAGTCCACGACGTCTATAATAGATCATATATACGTAGACCTCAAGACTCTTGACCAACTACAGACCGCTGCCATAGGCAACATTTCTATTTCAGACCATGCTCCGGTCACGATCGCATTAGCTTTGCCATCGGGCCTGAACAGGGCATGGACATGGAGGTTGAACGACAACTTGCTAGACGACTTAGGAGCGGTGAAAGGCGTGTCGGACACATTGTCCCACTATTTCGCTGAAAACTCAGCTGACGGGTTAGAGGACGGTCTGATATGGGAGGCCCACAAGGCGGTGGTTAGGGGAGAATTGATCTCTCAGGGGGAGAGACTGAAGCGCGAGCGCGGAGCGGACTTTCTCAGGGTTCATACTGCCCTGGGGAGAGCCGAGTTGAAACACAAGGCGAATGGGACTCCCGAGGCCCTCAAGGAGTTGACAGAACTGCGGGAGCTGTTCTTACGCCTGTTAGACCGCCAAACCTGTAAACGATTCTGCTACATGGCCCACAAATTCTATGAACATGGGAACAAATGCGGTCGGATGCTCGCGAGGGCAATTAGGAAACAACAAGCCATGTCTCATGTCCAAAAACTACGCGCTCCCTCTGGAGAACTGGCGGTACACTCCTCCAAGATAGCCTCTGGGTTTAGGGACTACTATGCTAGTCTCTATAGCCTGAGCTCTGACCTTCCCCCTGCTGAGCAAGACGCCAGGCGGCAGGCGATCCGGCGATATCTAGACTCGGCTGGCCTTCCCCCACTCACGGCGGACCAGTCTGCATCGCTGGAACTCCCAATCACCACCACAGAGCTCGGGGCCACGGTGGAGTCCTTGCCTAATGGGAAAAGCCCAGGCCCTGATGGGCTCACCAAAGCATACAATAAAATCTTCTTTTCCCAGCTGGCTGCTCCTATGTGCAAATACTTTAATTCACTGGCGGGAGGTAAAATTATTCCCTCAGAAGCCCTGCTTGCTCACATCACTGTGATCCCGAAAGAGGGCAAGGACCCCGCCGCACCCCAGAGCTACCGCCCCATTTCCCTTCTCAATTTAGACATTAAACTTCTGGCTAAAATCTTGGCGAACAGGATCAAACACCTCATACCCGGTATCGTGCACCCTGACCAGACGGGCTTCATAGTAGGTCGGGAGGTCGAGGGACAACTCCCTCAGGGCTGTCCAGCTAATTCATTGGGCCCAAAACTGCCCAAACCCCCCCTCCTATATTGTTCTCTCCACTGACGCCGAAAAGGCCTTCGATCGCGTGGACTGGCCGTACATGACGGAGGTACTGCGATCGATAGGTCTGGGTCCACGAATACTGACCATGATCCTGGCCCTATATTCAAAACCGTGTGCCCAGGTCAGGGTGAACGGCGCCCTATCCTCTAGATTCCCTATACGGAATGGCACAAGACAGGGGTGCCCTCTGTCACCCCTTCTGTTTGCTTTAGTCTTAGAACCCCTGCTTCGGACCGTGCGTGCCAATCCAGATATCACGGGCCTGAAGGTCGGGAACACAGAGCATATGCTCTCGGCATACGCGGACGACGTCCTCTTCCACCTATCTAATCCATTGATATCACTGCCTAACCTAGTGAAAGAGCTGAAGCTCTTCGGGACCCTGTCCAACTTCAAAATTAATCTGACAAAGTCAGAGATCCTCCTCATCAGTCTCCCCGCCCGCATAGCTGCTAGTTTACGGGCGTCCTTCCCTTTCACCTGGGCCACGACATCCCTGCGATATTTGGGAGTTCAACTGACCAACAGATTTGATACCCTGTACGCTGCAAACTACACCCCGCTACTAGCCACGGTTAAAAGTGACCTTCTGCGATGGACGCGCTCGGCCTTCACCTGGTTGGGCAGAGTAAATATCATAAAGATGACGGTCCTACCGCGCATTCTTTTCTACCTACAAATGCTCCCGATTCCCCTGCCCAAGCAGTTCTTTGACCGTATCTCCGGCCTAATGTCCACTTTCATCTGGAACACGCATAAACCTAGGGTGGCACTTAGGACACTGCGACGCTCAAAGCGGACTGGAGGTCTGGGGGTTCCTGACGTTAAACAATACTATCAGGCGATAGCTATGCAAAGGATCCTCAACTGGCGTTTTCATACCCATGCCAAAGTCTGGGTGTCTCTAGAGAAGAGCCTAGTGGGCAGGAACTTGTCTTACGCCCCGTGGTTGGCACAGGAACATAGGGGGTTGTCAACTACGACTTCCCCTCTGACTACCCATGTACTCGCTGTCTGGGATAAGTCTAATGCCGAGTTCCACTTGGCTCCCCCGACATCCCCGCTTGCCCCCCTAGGGGGTTTCCAATGGTTCCCCCCGGGCGAGCAAATGTCCTTCTTTGACTCGTGGGTAGACGATGGGAACGCCAGCTGCGGGAAGCTCATGAAAGACGGCAAACTTTTGAACTATGAAGCGCTCCCGGTAGGCAGACAGGGCTCACGCATGAACTTCTGGAAATACAGACAATTGCACCACTTCTTTGAGACCCACGGTCACAATATTAGAGACCCCTTGACGCTCACCCCATTCGAACGCTTGTTTACTGCTGAGGCACCTCCTGCCCATATAGTCTCAGAACTGTACAGACTTCTTAATTTAACTGGGTCGCAAACCAGACCCGCTTATATCCGACGGTGGGAGTCTGACCTAGAGATAACGTTTACGGAGACACAACTTACCCACCTATACCATCTGACCCATTCATCCTCCATTGACTCGAGAACACAGGAAACAAACTTTAAACTCTTGTCCCGGTGGTACAGGGTCCCGGCAGACCTGGCCCAAATTTACCCCTCCGCTTCACCGCTGTGCTGGCGGGGTTGTGGTCTCAGGGGCACGTTGCTCCACATATGGTGGGACTGTCCGCTGGTCAAACCTTTCTGGGAAGACATCCGTGAACAGATTAAAGTAGTGACCGGGGTTGAGGTCCTGTTGTCCCCGAAACACTTCCTGCTGCATCTTCCCACGATCCCCATTCAGCATTACAAGAAAGGTGTACTGCCTCACCTGCTTAAACGCGGCGAGGCGTTTGCTACCGATCCACTGGAAAAAAAACAGGATCCCTACCAGGGATGAGTGGATCGCTGGGGTAAATGCAGTTAGGGAGGCAGAGGACTGGATAGCGACCTGTCGTGACACCCGAGACCGATTTGACAGCATATGGTCCCCATGGACGGACTATGTTTCTGACCCCGCCTTTGTCCCGTCTAGCTTAGACACGGCCTTATTAGAATTATCAGATCCCTCCCTTAAAGCTCGCAGACAAGCAAACGGCTAGAGGAGAACGTGACACTCATGTGACCGGCTGTGCTGGGCGGAGGGGGAACGCCTATGGAGACCAGCTCCTGAGGAACCGGGCTTGGCGTGGAGAACCTTACGGCTCCTTATGAGATCGCAGGTACATCTGAACTTTCTTTCTCTGTTATTCTCTCTCTCTTTTCCTTCCCCCCCCTTTTTTTCTTTTTCTTTTCTGTCCCCAGTCTTCCCCCTATACCTACCATTGTATGTCTATACGTTTATCTGTTGTGTTCGCAACTGCACTACCACCCAGAGGATTAAATGAGTGGTCGAGACCAGGACTAAATTTATAATATTTTTTTTTGAGACAATGAGGTCGTCCCTAGATGTTAAGGGGACACTGATGGCCTCATGTCCAGACCTAGCTCCACAGGTGCGAGTGCCCATGGTGGGCGAGTGGAGGTGGGGGGGGGGGGGGACAGCTGGAGGCCTTTGTGCCCCTCCCCCCCTGTCCCGCTCATGGACCGGGGTCTCCGCAGATCTAGCGTGCCTACGCGGTCGGTTGCTGGTCCCACCTGAGGGGGCTGGGGCCGTCCGTGGTGCTAGTCAACGCCATATTCTGTATATCGAGTTGTCCTGACAGTCTGACCTTAGATTACTCAATTCCTACTAGCAAAATTCCTGGGTGAGACAACACCGCGGGTCACCCGTCTGGTACCCGATATCTTAGCATTGTCCCTGTTTTGTTTTGTTATTGTCTGTTCAACAGACCCCTTTTGGGAATTACTGCTTATACGACCCTGCGTGGTCGACATTTCTCTCTGTTTGCAACTTATTGTTGAATGTCTGTGCTTTAAAGTGTTAAAAATAATAAACTTGATTATACAAAACAGTATAATGTCCAAAAATTCATGCAACACTGCAATCAATGGTAGGAAGTGGACACAGGGGACAAAAAGGCCAACATGTTTCACATCATGGATACTCACTGTCGGAATTTCCGACAAGCTCCCATCGAACATTTGTTGTCGGAAATTCCGACTGTGTGTACGCAGCATTTCTCTTATTTCCTTATCCCTTTTTCGCTTATCCTAACATACGGGGGGATATGGGGAAGGGAGCTAATCTAGTAGTCGGCTCACTTCCCCATCTCCCTCATATCCTGCGGAGCAATCAGAAACCAGATTAGGTGTACCTTTGAGGGCCTAGTCTTCTTGATTGCTCTGACATGGTTATAATCAACTGAGCCAACAATTCTAGCAATAGTTATGCATTGACATCTCTCATGCCGCGTACACCCGATCGGAAATTCCGACACGAAAAGTCCGATGTGAGCTTTTGCGTATGTGTATGCTCCATCAGACTTTTGTTGTCGGAATTTCCGCCAACAAAAGATCGAGAACAGGTTCCGATCGTCTGTATGCAATTCCGACATGCAAAAAAACACGCATGCTCAGAATCAAGCAGAAGAGCCGAACTGCCTATTGAACTTCATTGATCTCGGCTCGTCGTACGTGTTGTCTTGACAGTTGGAATTTCCGACAAAATTTGTGTGACCTAGTGTATGCAACAAAAGTTTGAGCCAACATTCTGCCAGAAGAAAAACAAGGTTTTCTTGTCGGAATTTCCGATCGTGTGTACGCGGCAGTAGAAGAATTTATGACTTTACATGTCAGGCACGTGGTTTGCAAGTGATGCAGAAAAAGCGCCTGTGGGTTCTGTTATTTGTATGTAATTGTGCACTGTACTGTGAATGGAACCACATCATTCTCTGTTGGTACATTTTCATGGATACTTTCTGTATTGTCCACTAAAATTTAAAATAAAATCTTTATGAAAACAAAAAAAAAATGCGCTGCAGCACTTACAGTCTTTTCTTAGTCCCCCTACAAGGCCCCACCAATATCTGTTAATCCTGCCACCTAATGTAGCTTCCTGTGATGGAGTGACAACCTTGCTGCACTGCTTCTAAAAACAAAGCAGTATTGTCACCCACATGCAGGCTGGCATGGCCTGCCATATTGTGGGCATATATTTATTTCCATTCTATCACTTTCTGGACCGCCTCCAGTTTGCTTTCTTATATAAGACATGCTCGGTGCAGCCTATGTTGCCTGAGCGACTTCCCAGTTTCTCTGTGCTCCCGGTTTGCCTTGCATTACTTGTGTTCTGTGTCTGACTTCACCTGTACCAACCCGCCTTTGTCTACCGTTTTTGCTTTTCTGTCGCCCACCCTGACTTTGGATTATTTCCTCTTTGGCCATCTGTACTCTGCACATGCGAGTGGTCTCCGTATCATCAGCAGGGTGTACCTAGGGGCCGTCACCTGGTTCCACCTTGCTGCATGTCCATCCCCACCATCAGGGGCCTTGGTAAAGAAGCAGGCTGGGGCTTAGACTCTGCATCTTGGGGAACCCCAAGTTGGTGTTCTACAAGGGCTCACTGCCACAGAAACCTGACAGTGTAGCCATCGACATTGTCACTACTGATTCACAAACCTGTAGCATGTCAATTAGTACCTGGCCACACCTAGTCCTTCCTACTGCTTTCTTGATTGACAACACTGATTCTGCTGATGAATCTCTCCCACAGTGAGCTGCAGTGTCTGGGAGGGGGAGCGTGTGAGACACAAATGAAGGAGTATTTGGCTCAGTCATTGAGGGCAAATTACGTTGTTGTTTTTTTAAGCGGAGTTCCACCCTAAAGTGGAACTTCTACTCATCTGATTCCCCGCCCCCCCCCCCCCAGTGCAACAATTACCACCTTTCGGGGAAGGGGGAACAGGATACTTTTCCCACTACAGGGAGTCCCGTGACGTCACCACGGGACTGCCGGGGGAATAAGAGAGAGGAGCGAGGCCTTGCACATGCGCAGTAGGGTTCCCGGTGTGAAGCCGAAAAGGATACACTTCCGGGGTACCTTACCCGCAATGGAGGCAGCAGCACCTGACAGCTGATGGAAACATCAGCTGCGGGTGCTGACATTGCTGGACTCCAGGGCAGGTAAGTGTCCTATTATTAAAAGCCAGCAGCTGCAGTATGTGTAGCTGCTGGCTTTTAATGTTTTACTTTTTGGCTTGAACACCGCTTTAACTTTATAAGGTTTGTGCTTTTCATAGTAACTGGATTTGAGAGATTGTCACACATAGGCATTTACATGCACTTTAATTCTTACTTCCACGGCAAACAGCGAGCCCTGCCTCATACGGATATAATGGACAGCCGAAAGACTAACACAGCAGAAGAAGAACATAAAAACCGACATCATCAGAGCAATCATATACAATTAAGACAATTTCATGGCGGGAAAAAAGTTACATTCATGCCAGGCATTCGGTTTCAGTGTTTCTAAATCAAAAACGATTTCTTTATAGCGTTGAATCCAATTTATGTTTTTACTGCTGTCTTGGTCTCCTATAGATAGATTTGCTATCCCAGAGATAGAAATCGATAGGAAATCTAACATTAAGGAGTCGTCACCAAAACAAGAGGTGGAGTAAAACCATCCAATGGGACTTGTTCAGATATCTATTGTCCAATAGACTGTACACATGGTCGGAATTTCTGACAAGAAAAGTTCGATGTGAGCTTTTGGTCGGAAATTCCGACCGTGTGGGCTCCATCGGATTTTTTCTGTCAGAATTTACAACAGCAAAAATTTGAGAGCTGATTCTCAATTTTTCCGACGGGAAAAGATCTCGTCGGAAATTCCGATTGTCTGTATGCAAGTCTGACGCGCAAAAATACTAAATTAAAGCGGAACGAAACGTTCCAATGTACTCACCTCTACCTTCTAGAGATACGGCAATTACATCCCTCACTGGCCTCGGACATCTTCTGCCTGGACCTCGGGTTCTCAGCCTCTTGATTGGCTGGCAGGGGATAATGTTATCATGCGAATGCGCACCGGAGACAGTCAGTCTGGCACAACGGGAGTGTGCCAGGAATGCAGCGGAGTTGAACATGTACAACTCAGTGTAAATGTAATAGAAAGTTGCCAACAGGCAGGTGTGTATTATTGCAGAAGAGACATTGCATAAAGTCTCTTCTGCAATAAAGAGTTGCCTGCTTGCAGTTTTCTAAAACTTGGATTTAGTTCTGTTGGGGTGAATATTACCGCGCTTACCATAAACGGGGGGAGGGGGGGGGAAGAGGGGAGTGGGTGGGGGGGAGGGGAGTGGGTGGATACAGCTGCTGCACTGAATGGTGTATCAACCAAGGCAGATAAAAATGGGGGGGTGTAGTGCTGCGCTGTAAGGAAGAAAGTGGGGATGGGATAAATGAAGAGGAAGTGTGGCAAAAAACTAGATACGTGGAAAAAAGAAAAAAGGAATAACCTAACTATTATACATAGTAATGTCAGAAAATGACAGTGGTGTATATAAGAAATATATATTAAACGTGCTAAATGCAGCCTAAGCCGGCTGCCAAACCAATGACAGTGCAAAATAACATATAAAGTGTAACTTCCTTATAACAATCTGGTGCACAAAGTGCCAGAAATCGGACACAACAGTGTTATTCAGGGTGAATGTCCATACAACAGGTAACAATGAGTCCATGCAATGTATAAATGCAATATGGCACCTGGTAGAGAGAGGGTACCCTGAGTACACCATGCAACTTGTTTTTAAAAATGATTGGAATTGGAACCCCATTGTTTATTCCTATGAGGCTACAACAAAATGGTGGTTACCACACTTCCTGTTTATGAAAGTAGCTCAGTGCCTCACTTCCAGTTGCATTAACAAGCTACCCTATATAACAGTACCCTTATGTCACCTTAACTACTCCTGAGGAAGTCACGTGGAGTGACGAATGCGCGTATGAGGTAGCAGAGGTGACGTTGGCGGACGCCCTGTGTTTTTATGCCTGTTTTTTATTTCAACTTTGTGAGTACCCATTTATTGTTTTAATAAAACCCCCCTGTTTTAATGGTACTACACTATTGGCATTTTTTTGTTTTCCTGGATGTGAGCGACTATTATCGTTTGGAGGTGATTACCAGGAAGGATCCATTCTCACCACATTTACCTATTTGGATGACACCACAAGTGGACTCAACCTGAAAAGTGCTCCTGGGCTTTGTTTTCTGCTGTTACCTTACAGCAGTAAGGTAAGGGGACATCTTTACTTATTTTGGAAATAGCATCTGCAACTGGTCATCACGGCATTTTGGCTTTTACATCAGCAATCTTTTTGAACTTTATATCCATATTGCATTTATACATTGCATTGACTCATTGTTACCTGTTGTATGGACATTCACCCTGAATAACACTGTTGTGTGCAAATTCTGGCACTTTGTGCACCAGATTGTTATAAGGAAGTTACACTTTATATGTTATTTTGCACTGTCATTGGTTTGGCAGCCGGCTTAGGCTGCATTTAGCACGTTTAATATATATTTCTTATATACACCACTGTCATTTTCTGACATTACTATGTATAATAGTTAGGTTATTCCTTTTTTCTTTTTTCCATGGATTTAGTTCTGATTTAAATTCTCATTTAGGTCTAAGAAAAAAGGATTTTCTGCTCCCTTAGCAGCCACAATGTCTTCTTCCTTAGGTCCTGGCAGCGGACTGTCCCTCATTGTCTTCACATCCAATAGCCTCTGGCGACGGACAGTCCCACGTTGTCTTCACATCCAATAGCCTCTGGTGGTGGACTAGATGCATGGGGAGGCATGGTTTGGCTCAATTTACGAGCAAACATGGAGGAAGCCGAGTTGCTATGTCGAAGGAATTTGGCTTTGGACCAACGAAGGGCCTTCTCAGTTTTTGCGGACAAGAGGGTATCCAATTCATGCCATTTCTGCCCTACCAGTTGTGCATTGAACAATGTCAGATTCACATTTAATAGCCTCTGGTAGCGGACTGTCCCTTGTTGTCTTCACATCCAATAGCCTCTGGCGGCGGACTGTCCCTCGTTGTCTTCACATTCAATACCCTCTGGTGGTGGACTGTCCCTCATTGTCTTCACATCCAATAGTCTCTGGCATTGGACTGACCCTCATTGTCTTCACATCCAATAGCCTCTGGCGGAGGACAGTCCCTCGTCGTCTTCACATCCAAAAGCCTCTGGCGGAGGACAGTCCCTCGTTGTCTTCACATACAATAGCCTCTGGCGGCGGACTGTCCCTCGTTGTCTTCACATACAATAGCCTCTGGCGGCGGACTGTCCCTCGTTGTCTTCACATACAATAGCCTCTGGCGGCGGACTGTCCCTCGTTGTCTTCACATACAATAGCCTCTGGCGGCGGACTGTCCCTCATTGTCTTCACATCCAATAGCCTCTGGCGGCGGACTGTCCCTTGTCGTATTCACATTCAAAAGCCTCTGGCGGAGGACAGTCCCTCGTTGTCTTCACATCCAATAGCCTCTGGCGGCGGACTGTCCCTCGTTGTCTTCACATACAATAGCCTCTAGCGGCGGACTGTCCCTCGTTGTCTTCACATACAATAGCCTCTGGCGGCGGACTGTCCCTCGTTGTCTTCACATCCAATAGCCTCTGGCGTCGGACTGTCCCTCGTTGTCTTCACATCCAATAGCCTCTGGCGGCGGACTGTCCCTCGTTGTCTACACATCCAATAGCCTCTGGCGGCGGACTGACCCTTGTTGTCTATACATCCAATAGCCTCTGGTGGTGAACTGTCCCTTGTTGTCTTCATATTCTTTTTTTTGTATAGATGCGGGGGATGTATGGTTTGGTTCAATTTACGAGCAAACATGGAGGAAGCGATGTAGGAGGAATTTGGCTTTAGACCAACGAAGGGCCTTCTCCGTTTTCGCGGACAAGAGGGTATCTAATTCAAGCCGTTTCTGTGCTACCAGTTGTGCATTGAACAATGTCGGATTCCCTGTTGGCAATTTGTTGTCTTCACATTCAATAGCCTGTGGCAGCGGACTGTCCCTCGTTGGCTTCACATCGAATAGCCTCTGGCGGCAGACTGTCCCTTGTTGTCTTCACATCCAATAGCCTCTGGTGGTGGACTGTCCCTCAGTGCCCAAGGCTATGGGCTCCTTGTACTTGATGAAGTCAGAGGACCTGCAACATAACATAGTGGAGAAGAGACTGCAAAGACCAGTCTAGCGTTGCGGAGGGAGGATCGGGTAAGAAAAAGTGCTAGACCTAAACAAGCATTCAACTCTTGCAGTTCAGATCAGCCCAACCACAAGGTAGGGTTTTTTAATTGGCTTTAAAGCAGAACTAAACTCTACTATCTTTTACAGCCAAGCAATCTGCCATCTCATCTGTAGCTACCATGCTGGAGCACGTGAGATCAGTTATGACACCAGCCATTTGATGATCTAACTGTTTGTGACTCCTTACTATTTTGACCACAAGAGATATGACCTCCGGGAAAATCTTCACATCAGACACACCTACGTGTGTTCAATGTCTGCCACTCTACATAAGCCTAGAGTTCTACTTTAATGTGCAACTAACTCGTAACCAGTGTGCATGAAAATAAATGTATCTGACAGTAAACCAGCCACTTGACAGAATCCAACTGCTCAGAGATTACAGCAGCATCCTGCAGAACCTATTTCCTTTTAATGGCTCCTGTATTATTAATTCCCTGCTACGTTCACCTCCTGGAAATCACTATCTATTCCGATCAATCAGGCATGATCAATCGATCCTTGCTCTCCCAGGCCGCCTTATTGATCCCATGTTCCTGCATTTAATGAAGCCAGCGGCGCGGCGGCACGGTCTCTCTTTTATTGTGCAACTTTGCTTGTCTCTAATTGTTACTTTCTCGTTAAAATGAAATAAGAGAAAGTTGGGCAGTTTAATTAGAGCTCCTGATTGGGTTTTGCTTGGACTCGGTCTTAGAAGTTTCAGAACTACTGAATGCGCCTAATGAAAGAAAATATGAGAGGGCCATGACTTCTTCATAAAGGAACGAAGAATGAGAAGATAAGGAGAGTGAGAATAAGACCAGAGACAGAGGAAAATAACAAGAGGGAGCAAGCACACAGTTACAGTGAAGAGTAAGAGAAGCTAGAAAAAAGCAAGAGAGAGAAGAAAAAGGGGAGGGAGGAGAGAGAAGGGAGGAGATGAGAAAAAGGAGGAAGTGAAGAGAGGGGTAAATAGAATGGGAAAGAGGAAAGGAGGGGGAGGGGCAAGAGAAAAAAAAGGAGGGAGGAGAGGAAAAAAGAACAGAGTACAAAAGGAAAGAAGAGGAGTGGAGGGAGGAGAGAAGAGCAGAGAAGAGAGAAATGGAAAAAAAAGAGAGAGAGGAGAGAAATAAAGACAGAAAAAGGTCAAAAGAGAGGGGAAGCATGTAGAAAAAGTGGAAAGAGGAGATGAAAGGAGGAGGAAGGAAAGCAGAAACAAGGAGGGTAGAGAGGAGAAAACGGGGAGGCAAGAGAAGAGAAACGAGGAGGCAAGAGAAGAGAAACGAGGAGGCAAGAGAAGAGAAACGAGGAGGCAAGAGAAGAGAAACGAGGAGGCAAGAGAAGAGAAACGAGGAGGCAAGAGAAGAGAAACGAGGAGGGAAGAGAAGAGAAACGAGGAGACTAGAGAAGAGAAACGAGGAGACTAGAGAAGAGAAACAAGGAGACTAGAAAAGAGAAACGAGGAGACTAGAGAAGAGAAACGAGGAGGCAAGAGAAGAGAAACAAGGAGGAAAGAGAAGAGAAACAAGGAGGAAAGAGAAACGAGGGGGGAGAGAAAGAGGTTTGAGGTTCAAGAGCAGAGAGGGGGGAAGAGAAGGTAAAAACGAGGGGGAGAAGAGAAGGTAAAAACGAGGGGGGGGGGGGAGAAGGTAAAAACAAGGGGGGAAGAGAAGGGGGAAACGAGGGGGGAGAGTAGGGAAACGAGGGGGGAGAGTAGGGAAACGAGGGGGGAGAGTAGGGAAACGAGGGGGGAGAGTAGGGAAAAAAGGGGGGAGAGAAGGGAAAAAAGGGGGGAGAGAAGGGAAACGAGGAGGGGAGAGAAGGGAAACGAGGAGAGGAGAGAAGGGAAACGAGGAGGGGAGAGAAGGGAAACGAGGAGGGGAGAGAAAAGAGACAAGGGAAACGAGGAGGGGAGAGAAGGCAAACGAGGGTGGAAGAGAAGAGAAACGAGGAAGAAAGAGAGGAGAAACGAGGAAGAAAGAGAGGAGAAACGAGGAAGAGAGAGGAGAAACGAGGAAGAGAGAGGAGAAACGAGGAAGAGAGAGGAGAAACGAGGAAGAGAGAGGAGAAACGAGGAAGAGAGAGGAGAAACGAGGAAGAGAGAGGAGAAACGAGGAAGAGAGAGAAGAAACGAGGAAGAGAGAGAAGAAACAAGGAAGAGAGAGAAGAAACAAGGAAGAGAGAGGAGAAACGAGGAAGAGAGAGGAGAAACGAGGAAGAGAGAGGAGAAACGAGGAAGAGAGAGGAGAAACGAGGAAGAGAGAAGAAACGAGGAAGAAAGAGAAGAAACGAGGAAGGAAGAGAAGAAACGAGGAAGGAAGAGAAAAAGTTAGGAAAAAATTGAATAAACAAGGAAGAAATTAAAGAAACCAAGAAGAAAGAGAGGAGAGGAGAAGAGGGAGAAGGGAGAGTGGAGAATAAATTATATGAAAGTAAGGAAGAGGAAAGGAGAGAAGAGAAGATGAGAGAAAATGAAGAAAGAAGGGAAGAATGTATGGGCAAGAGTGGGGATGAGGAAAGGAGGGAAAAGCGATAAGAGAAAAGAAAGGAAGCGAGGATAGAAAATAAGCTAGGAGCAAAAAAAAGAGGAGATGAGGGGGGTGGTGAAAGGAGGGTCAGGTAAAGAGAGAAACGAGGAAACAGTAGTTATCCAAGTATCACTATCAGAATTGTTTAGACTCCATACACTGCAGGAAGGTGGCAAAATAATACAGAATTTGGATACTACATAAATCTCTCGCCTAGTATAGTCCACAGAACAGTCACCTTTTCTCAGGCAAGAAAAACTGTGAGACACACAGAGTTGGTCCTTACCGATCTTTTTGCTGTTCTCCTCATTGCGGTTATGGGCAATGATGGGCGAGTATATGAACGGACTCTTTGTAGACAGTTTCTGGCCCAGCAGGCTCTTTACTTTCTGCGGTCGCAGGATGACCGGTAGGTTGAGTAGTTTCACAGACCTAAAAGTGAAGACATTCTTTCATTAGTGAGTATGTATAGAGGATTAAAGCGGTATTCTGGATTATGCGATATATTAAATGTAAAGACTTGCAGATTAGCCACTGAAGCAGTTGTGGTAACCTTTAGGGTATACAGTATCCCCAAACTGTGGCCCCCGACATCACCAAAGGGGTTGTACAAAACATTTTGTATATGTTATTCTACAGACGACTGTCATAGTATGGGCTTAACTTCAAGATGGTCAGAGACAGGGAGTAGAACTAGAAGAGATGGTCAGAAACTGAAGGCCAAACTACAGGAGACGGTTAAAGATTGAGGGGCCAACTACAGGAGATGGTCAAAGACTGAGGGGCCAACTACAGGAAATGGTTAAAGACTGAGGGGCCAACTACAAGAGATGGTTAAAGACTGAGGGGCCAACTACAGGAGATGGTCAAAGACTGAGGGGCCAACTACAGGAGATGGTCAAAGACTGAGGGGCCAACTACAGGAGATGGTTAAAGACTGAGGGGCCAACTACAGAAGATGGTTGTAGACTGCAACTAAAAGTATAGGAGACGGTCAGAGACAGAGGGCTTACATACAGGAGATGGTCAGAGACTGCAGACATACTACAGGAGATGGTACAGAGCAGCCTGTAAAAATGGGGGTAACTTAATGCGCAAACCACACTACTAATAAGTCAAATAAAATAAAGGGAGGAGGGAGGAGAGCCGGTGGTGACGTCATCTCCGCTTTCAGCCGGGAGCGGAGAAGCATAGTGTGTTGATGCCTTGTGTCATCTTTTTAAATGTAAGGCCTTGTACACACGATCAGTCCAAACCGATGAAAACGGACTTAAGATCATTTTCATCGGTTCACAGACTGATGGTCTGATGTGCGTACACACCATCAGTTCAAAAACCGAACGTGTCAGAACACGGTGACGTAAAACACAACGACGTGCTTAAAAAAACGAAGTTCAATGCTTCCAAGCATGCGTCGACTTGATTCTGAGCATGCGCGGGTTTTGAACCGATGATTTAGACCGATGGTCAGGCGTCCATCAGTCCGATTTTAAAGCAAGTTTTAAAACTTTGGACTGAAGGACAAAAGACTGATGGGCCATACACACGGTCGGTCTGGACCGATGAAACTGAACTTCAGTCCGTTTTCATTGGTTTGGACTGATCGTGTGTACGCAGCCTGAGTTTTTCTTATAATTTTAAAATAAAGTTGCTGTACGTTTTTACACTATTGGAGCGTGTTCCTTCCTCTATGTACTCTGCTGGAAGCCATTGGTCCAAGGGAAAGAGGTCATACACGCTGCTGCTGTGGACTTAAAGGGACCCGTTTGTGGTGGAAAACGTATTTGCTATAAGAGAAGCTGCTGCCATTGGGTTCATATTAAGAGGCTTAGTCAAAAGATAGAGGTGAGAGGCTGGGGAAACCGGGCACCTGGAGTGGAGCACTTTTTTAAATTTGGTTGGAAGCACCTCACTTTGGAAATAATTTTGGACATTTCTTCTGGTCTGCATGTTGCTGTATTGCTATTTTTTCCAGACTTTTTTCCAGACTTTTTTCCACATTGCATGAAGACTGTTACTATTTCACCTATTTTTTATGAGTTATTTATACTTATAAGAAAAAATATAAAAATCGGGCTACCTCAACCGTCTTAAACAAACACAAAAAAGGATTTTTAATAAACAGCTTACCTGTAAAATCCTTTTCTTGAAGTACATCACGGGACACAGAGCGCATAGCCATTACACTTGGGTTATATGCGTACCTTCAGGTGTGGACACTGGTGTAATCAATTTCACAGGAAGTTTCCTCCCTATATAACCCCCTCCCACTGGGAGTGCTTCAGTTTTGTAGCAAGCAATTCTCCCGAGGTTACACAATGTTCCCCAAAAGAGGGGTGGGAGCTCTGTGTCCCGTGATGTACTTCAAGAAAAGGATTTTACAGGTAAGCTGTTTATTAAAAATCCTTTTTTCTTTATCGTACATCACGGGACACAGAGCGCATAGCCATTACACTTGGGATGTCCTAAAGCAATGCTCTATGAAGGGAGGGAGACCGTAAGGCCAAGAATAGCCAAACAAAAAATTATCAACCAACAGAGAAAAGGGGGCGTGACCCGGACCAGAGGATTCTATACTGCTGCCCGTAGGACCGCCTGCCCAAATGCTGCGTCCAGGGCAGGACTTAGGGGGGTGGGGGCCCCTGGGCTTGAGCGAGGGGGGGATCATGGTTGTTGAGGAGCGGGGGGGGCGCATTAAAGTTGTTGAGCGGGGGGGGGGGAATTGAAGTTGTTGAGCGGGGGGCGAATTGAAGTTGTTGAGCGGGTGATGCACATTAAAGTTGTTGAGCGGGGGGGGGGGGGGGTGACTCATCTGTGCACGGAATAAAATATATATATAAAAAGGGGGGTAGCCATCTGGGGCCCTTTAATAATAATAATAATAATAAATATATATATTAGGGCTGTTACTGATCAAAATTTTTGTGCTCGATTAATAGTTTTTTTTTTTAATCGATTAATCGACTAATTTCGATTAATTACAACGCACATACAGATTCCCAGTGCAGCTACCAACAACTGGAAAAATGGATAGCAAGATACAAAAAACACACAAAGGCAGCGCTCGCTGGGAATAGCATTAAAACTTTTATAGTCTTCAAGTAGGTAACAAAATAAATATTGCACTGGAGATAAAATCGATGTAGCTACATAAACTGTAAAAATGGCGCGAGTAATACCAAACGGTAGCAAAAGCAGTCATAACAACAAGTAGCTAAGTATGATACTGGTATAAAAATGTGTACAACGATACTACTGCTGAATCCAGATGAGGAGAGGTTAACATCAGTCCGTCGGCATTTAGATGTCCCATGAAGGGAACTATCACAACTCCCAAAGGATGGCTGTAGAATCCCAGGTTGATAGAGGGAAGTGTAACAGCCCTCGTGTGTGGCAGATAGTAAGGTCCCACCGGCATGCAGATATGAAGGCACAGCAAAGGAGCCCTTCAGATGGACACGGCAAGCCCCGCCGGTGTCCGTGACGTTATCGGATCTCCTATGAAACTCCCTGAAGGCCCAGAAGCCAGCGGAGAGGGAGTACCAATCAAAAGAATTTTAATCGATCAAAAAGATTTTGATCGATCAAAAAAATTAAAGATTAATCGATCAATTAAAAGTTAATTTGCACAGCCCTATATATATATATATATATATTAGAGCTGCACGATTAATAGTGAAGAATCATTATTGCGATCTTTTTCCCGTTGCGATTCTTGATACAGGGTTTCACGATCTTTCACATAAATTAGGAATTTTTAACCACTTAAACACCAAACCTTTTTCTGACAGCTCTTTTCAAGTTAAAATCATTATTTTTTTTTTTGCTAGAAAATTACTTAGAACCCCCAAAGATTATATCATTTTTTAGTAAAGACCTTGGCCTAGAGAATAAAATGGCGGTTGTTGCAATATTTTATGTTGCACTGTATTTGCGCAGCAGTCTTTTTAAATGCATTTTTTTGGGGAAAAAAAATACTTTAATGAATAAAAAAAAAAAAAAAAACTAGGCAGTAAAGTTAGCCCATTTTTTTTTTTGTATAAATGTAAAAGATTTTACGCCGTGAGAATCGTGAGAGAACCGTGATCTTCATTCTAGGCAAAAAAATTGTGATTCTCATTTTGGCCAGAATCGTGCATCGGGCCCCGGTTGCTGTCCGGGGCCCTGGGGACCTCCAGACCCCTAAAAAATTTAAAAAAAATACATAAAAAGGGGAGGTTGCCATCCGGGGGCCCTGGGGACCTCTGGGCCTTTTAATAAAAAATAAAAAAATATAAACAAAAATAAAAAAATAAACATTTATAATAAAAAATAAAAAAAGGGGGGGTTGCCACATGGGGCCCTGGGGACCTCTGAGCCCTTTAATAAAAAAAAATAAAAAAAATAAAAAAAATATATATATATATATATATAAAAAAATTATTTTTTATAAAAAAAAGGGGGGCGGTTGCCATCCAGGGGCCCTGGAGACCTCTGGGCCCTTTAATAATAATAATGATAATAAATATAAATATATATATATATATATATATATATATATATATATATATATATATATATATTGAATATATATATATATATATATAAATATATAAAAAAACATTTTTTTATAAAAATAAATAAAAAAAGGAAGGGTTGCTGTCCGGGGCCCTGGGGACCTCTGGACACCTAAAAAAAAAAAAAAAAGGGGGGCCCATGGGCTTGAGCCCAGTCAAGCCCAATGGTAAGTCCGGCCCTGGCTGCGTTCGTACCCTTTGCAACGTCCAACTTATAAAATTTAGTAAACGTATGTACGGAAGACCAGGTTGCCGCCTTGCAAACCTGTGCCATAGAGATCTGATGGTGTGCCGCCCAGGAGGCACTCATGGCCCTCGTAGAATGGGCTTTAACTGATAAGGGAGGTGGAACGCGCTTCAGACCATAGGCCTGAAAAATCAGCTGCTTAATCCACCTAGCCAAGGAAGACTTGGCAGCCGGCTGACCCTTCTTGGGGCCATCCGGAAGAACAAAAAGCACATCTGTTTTCCGAATCTTCTCTGTAGCCTTGAGATAGACCCTCATGGCTCGAACCACGTCCAAAGTATGAAGCAGTCTTTCCTCTCTGGACTGGGGAGTAGGAAAGAAGGATGGTAGGACTAGATCCTGATTCAAGTGAAAACTGGATATGACCTTAGGAAGGAAAGAAGGTTGAGGCCGCAGAACCACTCTGTCCTTTTGCAGAATAAGGTATGGCTCCCTGCATGACAAGGCTGCCAGCTCGGAAACCCTTCTGGCCGAAGCCATAGCCACCAAGAAAACCAACTTTCGGGTTAGTAGCACAAGAGGGATTTCTGTCAGAGGTTCAAACGGCTGCCTTTGTAAAGCTGACAAGACCAGATTTAAATTCCAGGGGCAGAGGGGAGCTCTAATAGGGGGATTCACATGCAAGACCCCCTGCAAGAAGGTTTTCATAAGCGAATGGGCGGCCAAGGGTCTTTGAAACCATATCGATAAAGCCGACACCTGCCCCTTTAGAGTACTAAGAGCCAACCCTTTGTCAACGCCAACCTGGAGGAATCGCAAGATCCTGCCAATAAAAAACTTTTGAGGATGCCATTTTTGAGACTCGCCCCACTCCACATAGGTTCTCCAGACTCTGTAATAAATATTTCTAGAGACTGGTTTCCTAGCCTGAATCAACGTAGATATGACCTGAGCTGAGAGGCCTCTGCCCTTAAGAATTAGGGATTCAGCCGCCAAGCCGTCAAATTTAGCTGCTGTGAAGCAGGGTGGCAGATTGGGCCCTGAGACAGCAGACCTGGCGCAGGGGGAGCGGCCACGGCGCCCCAACTTACATCCTCACGATGAGTGCGTACCAAGCCCTCCTGGGCCAGGCTGGGGCCACCAGGATCACATGCCTGCGCTCCACCCTGATCCTCCGTAGAAGGGGGGGAATCATCTGCAGTGGAGGGAACGCATACAAGAGAGAAAACTGGTGCCAGGGTCAAACCAACGCATCGGTCCCGTAGGCTGAGGGATCCCTGGCTCGGGATATGAATTTGTCCAACTTTTTGTTGGATCTCGTTGCCATAATGTCCACATCTGGAACTCCGAATCTTTGGCAAATCTCTTGGAATACCTGGGGGTGAAGAGACCACTCCCCCGGGAGCAACTGTTGATGACTCAAAAAATCTGCTTGAGAATTGTCTATCCCTGGGATGAACACCGCCGAGATGCAGGGTACATGGGCTTCGGCCCATGAGAAAATCAGGTTTACTTCCCTTTGGGCCGCTAGGCTCCTCGTACCCCCCTGGTGGTTTATGTATGCCACCGCAGTGGCATTGTCGGACTGTATCCTTACTGGCAGACCCTGAAGGGGGAGTGTCCAGGCGACCAGGGCCAGCCGAGCAGCTCTGATCTCTAGGATATTGATGGGAAGCAGTTTTTCTGCCTCCGACCACTGCCCTTGCTGGGTCTGTCCTTCTAGAACTGCCCCCCCAACCTGACAGGCTGGCATCCGTGGCTACTATCTTCCACGTGATGGGGCAAAAGGATTTCCCTTTTGACAAATTTTGAGGGACCAGCCACCAGAACAGGCTGCGCCGGACTCCTGGGGAGAGAACTAACGCCTGAATGGACTTGTTCCAAGCAGAGAGAATGGCTGCCTGGAGATATCTGGTATGGATCTGGGCGTAGGGCACTGCCTCGAAGGCGGCCACCATCTTCCCCAGCAGTCGCATACATAGGCGAATAGTCGGCCTCTTCTTGCCTAAGATCACTTGAACTGCTTGAGTTATTGATCTGACCTTTGCTTGAGGTAAAAATATCCTCTGGCAGTCTGTATCTAGCCGAAGGCCTAGATATTCCAACTGCTTTGTGGGTTGCAATATCGATTTTTCTTGGTTCACAATCCACCCGAATTCCTCTAGATGCCGAACTGTGCGAACTACTGCATGATTGAGGCTGGAAGCTGATCTGTCGATAACCAGAAGATCGTCCAGGTATGCCAGGACCAAAATGCCTTCTGTCCTTAGGACGGCTAGCACCGGGGCTAACACCTTTGTGAATACCCGCGGAGCTGTTGCCAACCCGAAAGGGAGGGCTACGAACTGGTAATGACGGTGATCTATCATAAAACGAAGAAACTTGTGATGTGCCGGGTAGATCGGCACGTGCAGATACGCATCCTTTATGTCTATAGATGCTAGAAAGTCGTCTTGATGTAGGCTGGCTGCCACCGAACGTATGGACTCCATACGAAAGGTCTGAATCTTTAGAAAGCGATTTAGGCGTTTGAGGTCTAAGATAGGCCTGACGTCGCCATTGGGCTTTGGTATTATGAAAAGGTTGGAGTAGAATCCCAGACCCCATTCCTGGGTTGGTACTTCTACAATTACTCCTTGGAGCAAGAGACGATCCAATGCTTTTACAAGAGAGGCCCTCTTTAATGGGTCGCTTGGAAGACTTGACCCCTGAAAATGAGGAGGGGGGACTTCCCGAAACTCTAGCCTGCAGCCCGTGGCTACCACGGACAGTACCCAAGAGTCGGGAATTCTGGCCTCCCACACTTCGGAGAAAAACCGAAGCCTTCCCCCCACCCAAGAGAGTGGGGGCGCCCCTTCATGAATCTGACTTGATGACTGGTTTAACCGGCTTGCGAGACCATGGCCTCTTGCCTGCCGTGGCTTGTCCTTGTGGGCGGCTATTAAATGCTGAATGTCCGGGAGGCCGTCGATACTGACGGGAAGTTGAAGGGGCCGAGCCTGCGAAGGCCTGTCGCTTAAACGTGGGCCCACGCGATCTTTTCTTGACAGGCAAGAAAGAACTTTTACCACTTGATATGGTCTGAATATATTTATCTAGGTCTTCACCGAATAGTCTCCCACCATGAAAGGGAAATCCTGCTAAAAGCCTTTTGCAGGGTGCCTCTGCTGACCAGTTCTTCAGCCACAAAAGGCGACGCATATGAACCAACAGCAGAGATAGACGGGACGCCTGTTGAATGGAGTCCTTAATAGCATCTACTGCAAAGCAGAGAACCCTTGGTAGGTCTGCCAATTCACGAGTTTGCTGAGCCGGCATGTCCCTTAATATCTGTTTTAGTCTGATCCTTTAACGCCTGACAAACGCCAATGGCTGCCACTGCTGGCTGAACCACGGCACCTACTGTGGTAAAAGAAGCCTTCAGTAGGGTCTCCAATTTTTTGTCGACCGGATCTTTGAACATCTGGACATTTTCAACCGGACAGGTCAGGGATTTATTCACGCAGGAAATGGCTGCGTCCAAATTAGGGAGTGCCCATTTCTTTGCAAATTCCTCTTCCATAGGATAGAGAATAGAGAACCTTTTTGGGATAAAGATCCTATCAGGTTGAGCCCAATCCTGAAAAATCACGCTCTCCAGAAGGGGGTGAATCGGAAAAGACGCACAACTTAATGGTGCTTTTGAAGAACCTAAAGAGGATACCGCAGGGGCTAATAGTTCTGACACTGGAAGTTTAAAAGCAGTGCGAACCATATCTGTCAGAGACTGGATCCACAGGCTCTCCGCTTGAGAAGCCGAAAAAAAATTCATCTACAGTGGAACCCTCAATGTCTGAACCGTCGGGACTCGGGTCCGCTTGATCCTCCTGTGGGTCCAATTCCTCCGAAGAGAGGACCTCTGCATCTGAAAACACCAATCTAGGTGACGGGGAACTAGCCCGTTTGCCACTTGGCAAAGAGCGGGCAATCAAAGCAGTTAACCTTTCCTCTAGCCCACCCAGGTGGTCGCTAGCATTTCTTCCGTAACGTAAACGGGAATGGGTTGATTGGGGGCCGCCTCTGCCCCCTAGCACCCTCAATGGCTCCTGCAACATGCTACTCGGTGGTCTATCTGGTGAGGGTGGGATCGTTGGAGCCTGGCCCAAATCCTCTGACCCCGATGGAGACCTCTTTAGTTTTTTGGCACCCTTTGCAGCCTTAGCTGGTCCTGATCCCTTGGGAGCCATTGCACAACCTTGAGACACCCCTGTAGCCAACACCCAACTGTTGTAGCTAGAAGTGAATCATTAATAAGGTATATATATTTTTTTTTTTTTCAAATTTCCACACGCCCGAGAAGGCGGCAATACCGAGGAAATCCTGTGAGTATTGCAACACCAATGCCCGTTAGCCGGAGCCCAAGGTTGCACCGACTCAGATACTGCCGGATCTAAGGCTGAGTCCAGACCTGAAGATCCACAAACCACCACTAGGTGTCACTGCATAGCCAGAATGGCTCAGCTGCGTGCTCTGTGTCCTCTCTCTCCTCTGCTCTCAGGAGGGAATGACCAGCCAGGAAATGCTTTGCTTTAACTGAGACCTGACACTGCTGGCCCGCCCCCCCCCCCATGCTGAAACCAACATGGAGGAAGCAGAAAGCAGAGGAGAAGCATGGACCAGTGCTAGCAACCCAACAGACACCAGGTAAGCACCAATACTTAATGTAGTGCACACACAGAGGAAGCTGTCCCCATAGGCTTCCTAAGAAACAGGAGTTTCACCAGCATTCCCCCTTTATAGTACGTGGGGCTGCAGTATCATGCTAACAGGCAGATCTGGGGGGAGTAGCAAATACATATCTTTAAAAGCATACATATACCTACATGTTATCTGGGTAAACATTAGTACATCCCATCCTGCCTCAAAAGACATAGTGGAGATAGTGGCTGATGCACAAGCATACCATTAGCCAACCCAGAACCCCCAGGGGGATACCTACTGTCGAACCAGGTCCCGCAGGTTCCCTCTTACCTGCTCCACGCCGCAGGGTATTGCAAACTGCAAGAGGCCCAATCTTCCCCCATCTCCGTGGGTATTGTCTTGGACCTTCAGGGACCGGGGTCCTGTGTTAAGGAACCCACACACCTGGACCTATATAGCATCCTGGCATCAGTAGCGTTTAGTTCTTGGAAGAGACTAAGGCACTGGAGCCCAGAATCCAGCCCTCCAAGGAGAGGCATTATAGGCAAAACCCCACTCCAGCAGGGCCCGGGTACCGTACACCTTGGCTTTGAAGCACTTTGGACGGATCCGGCTAGCTATCCTGGGTCCCGAGACCTCCGAGGGACAGCTAGACGTGACCAACACCTAAGACACTGGCGAAAAAACTGAAGCACTCCCAGTGGGAGGGGGTTATATAGGGAGGAAACTTCCTGTGAAATTGATTACACCAGTGTCCATCACCTGAAGGTACCCATATAACCCAAGTGTAATGGCTATGCGCTCTGTGTCCCGTGATGTACGATAAAGAAATATATACAAATAGAGCTGAAACAACGAATCGATTAATCAACAACTAATCGATTATGAAATTAATCGATTACAATTTTCATAATCGATTAATCGGCCAGTAAAATAATGGGACTAAAATTAGCAAATTGCTACTGTAAATATTACTTTCACTGTCCCACAGTAAAGAAATGAACACCTTACAGTAGCGATTATTTGCTCTTTTTGTATTTATTTTTGTTTTTTAACCCCATTATGTTACCAAACATCTCAGGCCGGGGTCACGCCTCTATTTTTTGGTGCTTTTTGCAGAAACACACTACAGTTCATTTACATGTTTTCCGATGGGACACGTTCACATCCATGATTTTTTTTCAGCTGCTGCGTATTTGGAAAGGACTTTTTAAAGCAAAACGGTGGTATTTTTTATTTTTTTTTGGTTCAATATACTTCAATGCAAAAGCTGCAGAAAAAGCATGTAATGTGTTTTTGCGCCAATTTGTGTTTTGTATCTGCCCAACAACAAATTGGCCCAAAATTTTTTTTAAAATGCAATATTTTTTTTTTTAATGCTATTATCCGATTAATCGAAACAATAATCGGCCAACTAATAGATTATGAAAATAATAGTTAGTTGCAGCCCTATATACAAATGAGTGATCTCAAATGATATGTGTAAAAGGCTAACTGCCATGTCAAAAATGTGACTTGTGATGGCCACTATACGACATGCCGTCACCTCAAAAACCCTCAATAATATTAATAATAGTGATTTAACGAAAAAACATACCAAGTGACATACAAATCCAAAACCATCAGCTAGGTATAAACTATGGGCCAGATTCAGCAAGACTTGTGCTGGAGTAATTCGATATGCGCCGCTTAACTGTGAAGATGCGCCGTCGTTTCTATGTGCCCGTACCCACCAAACTAGATGCGACAGAAAACGGGCCATTTCCGATCGGCTTAACTTTCCGACGCCAGAGTCTCGTCAGCGCATAATTTCGCTTGGCGCATCAGTCGCGCCTATTGATTTCGTCTGCAAATATGCAATTGAGGGAGATTTCCCGATTCGCGAACGGATTAGCACCATACGCTGGCTACATGCGCCGCGCGTATCTCGTCCGTCCGGCGCAAAGTTATTTCTACAAATAGCTGCTTTATCTTTACTCCAGACGGCCTCAGGTCAGCAGGAGAGCAGCTACAGCAGCGTTACCGACGATAAGAGCCAGCTGAGCACCCCCACTTGCAGGACAACACCTCTGTCCATGCTTGTCTGTCAAATTTTACAGCCATGGAGGAAGACATCATAGGTCTCCATAGCCGAGATGACGGCTGACAGCTCCTGGCCTTTAGAGTTCAGCTTTCTCCTGTGTGTTTGCGGGGAACGGGAGCAGCCATCTCAGAACAAAAGTAACTTCACTGCGGGGAGGGGGAACAGGGTATACTTTAGTGCCGGAATGGCGCATCTACGGGCGCATTTAAACGCCCAACGGAAGGCATTGCGCTGACGTTTCCCGTGAAGTGGTGCCGACGGAAGTTGTGAGCATGCGCACAAGGGGGCCGAGTGAAGCCTCACTTACTGCGCATGCTCCGTGGATGATGCGCTGAACGTAAGCCTCTGCGCTGGGCTCCGCCCATCATTTACATATGATCACACCCACTTCCACTTGCGTCGGGTTACGCCAGCGCATTATCGTTACTCTGGCGCAAGTTTACGCGCAACTGCTATGTGAATAACAGTACTTGCGCCGAAAGTGTCGGCGGAGTAACGTAAATGAGAAACGTTACTCCAAAGTAAAGAAGCGCCCATCTACCTGAATCTGGCCCTATGGCTATAATTGAATCAATATACAGTCCAAAATATTCACAGTAGAAAGTCCTTAATAACAATAAAGTTGTCAAACACCCGTGCATCGGTGTCACATAACGGATTGATGAAAAACGTGTCCAGAAGAAATTAACGTGTCCTCCACCAAGCTTATGAATTGGCCTCTTACCGAAATCCCACGATCCCCTATGACAAGGAATCAGAAACTGCGTGTAACAGGTTCCAATCTCGTAGTGTCAGATCTGCAGTCCTAATGGATCTCGTTTCCCAAATATTTCAGCAATAACGATGCCCATCATGCAAGAAACATCAATAGCTCCACCTAGTGTGTTAATGTATAAAAATGTCTTTAAAAAAGTAAAAAATGCACCTACAGTTATGCAATTTAGAAACGCCTTGAAATGTGCCGGCCGGTACATAAAAATCCTCAGGCACTCGTCCACTGGGGGAACGTTTAGGAGCTTGGGTGACAGCAGCGCGCCGCTCGCCCTACGTCCGTTTCGAACAAACTTTTGTATTCCAGGGGCCCCTGTAGGTGCATTTTTAACTTTTTTAAATACATTTTTATACATTAACACACTATGTGGCGCTATTGATGTTTCTTGCATGATGGGCATCGTTATTGCTGAAATATTTTGGAAACAAGATTCATTAGGACTGCAGATCTGACACTACGAGATTGGGACCTGTTACACACGGTTTCTGATCCCTTGTCATAAGGGATCGTGGGATTTCGGTAAGAGGTCAATTCATAAGCTTGGTGGAGGACACGTTAATTTCTTTTGGACACGTTTTTCATGAATCCGTTATGTGTCACAGATGCACGGGTGTTTGACAACTCTTCTTTTTTTTTTTTACAGAAAAAAGTTTTTTATTTTGAAGACAGACAACAAACACACACATAAACCAATGACAGTACAGAGATTACAAGGGTAGCAGACTGATTACACAAGATCATATCAAAAAGGCTCAAGTACAGCACAGCTCTGGTGGGATGGGAAGCCAGCAAACCACAACACAAAATACACATCATAAATAAATAAGATAGTTACCAATTGCGGGAACCACCCGGGCGCCGTCCCCGCGTCATCGCCCCCCCATCCCCCAATAAGGGGAGCGAGGGAGGTAGAGGAGGGGGGGCAACCCCAAGGAGAAGGTGAGGGGGAAGGGGAGGGAAAGGGGAGGGAGGGGGAGGGGGAGGGGAGGGAAAGGGGAGGGAGGGGGAGGGGGAGGGGAGGGAAAGGAGAGGGAGGGGAGGGGAAGCAGCCGCCCACCGCACTGCACAGTCAGGATTCATTACAGGGGACCCAACAGTAGATCAACTAGATGTATCGATCCAATTCGACCAGATTTTGTCAAATTTCGCAGGACAGTTCCTGCTTTCGTACGTTAACCTATACAATGGGAAGACGTGATAGTTATCCCTGAAGAGGTGAGTTTTCAGGGATCGCCTGAAGGTAAAAATAGGGGATAGCCGGATAGGTTGAGGCAGTGAGTTCCAGAGGATGGGAGAGGCTCTGGAGAAATCCTGGAGATGAGCGAGCTTGACAGTAGGAGGTCTTGAGAAGAGCGGAGAGGACAGTTTTGGATATGCTTGGAGACCAGATTGGTGATGTAGCTCGGGGCAGAGTTGTGGGTGGCTTTGTAGGTTGTGGTTAGTGTTTTGAATGTAATTCCCTGGGTGATCGGGAGCCAGCGTAGGGATTGTAGTAGAGGTTTGGCAGACACAGAGCGGTTGGTAAGGTGGATAAGTCTGGTGCCATTGTTTCAAAGCGCATGTGCTGATGACGTCGGCACATGCTGATACAGGGGATATCTCCTAAACTGTGCAGGTTTAGGAGATATCCAGGGTAGCTAGAGGTAAGCCTTATTATAGGCTTACCTGTAGTGAAAAGTGGATTGTAAGGGTTTACAACCACTTTAAAGTTTACTGGAAATAACTTGACATTATTGTACATGTTACAGCTTACAGTATATGCCATGTAAGTGATTGGGTTTACTTGCAGGCTGTAAAGAGTGATGTCACCCTCCCAGGGCCGCAATCGGGAATTATGGGGCCCCTTACACAGCTTCAGGCATGGGCCCCCTAGATCAGAGAACCCGGGGGAGGGGTGCTGCTGCCTCAAATAGAGAAGTGGGGGGAGATTCTGCGAATTGAGACGCGGGGGGGTGCCACTGCTAATTGGGAAAATTGAGAAGAGGGGGGCGTGAATTGAGAAGCAAGGGGGTGCCGCTGCTAATTGGGAAAATTGAGAAGAGGGGGTTGTGAATTGAGAAGCAGGGGGTTGCCGCTGCTAACTGGGAAAATTGAGAAGTGGGGGGCGTGAATTGAAAAGCAGGGTTGGTGCCGCTACTAATTGGGAAAATTGAGAAGAGGGGGGCGTGAATTGAGAAGCAGGGGGGGTGCCGCTGCTAATTGGGAAAATTGAAAAGAGGGGGGCGTGAATTGAGAAGCAGGGGGGTTGCCCTGGGGACCTTTGGGCACCTTAAAAAAAAATATGTAATATATGAAAACACTTATAAAAAAATATTTAAAAAAAGGGGGGGTAGCCATCCAGGGCCCTGGGAACCTCCGGTGCTTTAATAAAAAGAAAAAAATATATATAAAAAAAGGGGGGTTGTCACCCTGGGCCCTGGAGATCTCCGGGACCCTGGGCCCTTTAATAAAAACAAAATAAAAAATAAAAAAAATATTTATAAAAAATGAATAAAAAAAGAGGGGGTTGCCATCCGGGGCCCTGGGGACCTCTGGGCCCCTTACAAAAAAAAGGGGGGTTGCCATTCGGGCACCTTACAGGTGTACTGCCTGTACCCCCTGATGGCGGCCCTGCACCCTCCTGTCTATACAATGTGGTGGGGGTGTATCAATTACAAGAGTGAGTGAAGAAAATGACAAATATTTTGGTGGGTAAATCAGCTCTTCTATCTAAAAATGTTGCGTTGTGTTGTGTTGTTGGTGTCCCAGTTAAAACTTGTACAGAAGTCTCCTACCCAAGGTAACGTCACCCTTTAAAAAACACACGATAAACCCTACCAAAGTTTATCCAGTTGTTCGGAAAGTAGAACACGCTGAGTGAATCAGGCATCTCCTCCTCCATTCATCTTTCTACTTTTTGTTGATGAGATGAGAGGGCGAAAAGGGTGACAATTTCACTGCGGCTGACGCTGCAGGCGGTGACCCTATTACCGTCATTATGCTGCAGGAAGAGATGAAAGTTCTGCCATCAAGGACAGAAAGGAAACCCAAACATTTAGGATATAATTCACTGAAAGGCACGGATAGGAAGGTAGGAGCAGCACAAATCACGTGTGTAAGTCAATGGGCCAGATTCTCAGCGGCGTTACGACGGAGTATCTCAGATACCTCGTCGTATCGCCGTTTTTTTTGTCTCGTATCTATGCGCGATGCTAAGCATCACTTTTGCATAGATACGCTTCTACATCCGACAAGTGTAAAACCATTACACTTGCGGATCGTAGGTGTAATGACAACTCCGGCCACTAGGTGGCCTTTACGTTGTTTTCGCATTTGCATATGCAAATGCGGTAGTACGCCGATTCTCTATCGCTTTTACGCCGCCCCGTCGTCGCGTACGTCGTTTTTGTTCACGTAAGGTTACCCCAGCTTCTATGTGGAGTAACCTTACGAAGTACCGTCGGATGCCGTCGGGTCCCGTCGGATGCCATGTTAAGTATGGCGTCGGGTCAGCGTCGGCTTTTTACGTCGCTTACGTCGTTTTACTAACTCGTTCGCGAATAGGGCATTGCGTAAGCGTCGATCACGTCGTTTTGACGTCGATTTCAACAACGCTTTCCGACGTGAGCTGGAGCATGCGCACTGGGCTTTTTCCCCGGCCGGCGCATGCGCAGTTCATTCGACGCGGGGGCGCGCTTAATTTAAATACAAGCCGCCCCATTTGAATTGCGCGGGTTTACGCTGCGCGATTTACGCGACGCAGGCGAAACCTACGGAGCAAGTGCTTAGAGAATAAAGCACTTGCTCTAGTACGATGCATATTTACGCTGGCCGCTAGGGGGTTTATGCCTAAAATATGCAAATTAGCGAGATACGCCGATTCACGAACGTACGCCCGGCTGTCGCAGTCGCAGTACAGATACGCCATTTACGTAAGGCGTTTTCAGGCGTAAAGATATTCCAACAAAAAGATGGCGCAGCCAATGTTAAGTATGGACGTCGGGACCGCGTCAAATTTTATTAATTGTACGTCATTTGCGTAACTCGTCCGTGAATGGAGCTTGATGTCAATTACGTTCACGTCGTTTTCAATGACTCTTTTCGACGTCATTTCGCCCACATACGTGATGTCAATATCATGTGACCTGGCTAGTTCAGCTCAGGGGCCCAAGAAAATTTTTGCCCAGGGTCCAATCAATATTAAAGACGGCCCTGGGACTTGTACACAGATATTCTCAATAATACCGATATATTAGAGAAAGATACATGGATTAGATAGATAGATAGATAGATAGATAGATAGATAGATAGATAGATAGATAGATAGATAGAGTGGGATGAGGGTGGGTTTACATCCACTCTAATGGGCTAGAATGCAATGCATACTAGCCCAATATGCTTTTACATTTCCCATGAGGGTTTATTTCCTCCTTAAGGATTTTCCAAGTTGAGAATCTCTTGATAGGGCTTGAGGAACGACATTCACAATTACAGAGGGTAAAGATTCCTATATTCTCGTTGGCGTGATCAGTATGGAGGGAGGTTAAAAAGATAACAGGATTTAGAGACACTCCATCAGAGTTGCCCATGTGGAATAATCTTTTATTTGAGCAATTAAGCAAACTACAAGATAATATATTTTGGAAGCAGAGAGGAATAGTAGTATTGGAACAGGTTTATGAAAGCGGGACTATGTGCTTCTTTGATTCCTTAAAAGGGTTGTAAACCCTCCTGTTTTTTCATCTTAATGCATTAAGATGAAAAAATATCTGACAATTACCGGAGCCCTGGAAAGTACCACGACGAGGACGCGCTGCATCTTTTCCTGGGGTTCTCAGGTGTTGATTGGATTGGATTGGCTCCCGCTGCTGTCAATCAAAGCCAATGACGCTGGCGCCAGGGGCAGGGCCGAGTTCTGCCTCCTGGCGGCTATGGATGCCGAATGCTGGACGTGGAAATGTGCCTGCAAGGTAACCCCCTTTGGAGAGCACTTCCCAGAGGGGGTTATCTGATGTGAGGAGGAGCACAGAGAGCCTCCGGGGGACTCCAGAAAACAGCATTCGGGGCCAAAACGAGCTGCACAGTGGGGGCAAGAATAACATGTTTGTTATTTGAAAAAAAATTATAAAAATCAAACCTATAGTATCACTTTAAAGACTCACTATAATCTATCCTATTAAGATTTTTATAAATTCCTACAATTAAGGCATGCATTACAAGCTCAATTTGGTAGCCAGAATGTTAGTATATCCAAGCTCCCTCTTATTGGAGTATTAAGAATTTAGGAGCCAAAGGTGGTTAGTATCTAAATGATATATATTAAACATAGGTTAAGATATGGTAGGCTCCGCTGCAGGTTAAAAGAAAATGGTTTGTACATCTATGACAGATGAGAAATGGAGAGGCATGCAAGGCCGGGTTCACACTGGTAGAACACGACAGTCGTACTACTTTGGATCCAACTTTGCCCTGCGACTTAAAGTCAGAGACGAGTTCGACTTCAATCAACGGGGATCCAACTTGGATCCCCGCAAATACCAGGCACTGCGTTGAATCTTGAGGGGGAACTCCACGCCAAATTTTAAATGAAAAACCCCATGGGTTGCCCCTCCAAGAGCATACCAGGCTCTTGGGTCTGGTATGGATTTTAAGGGAAACCCCCTACGCCAAAAAAACTGCGTGGGGGGTCCCCCCAAAATCAATACCAGACCCTTATCCGGGTGAGCTGGAGAAGAGGCTGGAGAGCACGGAGAAGAGGCTGGAGAGACGGAGAAGTCGAAAGAGACCTTCGGAGTTGCCTAATAAAATTACTTTAAAAAACCTGTCTAGTGTGTTTTTTTAGTGACACTTTTTCCCCCAGGTGAATGGGTAGTAGCGTACGACGTAACCCATACTCATTCACATAGGTGTGGGGGGGGGCAAAATCTGAGGTGCCCACTTATTAAAGAGGGCTCCCGGATTCAGATATGCCTCCTGCTCGCAGACCCCGACAACCAATGGCCAGGGTTGTCCGGGAAGGGGCCCTTGTCCTCATCAACATGGGGACAAGGTGCTTTGGGGTGAGGGGCCCCTGCCCCAAAGCACACCCCCTCCCCCCCATGTTAAGGGCATGAGGCCCTGGTACGAATCAGGGGGCGGAGGCATCACTTGTCCCCCACCCCCTTTCCTGACCTGCTGTGCTCCGTGCTCGGATATGGATTTTGTGGGATCCCACGCTCTGTTTTTTCGGCGTAGGGGGTTCCCCTTAAAATTCCATACCAGACCGAAGTGCCTGTATGTATGCTCTTGGAGGGGGAAATCATCTTCTGTTCTTTTATTTAAAATTTGGAGTGGAGTTCCCCCTTAAGATCATCAGCGCTTAATTCGACTTCAATGATATTCAATGGTCTGAAAGTAGGATCAAAAGTCGGACCAAAGTAGTGCAGGGATCACTTTCAAAGACGGACTGACATGTGTCGGGACCAGTTAAGACGGCTCCCATAGGGAAAAAAAGGATTTTTAATAACAGCTTACCTGTAAAATCCTTTTCTTGAAGTACATCACGGGACACAGAGCGCATAGTCATTACATATGGGTTATATGGGTACCTTCAGGTGTGGACACTGGTGTAATCAACTTCACAGGAAGTTCCTCCCTATATAACCCCTCTCCCACTGAGAGTGCTTCAGTTTTGTAGCAAGCAATTCCTCCGAGGTTACACAATGTTCCCCAAAAGAGGGGTGGGAGCTCTGTGTCCCGTGATGTACTTCAAGAAAAGGATTTTACAGGTAAGCTGTTATTAAAAATCCTTTTTTCTTTATCGTACATCACGGGACACAGAGCGCATAGTCATTACATATGGGATGTCCCAAAGCAATGCTCCATGAAGGGAGGGAGACCGTAAGGCCAAAAATTAGCCAAACAGAAAAATATATCAGGAGGTAAAAAATAGCTCCACCAACAGAAAAACAAGGGGGCGTGAACCGGGCCAGAGGATTCTATACTGCTGCCCGTAGGACCGCCTGCCCAAATGCTGCGTCCGTAGCTTTTGTGACGTCCAACTTATAAAATTTAGTAAACGTATGTACGGAAGACCAGGTTTGCCGCTTTGCAAACCTGTGCCATAGAGATCTGATGGTGTGCCGCCCAAGAGGCACTCATGGCCCTCGTAGAATGGGCCTTAAACTGATAAGGGAGGTGGAACGCGCTTCAGACCATAGGCCTGAAAAATCAGCTGCTTAATCCACCTAGCCAAGGAAGACTTGGCAGCCGGCTGACCCTTCTTGGGGCCATCCGGGAGAACGAAAAGCACATCTGTTTTTCCGAATCTTTTCTGTAGCCTTGAGATAAACCCTCATGGCTCGGACCACGTCCAAAGTATGAAGCAATCTTTCCTCTCTGGACTGGGGAGTAGGAAAGAAGGATGGTAGGACTAGGTCCTGATTCCAGTGAAAACTGGATATAAACCTTAGGAAGGAAAGAAAGGCTGAGGCCGCAGAACCACTCTGTCCTTATGCAGAATCAGGTACGGTTCCCTGCAAGACAAGGCTGCCAGCTCGGAGACCCTTCTGGCCGAAGCCATAGCCACCAAGAAAACCAACTTTCGGGTTAGCAGCACAAGAGGGATTTCTGTCAGAGGTTCAAACGGCTGCCTTTGTAAAGCTGACAAGAACCAGATTTAAATTCCAGGGGCAGAGGGGAGCTCTAATAGGGGGATTCACATGCAAGACCCCTTGCAAGAAGGTTTTCCACAAGCGAATGCGTGGCCAAAGGCCTTTGAAACCATATCGATAAGGCAGACACCTGCCCCTTTAGAGTACTAAGAGCCAACCCCTTGTCAACGCCAACCTGGAGGAATCGCAAGATCCTGTCAATAAAAAAACTTGCGAGGATGCCCTCCTTGGGACTCGCACCACTCCACATAGGTCCTCCAGACTCTGTAATAGATATTTTTCTAGAGACTGGCTTTCTAGCCTGAATTAACGTAGATATGACCTGGGCTGAGAGGCCTCTGCCCTTAAGAATTAGGGATAATTCAGCCGCCAAGCCATCAAATTTAGCTGCTGTGAAGCAGGGTGGTAGATCGGGCCCTGAGACAGCAGATTCTGGGCGCAGGGGGAGTGGCCACGGTGCCCCCTACTGACATCCTCACGATGAGTACGTACCAAACCCTCCTGGGCCAGGCTGGGGCACCACCCGGATCACCGGCCTGCGCTCCACCCTGATCCTTCGTAGAAGGCGGGGAATCATCTGTAGTGGAGGGAACGCATACAGGAGAGAAAAACTGGTGCCAGGGGCAAACCAACGCATCGGTCCCGTAGGCCGAGGGGTCCCTGGCTCGGGATACGAATTTGTCCCAATTTCTTGTTGAATCTTGTTGCCATGACGTCCACATCGGGAACTCCGAATCTTTGGCAAATCTCTTGGAATACCTGGGGTGAAGAGACCACTCTCCCGGGAGTAACTGTTGACGACTCAAAAAATCTGCTTGAGAATTGTCTATCCCTGGGATGAACACTGCTGAGATGCAGGGTACATGGGCTTCGGCCCATGAAAAAAATCAGGTTTACTTCCCTTTGAGCCGCTAGGCTCCTTGTGCCCCCCTGGTGGTTTATGTATGCCACCGGCGTGGCATTGTCGGACTGTATCCTTACTGGCAGACCCTGCAGGGGGAGAGTCCAGGCGACCAGGGCCAACCGAGCAGCTCTGATCTCTAGGACATTGATGGGAAGCAGACTTTCTGCCTCTGACCACTGTCCCTGCTGGGTCCGTTTTCCTAAGATTGCCCCCCAACCTGTTAGGCTGGCATCTGTGGTTACTATTTTCCACGTGATGGGGCAAAAGGTTTTCCCTTTTGACAATTTTGAGGGGATCAGCCACCAGTACAGGCTGCGCCTTGACCCCTGGGGAAAGAACTAATGGACGGTCTAATGCCTGTATGGACTTTTTCCAAGCAGAGAGAATAGCTGCCTGAAGAACTCTGGTATGGATCTGGGCATAGGGCGCTGCTTCGAAGGCGGCCACCATCTTTCCCAGCAGTCGCATGCATAGGCGAATAGTCGGCTTCTTTTTGCCTAAGACTATTTGAATCGTTTGAATCAACGACCTGATCTTCCTTGAGGTAAAAATACCCTCTGGCATTCTGTATCTAACCGAAAGCCTAGATATTCCAACTGTCTTGTGGGTTGTAACCTTGATTTTTCTTGGTTCACAATCCACCCAATTCTTCTAGATGCCGCACTGTGCGGACTACTGCATGATTGAGGTTGGAAGCTGATCTGTCGATAACCAGGAGATCGTCCAGGTATGCCTAGGACCAAGATGCCTTCTGTCCTTAGGACGGCTAGCACCGGGGCTAACACCTTTGTGAATACCCGCGGAGCTGTTGCCAACCCGAAAGGGAGGGCTACGAACTAAAATGACTTTGATCTATCATAAAACGAAGAAACTTGTGATGTGCTGGGTAGATCGGCACATGCAGATATGCATCCTATATGTCTATAGATGCTAGAAAGTCGCCTTGATGCAGGCTGGCTGTCACTGAACGTATGGAATCCATACGAAAGGTCTGAATCTTTAGAAAGCGATTTAGGCGTTTGAGGTCTAGGATAGGCCTGACGTCGCCACTGGGTTTTGGTATAATAAAAAGGTTGGAGTAGAATCCCAGACCCCCTTCTTGGGTTGGTACTACAATTACTCCTTGGAGCAAGAGGCGGTCCAACGCCTTTACGAGAGAGGCCCTCTTTAACGGGTCGCTTGGAAGACTTGACCCCTGAAAATGAGGAGGGGGGATTTCTCGAAACTCTAGTTTGTAGCCTGTGGCTACCACGGACCGAACCCAAGAGTCGGGATTCTGGCCTTCCAGACTTCGGAGAAAAACTGAAGTCTTCCCCCCACCCAAGAGAGTGGGGGCGCCCCTTCATGAATCTGACTTGATGACTGGTTTAGCCGGCTTGCGAGACCAGGGCCTCTTGTTTGCCGTGGCTTGTCCCTGTGGGCGGCTATTAACTGCTGCTGAACGCCCGAGGAGGCCGTCGATACTGACGGGAAGTCGAAGGGGCCGAGCCTGCAAGGGCCTGTCGTTTAAACGCGGGCCCACGCGGTCTTTTCTTGACCGGTAAGGAAGAACTTTTACCACTTGATATGGCCCCCCATGAAAGGGAAACCCTGCTAAAAGCTTTTGCAGGGTGCCTCTGCTGACCAGTTCTTTAGCCACGAAAGACGACGCATGTGAACCACCAGCAGAGATAACCGGGATGCCTGTTGGATAGAGTCCTTAATAGCATCTACTGCAAAGCAGAGAGCCCTAGGGGGAAATCTGCTAATTCACGAGTTTGCTGAGCCGGCATGTCCTTTAATATCTGTTTTGCCTGATCCTTAAGGCCCGACAAACGCCAATGGCTGCCACCCCTGGCTGAACCATGGCACCTACTGTGGTGAAAGAAGCCTTCAGTAGGGTCTCTAATTTTTTTGTCGACCGGATCCTTGAACATCTGGACATTTTCAACCGGACAGGTCAGGGATTTATTCACGCAGGAAATGGCCTGCGTCCACTGTGGGGAGCCCATTTCTTTAAAAATTCCTCTTCCATAGGGATAGAGAATAGAGAACCTCTTAGGGAGGGATAAAGATCTATCAGGTCGAGCCCAATCCTGGTAAATCACCGCCGCAGAAGGGGGTGAATCGGAAAAGACACACAAGTTAATGGAGCCTTTAAAAGAACCCAATGAGGATACCACAGGGGCTACTAGTTCTGGCACTGGAAGTTTAAAAGCAGTGCGAACTATATCGGTCAAAGACTGGATCCACAGGCTCCTCCGCTTGAGAGGCCGAAAAATATTCATCTACAGTGGAAACCCTCCATGTCTGAACCTTCGGGACTTGGGTCTGCTTGATCCCCTTATGGGTCCCGTTCCTCCGAAGAGGAGACCTCCGCATCTGAAAAACCACAAACTAGGTGAGGGGGATCTAGCCCGTTTGCTGCTTGGCAAAGGGGCGGGCAAAACAAAGCAGTTAACCTTTTCTCTAGCCCACCCAGGGTGGTCGCTAGCATTTCTTCCGTTACGTAAACGGGAATGGGTGGATCGGGGGCCGCCTCTACCCCAGCATCCCATGGCTCTTGTACTATGCTACTCGGGTGGTCTAACTGGGTGAGGGTGGGGCCGTTGAAACCTGGCCCAAATCTCTGACCCCGATGGAGACCCCTTTTGTTTCTTGGCACCTTTTGCAGCCTTGGCTGGTCCTGATGCCTTTGGAGCCATTGCAACAACCTTGAGTCACCCCTCTAGCCAACACCTGACTGTTGTAGCTAGGAGTAATAATATGAGAACAGGCTTTTTTTTTTTTTTTTTTTTTTTACCCGCCTGGGAGGTGGCAATACTGAGGAAAACCTGTGAGTATTGCACACACCAATGCCCGTTAGCCGGAGTCCAAAGTGACTCAGATACTGCTGGATCTAAGGCTGAGTCCCTTTAAGGAAAAAAAAACTCTTTTTTTTTTTTTTTTTTCTGGTCAATAGTGGAACTAAGTCCTAGACCTGAAGATCCACAAAACCGCCACTGGGTGTCACTGTGGCCAAAAGACCCAGCTGCGCGCTCTGTGTCCTTCTTCCTCTGCCTCCAGGGGGGAAAGACCAGCCAGAGAAAAAGATTTAACTTTTAAAACAGACCCTGACATGCTGCCCGCCCGCCCACCCCCAACGCACGCCGACGCTATAAAAGGCGGCGTGCACGCGCGCGCGCACGCGCGCGCGCACCCCCCCACGCTGAAAACAACATGGAGGAAGCGGAGCAGAGGAAAAACATGGACCAGCGCCAGGCAGCACCAACAGACACCAGGTAAGCACTAATCTTATTGTAGTGCACACACAGAGAGGAAGCTGTCCCCATGGGCTTCCTAAGAAACAGGAGTTTTCACCAGCAATTTTTCCTCTTTAAAACATGTGAGGTTGCAGTATCAATGCTAACAGGCAGACCTGGGGTGAGTAGCAAATATATATCTTACACAAGTATACTTATATCTACATGTTATCTGGGTAAACATTAGTATCCCATCCTGCCCACACAGACATAGTGGAGATAGTGGCTGATGCACAAGCATACCATTAGCCAACCCAGAACCCCCAGGGGGATACCTACTGTCGAACCAAGTCCCGCAGGTTCCCTCTTACCTGCTACACACGCCGCAGGGTATTGCAAACTGCAAGAGGCCCAATCTTCCCCCATCTCCGTGGGTATTGTCTCGGACCTTCAGGGACCGGGGTCCTGTGTTAAGGAACCCACACCCCTGGACCTATATAGCATCCTGGCATCAGTAGCGTTTAGTCCTGGAGAGACCAAGGCACTGGAGCCCAGAATCCAGCCCTCCAAGGAGAGGCATTATAGGCAACACCCCACGCAGGCAGGGCCCGGTACCGTACACCTTGGCTTTGAAGCACTTCGGATGGATCCGGCTAGCTATCCTGGGTCCCCGAGACCTCCGAGGGACAGCTAGACGTGACCAACACCTAAGACACTGGCGAAAAAAATGAAGCACTCTCAGTGGGAGGGGGTTATATAGGAGGAACTTCCTGTGAAGTTGATTACACCAGTGTCCACACCTGAAATTACCCATATAACCCATATGTAATGACTATGCGCTCTGTGTCCCGTGATGTACGATAAAGAAACATTGATTTTCACACGTCATTTGACATGACCTCCCAATGTCGGGAGCGTTTGTCGTACCGGTGTGAACCCGGCCTAAATCACCTTTGGGAATGTCACCTACAAGTAATAACAGATTGATACAGCTGTATATAATACTGGGCAATTTAGTTAACAGTAGTCACAGGTCAATTGGCTTCAGTATAAATCACACAAATAGGAAACATAGGGGGAATACAAAGACACAGATTTTCAAAAGAGCCAACTTCCCTGAATTACGAACCTTGCTAGTAGGCATAAATTGGGATAAAATCTTAGGAACAAACAACACAGAGGAGAGTTGAAGAGTTAAGCTGCCTGTGGATAGAGCTCCAAGTCAGCAGGTGACTATACTGTCCAGACACACTGGGTCTATAGACGTATGGACCATATATACTCTAGTATAAGCCGAGTTTTTCAGCCCTTTTTTTAGGGCTAAAAATAGCCCCTCAGCTTATACGCGAGTCAGTGTACCTGTCGGGTTAGCGGGCGTCCATATTTCAAAAGTCGCGGCTTCCTCCTGGTCCGTGATAAGCGTTTGACGCTGTGTTCCACTACCGCCTATCACGGAGGTCCTCTCGTACTCGGACTTTCCCAGCAAACACTGTGTTCAGTGTTCCGCCTATCATAGACGTCCTCTTGTCCGAGGGTGAAAGAAGGTCCATGATTGGCGGAACACTTAACACAGTGTCTGCTGGGAAAACTGAGTCCGAGGACGAGAGGACCTCCATGATAGGCGGTAGCGGAACACAGTGTCAAGCGCCTATCACGGAGCAGAAAGAACCTGTGACTTTTGAAAAATGGACACCCCGCGACCCGACAGGTACACTGACTATAACGGAAGATTAGGACTCCAGCTAGAGAGGACTGTGCCTCTGGCTGAGCTCCTCCCTGACTCTCACCCCTGATGGCTTCCGTCTTCTAAGGTGTGGAGACCTCGCTTTGGGACCGTGGCTTCTCCTCCCGGCCAAACAGAAAGTGGGTCCTGAAACCCGATTGACCGGGAGTCCTAAGACTCCCTGGCCAGCCAAGTCTTGAGATCTGCTTCCTAATTGGCCGGGAGGAGAATCAGAAAAAAAAATAGCGAATATTAATTTGCTATTGTGACACTGGGTGGGATCCGGGCACAGTGTTCTGTCCCCCAAGCCCACCCCCTTTTCAAGCCAATTAGAGCCCTTAGGCGACTTTTGAAAAATGAATGCCCGCAGCCTGTCAAGAATACAGGTACACTGAGGCTGCAATGGGCACAGTGAGAATGGGCACAGTAAGGTTACAACGGGCACAGTAAGGTTACAACAGGCACAGTGAGAATGGGCACGGTCAGAATGGGCACAGTAAGGCTGCAATGGGCACAGTAAGGTTACAACGGGCACAGTGAGAATGGGCACAGGAAGCTGCAATAGGCAAAGTAAGAATGGGCACAGTAAGGCTGCAATGGGCACAGCGAGGTTGCAATTGGCACAGTGTGGTTGCAAATGGACACAGTGAGGCATGCAAATGGGCATTGTTGACCCTCTTTTCTGCTTATAGTAGTTGCTGCATTCTCACCCTAGGCTTACACTTGAGTCAATACATTTTGCCATTTTTTTTGTGGTAAAATTAGGTGCCTCGGCTTATACTCAGGTCAGCTTATAACTCGAGTATATACTGTAAATGCATAAAGGGGAATTTGACACAACAAAACTATTACCACACCCCTATAGCAGATCAATGCTTTTAAAAAAAACTTATCCCACTTGATCCAATATAAATGATCAGAGGGGGGGGGAAAAAAATAAGATGAATAAGGATACACAAAAAAATAAAAAAAAAAAACAGTATTTAAATGGTTTAATTTTATTTCTTTCGCACTTTTTTATTATTAGATTTTACCTTCACTGCCTTGAGTAAGCAACTATGTGAAGAAAAACAACCCAGGGGGCTACACAATAAATGGCAAAGGGGCACCGGGGCTCTACACTGCTTCTACACTAGTAGAAAAAGCTGTGATGCCGGAGGATGGGTTTTACCTCAGTAAGAGTTAAAATGGTTACTGGAAGGGGGTTGAAGTTGAAAAGCCAACGCCAGCGGCAAAGCTCCGCATAATATTCCGAGATGAACATATTGTTGCAATTTTCTAAATTTTCACCTCACTGTCCGAAAAAAATCCATACCTCACAATGGGCAGCTTGGTGAAGGGCACAGGGGGCAGTGTTAAACCCTCTGGTAGATGAATGGGCTCCATGGTGCCGGCACATTTTGAGGTGTAGCTCTCCAGGCTCTGAGCAACATCTTTCTTCTCTGAAAAAAAAAAGTGCAACAAAATTACAAATCAATGGAGGACAAAGACCCAATTCTTCAGAAAATGTGACCATGTTGCATAAACTTAAAGAGGAGCTCCACCTTTGTGGTAAAATTTGAGAAACCCTCACTGTATGTTTACTTGTTATGTGTACCCATTCACACAGCATGCCAAAAAAATATATTAAACAACCGATTACCTTTTAAGTTGTTTGTTGTTTCTTTTGAGCCATTTTTTTTTTTTTTCTCATTTAATTTTTTTTTTTTTTTTTTTTTTTTTTTTTTACAGCCGGCTGTTGAGTAAGGTGATCTGGGCAGCTCTTCAGCACCTGATCACATTTACAATACTGAGAAGGGCACACTCCTCCCGCCCACGGTGGTTCCTGGGCTTTCCTGTTCTTCCAGGGAGCCTGGGACCTAGCTAAACAGTTGGGATTGCTTCAAATAGAAGAAATGGAGAAACACCGACTCCCTGATCTGCTCTGCGACTGATGAAGCTAGAAGAGACCACCTGCCCATCCCAGCCTGTGCTTCATTAGATGTTTTGAAGGGCAAGCAGGGTGCCGGACGCATGGATTAATTTTTTTTTTCTTTTTAAGCACAAGATTAGAGCCTGAGGCTTTAATTGGCTTACAAAAAGGGTGGGCTCAGGGCACAGAGCACTGCGCCCTGAGCCGCCCAGTTGTGTCCAAAAGCAAATTATTATTCGCTATTTTCTTCCCGATTTAAGGGTCTCGGAGCAAGGTCTACTCATTTTGGAAGACGGAAGCCATCAGGGTGAGAGTCAGGGAGAAGCTCATCCAGAGGCGCGGTCCTCTCCAGCCTGGAGTCCTAATACAGCGGATCAGCATCAGATCCTCCTAGAGAGAAAAAGAGTGACCAACTTATCCAGACTCTGCTCCCCCTTCAGGGACCGCTTAGCCACATCCAGCACTCCATCCTGCAGCTCCACCGTAGACTGCCCATCCCGAAGCTCCACCGTAGACTGCCTATCCCGAAGCTCCACCGTAGACTGCCCATACCGAAGCTCCACCGTAGACTGCCCATCCCCAAGCTCCACCGTAGACTGCCCATCCCCAAGCTCCACCGTAGACTGCCCTCCCAAGCTCCACCGTAACTGCCCATCCCCAAGCTCCACCGTAGACTGTCCATCCCGAAGCTCCCACCATAGACTGTCCATCCCGAAGCTCCACCGTAGACTGTCCATCCCGAAGCTCCACCGTAGACTGTCCATCCCGAAGCTCCATCGTAGACTGCCCATCCCGAAGTCCCATCCCATCGTAGACTGCCCATTATGAAGCTCCACCGTAGACTGTCCATCCCGAAGCTCCACCGTAGACTGTCCATCCCGAAGCTCCACCGTAGACTGTCCATCCCGAAGCTCCACCGTAAGACTGTCCATTCCCGAAGCTCCACCGTAGACTGTCCATTCCCGAAGCTCCATCCCAAAGCTCCACCGTAGACTGTCCATCCCAAAGCTCCACCGTAGACTGTCCATCCCAAAGCTCCACCGTAGACTGTCCATCCCGAAGCTCCATCGTAGACTGTCCATCCCGAAGCTCCACCGTAGACTGTCCATCCCGAAGCTCCACCGTAGACTGTCCATCCCAAAGCTCCACCGTAGACTGTCCATCCCGAAGCTCCACCGTAGACTGTCCATCCCGAAGCTCCACCGTAGACTGTCCATCCCGAAGCTCCACCGTAGACTGTCCATCCCGAAGCTCCACCGTAGACTGTCCATCCCGAAGCTCCACCGTAGACTGTCCATCCCGAAGCTCCACCGTAGACTGTCCATCCCGAAGCTCCACCGTAGACTGTCCATCCCGAAGCTCCACCGTTAGACTGTCCATCCCGAAGCTCCACCGTAGACTGTCCATCCCGAAGCTCCACCGTAGACTGTCCATCCCGAAGCTCCACCGTAGACTGTCCATCCCGAAGCTCCACCGTAGACTGTCCATCCCGAAGCTCCACCGTAGACTGTCCATCCCGAAGCTCCACCGTAGACTGTCCATCCCGAAGCTCCACCGTAGACTGTCCATCCCCCGAAGCTCCACCGTAGACTGTCCATCCCGAAGCTCCACCGTAGTCTGTCCATCCCGAAGCTCCACCGTAGACTGTCCATCCCGAAGCTCACCGTAGACTGTCCATCCCGAAGCTCCACCGTAGACTGTCCATCCCGAAGCTCCACCGTAGACTGTCCATCCCGAAGCTCCACCGTAGACTGTCCATCCCGAAGCTCCACCGTAGACTGTCCATCCCGAAGCTCCACGTAGACTGTCCATCCCGAAGCTCCACCGTAGACTGTCCATCCTGAAGCTCCACCGTAGACTGTCCATCCTGGAGAGCTGCATCCCTACCCCGTATCCTTGTCATCTGCCTCTAGGGTAAGTAGGCCTCTGATCACCGCCTTCTTGTACATCTCTCGTTCATGGGGGGAGTGGTCACCTTCCGTCCAGCATTGGTGTGCCCCCCATGGCAAAATATTAAGCACCAGCTGCCACAGAGGGCAAGGGAGACATTGGGGATCTAATAGACCCATGTTGTCTCCATAAAGAGTACCTGTCATCTGCCCAAAGCTATCGCATAGGGGGGCTTGTTAGCCCCCTTGTGATAACAATAACCTGTCTTAAAAGGGTCAGCCTATCCACAACTCAGACTTAAAGTATACCCTGTGAGGTGACTGGCCTCAGGTGACACACAGATATAAAAACAAATCTTCCTACATAAGGTTTACATGTTTATCTGCAGTATTCTCTTCTCTACATCGGTTCAAAAGTGCAGAACTTATAAAGCTTGTCAGAGCTGTCAGAAAACAGGAGGTGGGGAGCTGAAATTACACACTGCAGAGCTCAGTGAGGAGAGCTCTGAGAGCTGATTAGAGGGAAAGGGACACCCCCCCCCCCTCAAACAGCACATAGGAACAGAGCTGAGGCTGTCCATATTAGGCTGCGTGCCGGAGGTTCTTCCGTTACCATTTTTCTCTTGGTGTCAGAAAAACTTGTTAGAATGACTCATTCTGATAGCAAAGGAACAAAACAGCAGACAGAAATGACAATTTGTGCTCTGGACTGAGACAGGTACAACACCATAGAGGGATATGCTTTGTTCATATTTCATGTCTGAGGTTCACACCACTTAAAACGCACCTTAATATGTTAAAAAATATATTTGCCTGGCGTCCCCTCTCCAGTAGCAGCTGCACACTTGACACGCAATGTTTTTTTCGCCTGCCACGTTCACCCTTTGTGTTGGGCTCAGCTGAAATTAATCACCCTCTTGGTATGTATTTAAGGGAACAAAGGTTAAACGGAGAGTGGACTCAGCGGAGATCGCGGGCTGGGCCCGTGCGGGCCGCGGGATTTCAGTTCACTCTTCTGGCTGGAAGGATTTTTCACAAAATTTAGCTGTTTAATTAGAGTAATGAAGTCTCATTTATCTAGACAAGCCGGCACACAGAGGACCACGCGAAGGCCCGCCGGAGAAAAGGCGTCACTTCTCAGGTGTTGTGGAGAAAATCATTTTAATTACAGAAATCGGTTAGAATGGATTTCATGCTGTTAGGAGGAGGTTGTTACCTTTGTTATTATTAACTTAATAATTACTATTGGATAAAGGGGGTATGCAAGACAAAAAAATAAAATAAAAATCGATTTAAAATCACTCAAAATGCTAACCAAATTTTTTAAAAAAAAACTTTTTTTGTTTTCATTACATACAGTGAGAAAATAAAAGTATTTGATCCCCTGCTGATTTTGTATATTTGCCCCACTGACAAAGAAACGATTCGTCTATAATTTTAATGCCTGGTTTATTTTAACAGTGAGAGACAGAAAAACAAAAATAGTCAAAAAAACGCATTTCAAAAAAGTTATAATTTGATTTACATTTTTTTTTTTTTTTTTGTTTCAAAAGTTTTATTATTATTATACTCAAAATACAATGTAGTAACATCAAGTACGTTGAAGTCCAGGTGCAGAATCGCGGGCGCAGCCGCATTATCTTAACAACAGTAAATAGAAATAACATTACAAGGTTAACAATCGGGCATAACCGTATAGGCTTTAAAAAGAGCAAAGTCTAAACAAGTGTACCATCAAGAGGCAGTAATATAGAACATTATAACCTTTCAGGGTATGAAAAAGGGTATGAATGGCCGGGCCGAGGATGGGAGATAGTGCACATAACAAAAGGGTGTGTCAGATTATTTGTGAGGTAGATTGGGGAAATAAGGAAATATGTCCGGCAGTGAAAATGGGGTTGAGCAATCCTAGGGGGGCGGTAAGTGTGTAAGGCAGCTAGGGGATTGGTGATGGTCAATTCGATTATATAGGATATGACAGTCCAGATGGGGTCCTCGTTCAGAAGCAGTATACGGTTAGTGGGATGATTTATGGTAGGGAGGGGGCTGTTCCGGGAGGGCATCTGGAAGGGACGGGTGTGGGGGAGAGGGTGGGGGAACATCAGGGGTATTCGGACAGTGCCTCACCACAGCTCTCGGATATTGTCTAAGGGATGATTGTCGTGGCCTGGTGTATTAGCTGTTCCATCTCTGCCATCTTGTGTATGCGTCCGAACCATTCTGACAGGGTGGGGGATTCAGTAGACTTCCATTTTGCTGGGATACAGAGTTTCGCTGCGTTAACGAGGTGCATCGCCAAAGATCGTCTGTATGTTTTCGAGGTAGTGCTGGAGTGGTGAAGCAGAAACTGCGCCGGTGAAAAGTCGAGGTCGTAAGTGGTGATGTGGAGAATCAAGCGTTTAACCTCCTTCCAAAAAGATTGCAGTTTGGGACACGACCACCAGACGTGTAATAGTGAGCCGTTCTCTACTTCACATCTCCAGCACTTCGGGGAGACAGAGGGAAAAATTTGTGAAGTCTTAGGGGGGTCTATACCAGCGTGAGAAACTTTAAAGGAGTTTTCCTGTACGTGGACAATTCACCGTTCCCTTGTGTATACATGAATAGATGATTTCCCAATTCTCTGTCAGTGAGGTCAATGGAAAGGTCAGCCTCCCATTTTTGGCTGGCCCAATTAAGTTTTGGCCTCTGGTGCACAAATAGCATTGCGTATATGGAGGAGATTAAGTGTGTGAGAGGGGGGTCATGTAGACAAAGTTCTTCAAAAGGGGTGAGTGAACGGGACCAGGTGGTTATCGGGTCGGATCGGATGAAAAAGTTTCTAAGTTGGACGTAGGTCCAAAAGGGAAATGTGCCATTCAACATAGTCGCTGCAAGCGTTTCATAAGGGATAAGTTGGCCAGCGTTTAAAAAATGTTCAGCGTGGATATGACGATGGGGCCATGTATCTCGCAAGAAGGTAGGGGAGAGCCCCGGGCGAAAGTCAGGGTTTTGTCTAAGTGGGGTCAACGGTCCCCAGACAGAAGAGATGTGGTGTTTAGCACAGGAGTCCCGAAAGGAGTTCAGTGTGGGATGGATGGTGGGGTGTGTACGACAGGGTGTGGAATTCTGCGCCGATTTGATCCAGGGAGCTTGGGAGAGTGGTGTAGAAAGGAATGAGTGTTCCAGGCCTACCCACGCCTTTGTGTCCAAGTGCACATTCCAGTCTACTATCCTAGCTAGGTGACAGGCTTGGTGGTATTTGTGAAGGTCCGGCAGGCCAATGCCGCCCTTGAGTTTAGGTATAGTGAGTCTGGCGTGGCTAAGTCTTGGTCGGAGTCCGCCCCAAATGAAGTCAGAGCAAGCTCTTCGTAGTGTGGAGAAGAAGGCGTTGGGAACCTTAATCGGGACCGTCTGCAGCAGGTATAAAATTCGGGGTAATATATTCATCTTGATTGCGGCCGCTTTGCCGAACCAAGAGAAAGCCCGCATAGACCAGTGTTTAAGGTCTTTTAGTATGAGTTGGAGTAATGGGATATAGTTGGTACAATATAGGTCGTCCAGGGAGGAGGGAGTTGGATACCCAGGTATGTGATCGAGCAGGCGTTCCATTTAAATGGAAAGGTGGTTTGGCATTGCGTGCAGATATCAGAGGGGAGAGTAACATTAAGGGCAGTGGATTTGGAGAAGTTTATTTGTAAATTAGCTAGGCGATTAAAGGTATGGAGATCCGCGAGAAGATTCGGGATGGACGTGAGAGGGTCCGATAGGAAGAGAAGGACATCGTCGGCGAAGGCCGCCACCTTGTAGTTTTGGATGGTTGATGTCAATTCCCTTGATGTCTGGGTTGTCTCTGAGGCGTCTTAACATCGGCTCGAGAGTGAGGATGAAAACTAATGGGGAGAGGGGGCATCCTTGTCAAGTC